>CM076580.1:1402477254-1402881132 GCA_034641835.2 Pinus albicaulis | reverse complement strand
AGCTTCTATATGTAATCAAACCCTTTGAAAATATCACAACAACAAAAATGAGTGAATTGGATTTTTTTATATATTTCTTTTTTATAAATAGTTTGTGCTATTGTGTCGATTTGTAATTCAAATAATATTTGGATTTTAGGTAGGTCAAGAGTTTCTTAGCGTGTCCATGGATGAGATCAGTTTTTAAGGTTTAGTATATCTTAAATTTAGAAAAACTAATTAATACCGGTCAACTCAATGGATTAACTAGTTCTCAATTATCTTATTTTTAGCATAAATTATTTTTAAAATATAATATAGAGTATTTCAAAAGGTACTAATGGGTTAACTAATAGTGAATTACATATTTTTAGGACAATTTATTTTTAAAATATAATATAGAGTATTTAAAAAGGTACTAATGGATTACCTAATAGTGAATTACATATTTTTAGGATAGTTTATTTTTAAAATATAATATAGAGTATTTGAAAATCTATTAAGGAATAATAAGTATAATCTAATTATTATAGTGGTATATATTCATGGTATGGTTAAAAGGAAATAATATAGTAATAAGTGATATTTGATATTTATCAATATTTATAAATATAAATATTAAAACAAAGTTATAACATAACTATAAGGATTGTTGTTAGTATAGAATATGAATTTACCAAATTAATTGATTTTTTTACTAATTTTAATAAATTTAAGGTAAATATGTGAGGAAGTAGTACTAAATGGGTTTTTTAATATTAGACTTATAAATTTTTTGTATATTAGATTGAGACATTTTTTACCAAGTGCACACTCCAAGTTAAGTTGAAAATGAAAATCTAAAAACTATATATATTTTTTTAAAGTTTCCAACTATCCTTTAAATGTAATTAAACCTCCGAAAAAGAATATAATTGTCGCTATATAAAATATCCATAGAGTAGTGTTATCAAGTTGTAGGGTTATAAAAATTGTGGATTATGGAAAATGGAGACTATTTTGACTAAAGGAAAAAGAAGAATACAAAGAATATTTTCATTATGATATGTTTTCATAAATTTTCTTTGTTGCACTTATTTTCTTATAAAAACACTTAACTTCATCATTTTGAATGTTGGAAAAACATCGAATAATGAGTGAAAACTTTAGATTAAAAGGAATGTCTCATCCGGTTATAGTTTTCATTCCACTAGAACATCCCATGTCATTAGAAAATCCTAGTTACCATGCAACCCCCACGTGATCTTGCTACATAGGAATGACCATCAACTAATTAAATCACTTCAAATACATCTAGCCAAGATATCATAATCAAAGTCAAGTTGAACATTGTTCATTTTAGGAACATTGACTAATCACCATCCAACTATATGCATCCTACTATCACAAATCAAAATTGTCCAACATGACAGAAAGATATCATCCATCTATGTTGGCTCATTCCTCCTTAATTAGGCATTCACATAACTTTAATGCACTTATCATGTTTTTTTCCTTTCCACATAAAACACACAATATATCATATTGACAACCATATCATGTTATACTCAAGTGTTGCGAATGCAACACCTCATTGGTCATCTATCCTACTCCATGAGACATCCTTGGTACTCCTAGAATATTACTAGTAAATTATCCTAATCATTTCATCAATCACCATGACTTTATCACCAAGGCTCCCATAGCATATGAAATCACCATGAAACTTTCCCAGTATTCCCAACATCCCCTACATTGTACCATTGTCAATGGCACCTCAAGTGCAGACTGACGAACTCCATATATTAACCCCAACTTAATTTTTTTTTTTTTTCATCAAGAAGGCTGCGATGAAAGGGGCATAGGAGGTGCAGATAAATCTCAACAATTTCCACATTTAAGCATGGATCTAATATCATTTGTCATAGGGCTAGACTTTTCATTCCATTTGAGCATCTCAAACCACACAAAAATCCTAATTGCCATGTTTCATCAACATGACCTCGCTAATTGGTCATGACCATTAACCACTTATATTACCCATGATATGGCTAATCAACATTTCACATCGCTAGGGACTCGTGATTGCTACAAGGTTTATTTTTGGTTCCACTATTACCCATTAAACATGTGCCACTCATGTGTTTCACGATTCCCTAGTGTAAAGGAACATTAGTCCACCGAGAATATGCCTCACAATATGCTTACTTATATAATACTTATATTATTGGTTACTTATCATTAAACCACAACCATTCAATATAGTGCAATTAAATCTTATTGTCACTTCTACATCATGTAAATTTCATTTATAAACCATACATGAGAATTATATGAAATATACTAAACTAGCAATAGTATCATCATATACATGCACAAAATATAGTTCCCATGTCATTGAAAAACCCTAGTTACCATGAAACCCCCATGTGATCTTGCTACATATGCACTACCATAAACTAAATATATCACTTTGAAAACATCTAGCCAAGATGTCATAATCAAACCCAAGTTGAGCATAGGTCATTTTAGACATGTTGACTCATCACCATTCAACTATATGCATCCTACTTTCACCAATAAAAATTGAATAAACATGGTCCATGTTATGCCATTTTTTTGGTCATCTAACATGTTACTATTAGATGGACCTAAGTACACCATGTAAGACCAATTTTACCCTAAGTAAAATTTCTTTCACTATGAAAAATAACTTAGTAAACCGCATTTAAGTTGTTTATGGTCTAAACAGGAAACACCATGAGGAAATATTAAATAAATCTATATTTCTTTGATTTTTCTCAAGGAATAATTAGTTAAACAACATTTTAATTAATATTCCTCGTCATATTTAGCAGAAAACAGGAAAATTAATTAGATAAATCACTATTTATCTTATTATTTTCTAGGAATAATATTTTAAACCTTATTTAAATAATATCCCTTGTTAAATTTGACAAAATCATTCATAAATAATTAAATAAATCATTATTTATTTCATTATTACTCAAACACATCCTTAAAATAATAAATAAATCATTTCTTTATTTATTATTTACAAATAAAGGGATTTGACCAAAGTCAAATTCTTTTTCCCTACAACAAATATAACAAAATATTCCATAAAAGTTATATCTTGATTTGGTTAATAATATTATCTAGACTAAGTCTATATTTTTTTATCAATAGAAGGGTTTTTCCATTCATTCACTACCTTTTTTTGGCTAAAGATCACTCTGGATCTATACTTTTGGTCAGACTTTGATCCACCATCATTGTCATATTTTTCTACCATTTTTCTTGTGAGTTCCATTTGAGTTCCATTTTCAGTCTCGGTTTTCTACACCGTCAAGAGAGAGATTTTAGATCTAAAGTGCTGAGGACTTACAAGAACCCATCCCATTGAGAGGGACTCATAACATATTTCTATTTTCCCTTCCTAGGTGTCAAAAGATACAAAATTTCTTCAAAAAAATCTTCTTTTTTCTATTGGATGCATGGAGCAACTCTTGCTTTTATTTATTGCTTTATGTCTTTTAATGCATAGATCTAGATTTTGCAGCATTTATCTTGGTCAACTAATTACAGATATAAAGATATTTGCAGCCATCTTTGTTGTTAGGGTTGTTTTTTATGCACGACTAAAGTGAGCCTTTTTCGTACATGTGTGAATAAGATTCATACTAAAAACTCACGACTCCACAAGGGTTTACGATTAAGACCTATGTCATTTTTCAGATCCCTGCATATCTAGTTGCTTCAAACCCTAGGATTTCTCTTCAAATTCTTTTTTTTCTTTTCTTGATGTTTTTTTTTAACCTATAAAACCCTAAAACATTGAAAATTCTAACTTCCATGTGTTTTCGGACCTATTGTGCAGGTGACAGGCATCAGTCGCAGCTGAGACAACGCATTCTTCTGAAACCTGCTCTTGAGAGTGCCAAAAGTGCAGGTCACACTTTTTGGGCCAAAACCTATGACCTGAACCTCTAGGGCACAGAAAACAGGCCAAAACATGTGACCTCTACAAAAAACAGGTCAGAAATTGCAACTTGGACTTTTTGCGGGAATTTTTCTGAGATTTTTTTGAGTTTCTTTGGGCCTCTATTAAAGGTTGTCTGACCTCTGTCTCCACCCATTTTGGAACTATTATTTTTCTGTTTTACTCATTTAGGTGGGAACCTATCCCTCTTGGCCTTTAATACCCTCCACCTTTCGTAGAATATTTTTAGCTGTTGTAGGTTGTCTGAAATTTATGTGTGTTCAGCCATTTTTTCAAATCTGATCCCTTACCTTCAGATCCACTTCAGATCAGCTATTTATCCATCAAAAAAACCTTCTTTTAGTTTTTTTTTGGTTTTCCTCTAAGGTCCCCTGCACCTCCCTCCATGTCATAGCCTTTTGCCACCTCATTTATAGCAATTTTTTCTTTGATTTTTTGTTGTTTTTTTGCACCTATTTCCAGCAGATTTGACCTTTAGATCTTTGTCCCTACCGAACTTAGATCTATTGGCTATTTCAGTGTGTTTTGACTAGACTTTTGCCCACCTACAGACCAGTTGTTGAGAGACCCAACTCCTTGGGTTTAGATTAATGCATAATTAGCTGTTTATTTTCTGTTATTTCAGTTTCATATACTGTTGTCTACAAGTTTATTTACAGTTATACAACACACTTTTTCTTTTTCTCTACAAAAATCTCGATTTAAAAATTAAAATTTACACACTTAGCACACACACCCTAAGTGAAGAAGACCTTGGTTAAAACCACCAAGAAAAGACTTTAACATTGTAATCAATTGATCTTACACCTCTTTGCCCTTGTTTCGACATTGTAATCAGTTGATATTGCACCTCCTTTCCCTTGTTGGTCTCTCTTCCCTTTGTGCCATGTTTGTGCCTTCATCATTGCCCCATGAAGGCATTTATCCTAGAGAATTATTGGCCTTCATCCATAGTTTCTGGTAGGAATAATTACTCCTCCACGTAGGTTTCGAGTTAGTCCTCCACCAAGTCCACACTCTGACTCCTCTTCTGGTTCATTGGGTTCCCATTTTAGTTCCGTCCCTGGTTCTCCCCCTGTCACCTTCACCATGTTTGGTTCAGGACCTAATGCTAGTAGTAGCCTCAACCCTAATGCTATGAATACTACTAGTGCGACCGCAACAGGAAATACCCTGGCTACTCCCTTGCTCCCCTATATGTCACGCCTCAGTATTTCTGATTTTGACCACTTTATTAATGATGCTATACACCATGATGCTGGTTGGGCTGATATGCCAACTAAGCTCCCTTCCGACATCCCCAAGTTTGAAGGTCTTGCTGGAGAAGATCCTACACATCATGTTCTATATTTCCACATGTGGTGTTCATCTAACTCCATTACCGATGACTATGTCCATCTTAGGTTGTTCCACCATACGTTTACTAGTAAAGCTTCTAAGTGGTATGTTGATCAGGCCTCATCCTCTCATACCACCTTTGCAACACTTGCCCAAGCTTTTCTATCTTATTTTAAACTTCCCCTTCATTATTACAATTGTACCGAACTTTTGATTTCTTTCCGTCAATCGTATGCGATCTGCCTATCCGATCATGTCCAGGAATGGTAGACAAGAAAGAGCTTATGTTGAGCCTCTACCTTCGAAGACCATGTCTACATGGACTGGTTCCTTAGATCTTTTTTGCCTGCTATAGGCAAAGATGTCGCATCGCATCTCCCTCAAACTGAAGAAGCTGCTCTCTAGATTGCCTTAAAATATGACCTGATCTATGCTCAGTTCGGTTATGTTTATACCGTTCTACTTGATCTTCCTAGACCTGGTACTGTGGGAATCTCATGCCGCCAATGGTATTGTTGGAGCTCTTTCTCATCCATACGCTAAACCTCCCATGGGCTATGGTTTCCCTCAAGGAGGGACCAACACCTCCTACACTTTTCCCTTTCCCAGTAGCTTGTATCCAGGATAGGGCATGCCTCCTCCTTTTGCTCAACCTCTTGTTTACCACAATGCTACCCAACCTCCTTATTATCTGTGTCTGTATCCTGGTGCTCTAGCTCCTCTGGCATTATCACCTCCACCTCCCTTGCCTTCTCAACCCGTGTAATAGTAGCCACCACCCCCTCAGGGGCAGGTGTATGCATAGCAGGGCGTGACTAATCCTCCTCCTTCAAAAAAGAAGAGGAAAGGCACTCAAAATCAATCTGCCTCTAGAAATACTAGACCTAATCCTCAAAATAATAAACCTAACACTACTAACGAGCAATAGGGCACTCAGCCCAAGAAAGACAGGCATGTTCGCATGAATAAGCCCTATTCTTGTTGTGGTGTTTATGGTCATTACACACATGATTTTCCTCTTTTACCACAGATGCGGTAGATGTGGGAGTCTCAAGTAGCATTGTGAGGACAACAATCCTCCCCTTCCGTCCCTACGAATGTTGCGCCTAGTCAGCCGATTATGTTTACTAAACCTTTCCCTCGGTAAGAATTTTTTGCTACCCAACAACCTAAAGGTAAAGCGGCCACTCAACCTCCTCCATCTAGTACCTCCGATTACTATATTCTTATGATGAACTCTGAGCAACCTGTAACTATTGACCTCAACCTTTAGACTCAGTCCCGTCAGTACAACAAGCCTCTTGCTACCTTTTTCCCCGAGCCCCCGACTTTAGGTTCTACAGAGTGTCTTTCGACAACTAATGTTCCTTTGTAGATCCCTTAGCCTAAGGTAGAGGTTCATACCAAGATCCCTAAGGGACCGCTATGCCAAAATGATGCTTCTTGCAAAGCTGCCCATTTGTATAGTATAGTAGATGAGTTGGTGCAATCTCTTGCTGCCATCTCAATGTTGGAACTCCTCTAGTCATGCCCTTCACAATGAAAAGATCTACTATCTTCCATGGGCATTGTAGATCCTTCATATGATCATTTGATCATCTTTGATGTTGACTGGTCAGAACATCCTCCTCTTCCTCCGTTCGTCACCTTCCAAATCCTAGTCAAGATCCGTAACACCAATGTTTCCAGTTGTATCATTTATGAGGGGGCATCCACCTGTGTGATGTCCCCTTCAGTTTGGAAGAAAATTTTATTGTCTAAGTTGGTCCCTTCCATGATCACTCTTTGAGCATGGGATCGCCATGCCTCCCAACTCATTGGCCTATTCTGCAATTGTTCTATTACTCTTGCAAGTAAGACTATTTGCGTTGATGTAGAAGCCATTTTTTCTGCCTTATATTATAACATTCTATTGGGTCGTAGGTACACCTATGCAATTTTTGTTGTACCATCTGTGGTTCACAGCAATATGTCCTTTCCCCATAATGGAAATATAGTCACCATTAACCAGTTGACATGTTACGAACTGAAGTCTCAGACCTCCCCTGAGTCCCTCATCTCTTCGGTGGCCAATAAGAAAACCGTCAACCCCTTGATGAGTGTCTCGCCCAGAGTCTACAAAGACTCATCTTTAATTAGTACATTCCATGGTCTTCCTCCTCATGTCTCTGATCCTAGCTCATTGAATGTTTGCATGATGCAATCGTCTTGGGCTTCCCTCAAGCAGCCTACTTTGGCTAGTCAGCAACCTCGCCCTCTGCAACCTACTCCTAGCTCTTTGATTCAGCCTTTATGACCCCCTCCTCTTGGCCCTTCACCTACAGCTGGTATCCATGAGCATCTTTACCCTCTTGGAATGCTTCCTCCGAGCCTTAACCATCTTAGATTTGTCCCGCCTGGCCATTACCCCTCCGATGAGATACCATTCCTAGATCACCCTCCTCGAGTGTTCTCAGTACCTGTTATGGCTACCCTATCCTTTCCTAACCTAACCATGGGGATTCCCAGATGGTGCATCGATCCCTGAGCTGCTACCCCGCCTTGTTAGCCGAACCCTTATCTTTCTTTGACCGCAGTTCAACCAGTCCCCATAACCACTCCCTCTGCTATTGTGCCTCATCCACCTCAATAGGAACCTCCTCCTGTTGCGACAAATTTGAGTGAGGGGGGAAAAGATGGCAAGAAGGCACCTAAAGACAAGGCTGCCCCGAGAAACCATGCTCCTCCTCAGCCTCAAAAACATACACCTCTGTGTGCTTTGTGTTATGTTGTCATTCATGCCACCCATAATTGTCCTAAATTGCCTCATCTCAAGCACATGGTTAATGTCGTGTTCCCTGAGTCTACAACCCTGAAAATATTTGTTCCTTCTTCGACAGCAGCCAAGAACCCCAAGACTATTGACACCAACTGTTACACCATTTTTTGATCATCTAACCTGTTACTATTAGATTGAACTAAGTACACCATGTAAGACCAATTTTTCCCTAAGTAAAATTTCTTTCACTATGAAAAATAACTTAATAAACCACATTTATTAAGTTGTTTATGGTCTAAACAGGAAACCCCATGAGGAAATATTAAATAAATGTACATTTTTTTTATTTTCCTCAAGGAATAATTAGTTAAAAAATAGTTTAATTAATATTCCTGGTCATATTTAACCCAAAACAGTAAATTTAATTAGATAAATCATTATTTATCTTATTATTTTCCAGGAATAATTATTTAAACCTTATTTAAATAATATTCCTTGTTAAATTTGACTAAAATAATTTATGAATAATTAAATAAATAATTATTTATTTGATTATTACTCAACCACATCCTTAAAATAATAAATAAATCATTTATTTATTTATTATTTACAAATAAAGGGATTTGACCCAAGTCAAATTCGCTTTCCCTCCAACAAATATAATAAAATATTCCATAAAAGTTGGATCCTCATTTGCTTCATAATATTTTAATTATGCACCAATATCTAGACTAACTCAATATTTTCTGATAAATAGAAGAGCTTTCCATTCATTCACTACCTTTTTTTTCCTAAATATCACTGTGGATCTACACTTTTCGTCTCACTTTGATCCACCATCATTATCATATTTGCTACCATTTTTCTTTTGAGCTCCCTTTAGGTTCAAGATTTTTGTCTGGGTTTTGGACACCATCAAGAGAGAGGGATTTTAGATCTAGAGTGATAAGGACTTACAAGAACATATCCCATTGAGGATGAATAGTAACACCCTTCTATGTTCTCCAACCATCTGCCATTAATACAAAATTATTTAAACATATTCTTGTCTTGTCTATTGGATGCATGGAGCAACTCTTGTTTTTATTGACTACTTAATGTCGTTTAATACATAGATCTAGATTTTTGGAGCATTTATCTTGGTCAACTAATTGCAGATCTAAAGATATTGGTAGTCATATTTGATGTTAGGGCTATTTTTTATGCACAACTAAAGTGGTTTTTTTCGTACACTTCGACTAAGATTCATACTAACAACTCGTGACTCCAGACGGGTTTATGATTACACCCTTTATCGTTTTTCATATCCTTGCATATCTCGCTACTTCAAACCCTAGGATTTATCTTCATATTCTTGTTTTTATTTTCTTGATGTTGCTTTTAACCTATAAAACCTAAAACATTGAAAATTCTAACTTCCGTGTGTTTTTGGACATATTGCATAGGTGATCGACATCAACTGCAGCTCAGACAACAAAATCTTCTAAAAATTTCTCTTGAGAGTGCCGGAAGATTAGGTCGCACTTTTTGGGCCAAAACCTGCAACCTAAACCTCGAGGGCATAGAAAACAGGTCAAAACCTGCGACCTCTACAGAAATCAGGTCAGAAATTGCGACCTGGAATTTTTGCGGCAGTTTTTCTGAAAGTTTTTTGGGTTTGTCTGGGCCTCTGTTTAGGGTTGTCCAACCTCCATATCCACCCTTTTTGGACCTGTACTTGTTTTTTTTTTACTCAAAAAAGTGGGAACCTGGCCCCCTAGGGCTTTAGTACCCTCCACCTTTTGTGGAAGAGTTTTAGCTGCTGCAGGTTGTCTGAAATTTCAGTGTCTTCAGCCAATTTTTTAGATATGATATCTTACCTTCAGATCCAATTCATATTGGTTATTTTTCTATCCAAAACACCTCATTTAGTTTTTTTTGGGTTTTCCTATAAGGTCCCCTCCACTTCCCTCCAGGATATAGCCTTTCGCCACCTCACTTTTAGCAATCTTTCCTCTGATTTTTTGTTGTTTTTTTGCACCTATTTCTAGCATATCTGACCTTTAGATCATTTTCCCTCTCGACTTTAGATTTATTGGCTATTTTGGTGTGTTTCGACTATATTTTTTCCCACCTACATACTATTTGTTGAGGGGCCCACCTCCTTGGGTTTAGATTAATGCATAATTGGCTATTTATTTTCTGCTATTTCAGTTTCATATTCTGTTATCTTTAGGTTTATTTATAGTTATACAACACACTTTTTCTTTTTCTCTACAAAGGTATCGGTTTAAAAATTAAAATTTACACACTTAACACACACACCCTAAGGGAAGAAGAGCCTAGTTAACACCTCTAACCAAAAACATTAAAACATTGTAATCAATTGATCCTACGTGTCCTTGCCCTTGTTGGTATCTCTTCCCTTCAAGACAATATTTAAGACAATTTTTGGCTAAATTGTCTTAATTTGAGACAAAAGAAAACTTCTGTATTGTATTAAATATTGTCTCTAAGTGGGTGTCTGAAATTAAATCATCTTAAAATTAAATTGTCTTAAAATATTGTCTCTATAAAGACAATATATAACACAAGAATTTTTATCTCTCCAAAGACAATTTCATTTTTGTCTCTCCAAAGACAGTTTCATTTTTGTCTCTCCAAAGACAATAGTTGGAATTAAAGACATATTGTCTTTATAGAGACAATGTTTTTAATTCTATCTATTGTCTCTCTGGAGACAATATAAAACAATGAATCCAGAAAAATATCTCACGATTAAAATAAATCAATATAAAATATTTAATTAAAAAAATCTACAATATCATTGAATAATTTATGTTAGGGTACAGTGGAATCGAACCACCAAGCTCCTGCATAATAGGTGCTCTTCAATTGAGCTAGCACCCTTTAAAGAATTCTGTGAGGAGTTATGGCAGTCCTTGAAATTGTATAATAGGCATTGATTTTTAAAAAATGTTCAACACATAATGGCATATTCATGGTAAAATATATAATCATGCAAGCCCCTATTTTTAACTTAATAAAAAAATAAATCAATAGAGTTAGCTTCTTAACACTATATAAATATAAATGAATGGAGTTAGCTTATTGTGACACCCTTGTAGCTTGATTTGCGCAAAAAGCTAACAATAAAAAATAATATACAAACAAATTAAGCCATCCAAAGAAAATTAACTATAATGAGTACAAGCAATACAACCACAACCCAAAGAGACACTAGGTTGCTAGTAGGCACTTATCAACATGTATGATCTACAACCAACTTCAAATTTCAGACCTTCATAGTCTTGGGTCCATCCAAACACTTTCATGAATTAAGACAACATAGCCAGAAACAGATAATACTAATTAACACCGTAAGTCAAACTTTCAACAAATAACAGTAAGTAGTAGCTTCACTATTTCTTAACAACTAACTTATAATAGGTATTGTCAGATTTTAGAAAAAGATGAAGTGAAAAATGTATAAAAGATTGTTGCGTGTTTCTCATGAAACCAAGGTTTCCATGCTCTTTTGATAGGAATCTTAAGTTGATCCATACAATATCTGGTCGATATGACTGAGACTCAGGCATCAGTATCTCCACTGCAACATTTTCAATAAACCAAAATAATATCATATAATCAAATTTTTACTTATAACAGAGAAAAAAATCAAGGTGTTGGACAAAGCGTGTCAGCTAAGTTTAGTATGGCAATTCTTGCATACCTATATACCCATATTCGAAGGCCTCCTTCTATGAGTTTTTGATATATGGAGAGCACAGAGTCCGGGGCATCCTTCGAGGTGTCAAAGAGGGTGTAACTACAAAATTTGAAGTATGTCATTAATTATTTGCGCCCTAAAAGGTGCAAAGAGAGGCAGATAGGGTATTTAAATTAAAAAAGTTGTATTTTGATTTTCATAATAAAAAAAATAGCAATTGAGACATTTTAAATTCAAAAATTTGTACTTTAATTTTCTTAATCAAGCAAATAGCAATTGAAAATTAAATTTTAGTTTTTTTATAATTTTTTTCTTAAGTTTATAATATGTAAGTATATCAGAATTGGTTAACGAAATAATTTTGGAATGTCATCACAACAACTCGAACATTAAATACTGGACACTCAAAATGCCAACGCCTTCTAAAAATCATGAAAGTAAATTAATCATATCATATTTTAAAGTAGTCTGACTAATAGATGAGATGATATTTTTTGAGCATCCCTCCCATGTATATATTTTAATGAAAGGAAACTCGGACACAAATAAGGAATGGGACCTATGATAAATTTTTACCGCAGTCGTTTTCTTGTTGCTATGGTTGGATCAATTAAACATTTTCATTGAAGACAACTTTATGGTGTGAATAAACATATCTGAGAGACTCCCTCATAAGACCTTTTCTAGCACAAGATTCATCCATGGGTGTTAACCATATGAAGTGATAGCATAATGAATTACGCCATTAGATCACCATAACTTATGTACAAGAGTTTCTTAAAGCTTGATGGTCTTGGATGGAAACTGATACAATTACCTAGTTGTTGCCCCTTAGTGTTTATGCCAAATGA
The DNA here is from genome assembly GCA_034641835.2 of Pinus albicaulis. Lineage (NCBI taxonomy): Eukaryota > Viridiplantae > Streptophyta > Pinopsida > Pinales > Pinaceae > Pinus > Pinus albicaulis. The sequence goes on along the minus strand of CM076580.1, from coordinate 1,402,868,515 downwards.
CTTTGAAAGGTTCCTGTACCCATATATTTTGAGATCAAGTATTATTAAGTAGAAAACAAGGCCATCAATCCTGAAGAAGAATACATAAATAGGAATTGTTCACTTGTACAACAATACAGGGTCATATTATAACATCAATCTTAATATAGGGACTTACTTTTGTTCATTTGTTGCATTTCTTGCATCTATACCAAGATACTGAAGTACCTCCATTATCTGTTTACATGGAAAACTGCCCATCACTTCCTATTTTTCATTTCATGAAGCAAGATTTTAAAAAAATTATATTGAAGGGCAAGCTACATAAATAATTTGTTCTCACTAACCAGCTGTCGAAAGTCTAGAATTTTCTTGCTTAGGTTACTCTACTCTAGCTGTAGCACAATTGAAAAGTGTCAACTATTGGTACATGCTACTAGTTCCGTATAATCACATATATTTCTCTATCAGGATTAGTAAATAAAGAGTTGTTCAAAATTAATTTTAACAAACATCAACTTCTTATATGGCATACCTTTTGAAGTGAAGGAAGTGGCATTAGAGGAAAATGAATAAGAGAAAGAAATTCATTTAGAGGTTCTAGCCTTTCTACAAATAATGTCTCGGGATTGCATTCCTCTAGCTCCTGATTTACTACTTCCCAACCATGAAAGCCATCTCCTTGTGTTCCCCAAGTCATAATAGCATCCATAACTCTTTCCTTAGAAGTCACTACAAAATGGGGGTGTTTCAAAGGTCATAATAATCACAACTCAAAATTTTTACTACATTTATCCACCTCTCCACATTCCAGATTTTCAGACACAGACAAGTCACCCTGGTTGTATTCATGGATGCCTGCTACAAAATTAGGGTGGATATTGAGCATGCAAAGAGGCATTGTTTATGTTTTCACTACTCTTTGCTCCTTCTTGGGTCATTGGCCTTGACTAATTTAGTGATCTGGTGTATGATTTGAAGGATCTTGTGGATTGGGAGCACAAGTGTGTGAATATTTGGAAAAATACATGCACGTGGGCATAATACATATGTTCTTCTCAGAGATGCTAAATTTATTCATAAACACAAAGATAAATGTCAGTTGCTTAGCATGCCTATATATGTTAATGCGATACGCCAGATGCAAGTGATAAATAGTTCAAACTTTTTACTGAAGGATGATACATGTTTAGATGGATTCAATTTTGTTTTCTTACTTGAGTTTAAATTTTAACTAGACTATACGCTTTTCATTATGGCCATATATTTACTGCAATTCATTTATTAGACCTACTTAATCTGATGCTTTATATTCTTCAATATATTTTAAATCTATTTGGTTTTAGTTTTGTATTATTTTATTTCATATGGGTTTTTGGGTAATATAAATACCCATTTCACTAATCTATTTTCGGCACCTAATTAACAACATACTATTTGGGGAATTCGAAATCAGCAATTCGATATATTGTTTCTGCTACTCTGTGTAATATTTTCCAACTATGATAGGAAAGTGAGCACTGTATTGGGCACTTGATTTCTCAGCAATTCACAACATGCTATTTGGGACATCTGATTTTTCAGTAATATGGCATACTGTATTTGCTGCCTGTGATTTTTTCTGACTATGATAGAAAAAAGAGCATTGCTTCAGGCACTAGATTTCTTAGCAATACAAAATATTGTTTAGGGCATCTGATTTTTCAGCATCACAACGTATAGTTGATGTTGAAGTCTATGAGGACTGTATTCGAGTGTTCTGCATTATCATGCCACTGCTCTATGCTTGCAATTACTTCTGTCACTTATCAATATAGCGTATTGTTTTCAATGCCTGTAATATTTCCTTTCCATGATCTCAAGGAAAGCTTTGTTTTCAGCATGTGATTAACATTAGACTATTTGGGGCATTTCAATTCAGCAATACAGTTTATTTTTTTTGCTGCCCTCTGTGATATTTTCCAACAATGATAGGAAAATACAGTGTATAGAAAAGAGAGCACCTGATCTCCTAGAAATACACAACATTATATCTGAGACATCTGATTTTTCAGTAACATGGGATACTGTATATGCTGCCTGTGATGTTTTTCAATTATTATAACGAAGAGAGCACTGCCTCAGTCTCTAGATTTATTAGTAGTACAACATACTGTGCGGGGCATCTGAGCTTTCAGCATCACAGCTTATACTATTCAGGGTATATGATTTTTCAGCAGTAATTCATAATATATATTTCATTTCCTGTGATATTTCCAACTATAAAAGTAATAAAGGATAGATCAATTTGAGGCACATGATTTCTTCATAGGAAGTTATGTATCAAGCACCAAAATACAAGGACTGAGTTTTATTTCTACCATGCGAAGCCTTTAGAATTTTCTATGGGCATAGGAGGCTCTTTATTTTTTTTCCTTCAGTTGTTGATGATTTTCTGCAAAAATTTAAACAAATTCAAAGGGTTTGTTTCAGACGCGTTGTGTTTGGGTCAGCTTCCTAGTATAAGGCCTAGGCTGGTCTTGTAGACCTACTTAATCTGATGATTTATATTCTTCAGTATATTTTAAATCTATTTGGTTGTAGTTTTGTATTATTTTATTTCATATGGGTTTTTGGGTAATACAACTTCCCTTTTCACTAATATAAATATTTCTTTGCTTTACCATGAAATTTTGAAGGGCACTATAAGACTTATTTTTCAACCTACCAAAGAAGGAGGTGGAGGTACAGCTCATGTGATTTGTGAAGGTGCACTCGGAGATGTAGAAGCCAGATTAGAAATGCATTTTACACCTATTTAGTCAACTCGGACTATAACATCAAAGCCCAGGGTCGGGCATTTTTGAAGTTGCTATAGAAGAAAAACGTGGACATCCAGTTATCCCACACATTACTGCAAATCCAATTGTAGCTACATCCTTTTCAATTTTGTGCGTGCCAAAGATTGTTTCTCAGGAGAGTGATCCTCTTGAGTGTTGACAGTGTATGTATAACTCTTCTACTGTGTCGTTCTTAGTTCACTAGTTTCCTTCATTTTTGATAGTAGGTTGTAGTAAAAATGTTTACAATTCAATCAAGGAGAAATATTAAAGCTTCCCTATATAAATTTTCATCCTCAATTTTGAGAAAAGTATAATAATATTTGTGTCAGATTATTGATCATTCTATATCAGTTTTTTAGCTTTAGGTTTTAATGATCCCATATAATAACTTGTAGACCATCTTATGAGGCAGGAAATGGTACACTCTATAAAAAACAATATAACTGTAAAAGAAGAGCAACCCCTAGAAAAAATTTTAGACCATCTTACAAGGAAGGAAATGGTACAACCTATAACAAAGAATGTAACTGTAAAGGACTAACATCCCCTCGAAATATGTTCTGAGTTGGAATATGTGAAATTGTTGGTCTTCTTTCATAATCTGTTACAAGCAAGGATAAAAAATTAACCATACTAACAATGCCTAATTTTGTGTGTTACAATTAATGGAATATGTACAACACTATGAATAAAAGCAGCAATCAATGGACCTATTTCTGGAGTTGCTTCCAGTCCTTTCTAATTTGGTACAAGGCCATTTACTCTGCCTCTAGACTTGGTCAAGCAACAGAGTATTGTCTTCTACAGAAATTGATTTCCCCCCACAAAGATTAAAGACAAAATCTGTCATCAACTTTCTTCCATAAATGTCTATAACCCAATCAACATCATTACAGTTGCTTCCCTCATTTCCTCACCCTCCGGTTACTCTAGCTAAAACCCAATCCCATAGTGCCTTGTAGGCATGAGAATATATTTCAATTTGATGACAAACGATTCAAGCTAGGATTTGACAGCAACCTACTAAACCTTTCCTTCCCTTACAAGACAATATATGGCTCCGTAATAATTTTCATCAGGAAGGAATAAGGCATCATACCAAGATATATATGCCCTCATAAATACCTGGTTTTTAAGACATCAACATTAAAAAGGAAGGAAATTGGCACAAGAAACTTGCAACCCTGTGCTAATCAAGTAGCTAACAACAGAAAGATAAAAAATCCTCGTGACTGGCACCTAAGAGACAAAAAAATCCATTCAATTGGTTATTACCACCTCCAAAACAATCTCATTTGCAAGGGTGAACTTGCCCTAGATAACCCAGAGAGTACACTAATTCTCTAGACAATTTTCAGGGATAAAATTGTAAGTTTTCTTAAGATAAAATGATACAACAAACTTGGTAATGAAATGTGGCTTAGGGTGAGTGACATGTTACCTAAAGAAACTTTGGCATTCATGCCAAGGGTATTTGACAGAGATCATAGTATTTTCTACCAATAATTGTTTCAGTAACACTTTGGGGCCTATAAACAACATTTATGAATATGCCAAAGGTCATCTTAATATGCATCCAATCCTAACCATTCTCTAACAAGGATACTAGGTACGTGAATTATGAGGCTTGAGGCAACCTTGTGTGATAATTATAAAGGAAAAGAAATGCCTCCATCCCACAATGAAATGAGTGCAATGTTTGAATTATGTTTTGTCTCACAATTTTTCATTTATCGAAGTCTTGTTTATGTTTTCACTATTGTTTGTTCCTTATTGGGTCATTGGCCTTGACTAATCTAGTGATTTGATGTATGATGTGAAGGAGCTTGTGGATGGGGAGCTAAAATGTGTGAATATTTGAAAATCACATGCTTGTGGGAAAGATACAGATGTTCTTCTTGGAGCTGCCAAATTGCTTCATAAACAAAAAGATAAATGCCAGGTGCTTAGCATGCCTCTATATGTTAATGTGGTGCACTAGATGCCAGTGATAATTAGTTCAAACTTTAAACTGAAGGATGATGCATGTTCATATGGATTCAAATTTTTTTCTTACTTGAGTTTAAGTTTCACCTAGATTATACAATTTTCATTATGGCCATAGATTTACTATAATTCATTTATTAGACCTACTTAATATGATGCTTGATATTATTCGATATATTTTAAATCTATTTGGTTTTAGTTTTGTATTATTTTATTTGATATGGGTTTTTGGGTAATACAACTTCCCATTTCACTAATGTAAACCTTTTTTTTCTTTACCATGAACTTTTGAATGGCATTGTAAGACTTATTTTTCAACCAGCCAAAGGAGGTGGAGGTACTACTCACATGATTTGTGAAGGTTCACTTGGAGATGCAGAAGCCAGATTTGAAATGCATTTTACACCTATTCAGTCAACTGGGACTATAAAGTCAAAGCCCAGCACCAATTTTGGCAGGGTCAGGCATTTTTTAAGTTGTTATAGAAGGAAAAGATGGGCATCCAGCTATCCCACACATTCCTACAGATCCAATTGTAGTTACATCCTTTTCAATTTTGTGCCTGCCATATATTGTTTCTCGAGAGAGTGATCCTCTTGAGTCTTGACAGCGTATGTATAACTCTTCTACTATCTCATTCTTGGTTGACTAGTTTGTTTCATTTTAATAGTAGGTTGCAGTATCAGTGTTTACAATTCAATTAAGGATAAATTTTAAAGTTTCCTTATATAACTTTTCATCCTCAATTTTGAGAAAAGTATAATTATATTTGTGTGAGATTATTTATCAATCTCTATCATTTTTCTAGCTTTAGGTTTCAATGATCCCATATAATAACTAGTAGACCATCTTACAAGGAAGAAAATGGTACACTCTATAACAAACGATATAAATGTAAAGGAGGAGAAACCCCTAGAAAAACTTGTATACCATCTTACAAGGAAGGAAATGCTACAACCTATAACAAAGAATGTAACTAGAAAGGAATAGCATCCCCTCGAAATATGTTGTGAGTTTGGAATCTGTGAAATTGTTGGTCTACTTTCATAATCTGTTACAAGCAAGGATAAAAAATTAACCATACTAACAATGCCTAATTTTGTGTGTTACAATTAATGGAATATGTACAACACTATGAATAAAAGCAGCCATCAATGTACCTATTTCTAGAGTTGCTTCCAGTCCTTCTAACTTGGTACAAGGCCATTTACTCTACCTATAGACCTTGTCAAACAACAAAGTATTGTCTTCTACACCAAATGATTCCTCCCCACAAAGATTAAAGACATAATCTGTCATCAAATTTCTTCCATCAATGTCCGTAACCCAATCAACATCATTATAGTTGCTTCCCTCATTTCCTCACCCTCTAGTTACTCAAGCTAAAACTCAATCCCTTAGTGCCTTGCAGGAATGAGAATATATTTCAAATTGTTGACCAACGATTCAGAGAACGATTAAGAAGGGGATGGTATATAAGAATATTAAGTTGGGCAGACCATAGAAGTAAAATTCAAAATCAAATAAACAGAGCTCTACTGGACCAGGCATGAACCAGCTTTAAATCCTACACAATTTTTCAGAATGTCAAACACTACACGATACCCTTGCTACTGGATATTTCCATCAATGGAGAGCCCACCAGTGTTTCCAGCAAAGGAAAAGCAAAAAATGGCATAACTATCCACGAGAATGATATAATTAGTTCTACAAACCCCTTCTATAGGAATAGGAATTCCTGTAACTGATTCTAGTTATCCAATTTTGTGCACTCACTCACCATTATAAGAATGCCATGAATTCTTGAGCAACTGCTCACACATCTATTAAATTTCTACTCACAAATAACAGAGACATTTTATTCCATAATCAACACAAAAACAGAGGCCTTCATAAAATCAAATGCATATAAAAATGTCGAATTCAATACATAGATGCTACATAGCCTGATTACAAAATAAGGGCACATTATGCCCTGGCCTCTCCCCTCATACTTACTGTCTACGTCTATTCTTGTCTCCACCTCCCTAATTCTCGTTAGCTTACGAATGCTTCATTAAAGCTTAGAAATGATAACTATTTCGGTTTAGATCTTATAATATTGCTACAATTGACCCCAAGATCTTACCAATATTTATCTCCTACAATATTTCATACCTTAACAACATAGATTTTCACTCAACTAACTCTCTCTAGAAACTCCTTTAATAATTTAAATAGTTACAAAATTATACAAACTGCTCCCTTGGTAAATGTCAAGCCCCTTGATTTTATCAACAAGTTGGATGCTTGAGAACTATGCACCTGTAGCACCTTTCCAACAGCTCATAGACATCCTTCCTCAAAGCTTGTGAAATCATACTAGTCTCTTTACTGCTTGTTAAGCTTTCCATTCATGTCACCAAGCTTCTGCTCAATCTCACATTAATCTCACATAAATCCTGAATTTTTTGGGCTAGATGTGGGGTAAATATTCGTGCAAAAATACAGAGTGCAGGAAACAACTGATGGAATGTTGGCGCCATGATTTCATTCTCCTATTATGTTTAAGTCCAATTTGGTACAGTCAATGATACAGGTGGACTCATTAATGCTCCATATCCTTAGATTTGGGACAAACCTTGTGCCACCTTAATGATTATTTCAATTTTATTTCATTTTAAAGTTAGCACTATTTCAAGGGGGGCAAGATAATCTTTCATATTTCCAAGGGGATGCTAACGTTATCAAAACTAGTCAATGCGAAGGTGAGTATTCCTCATTTCCTTCTTATTTTCTATAAGTCAATATGTTTTGATTCAGATTCTCTCCTAGGATCTATAAAATTCCCTCCCAATTTTTTTCCTTGTTGATCTCTGGAGTTTTAAACACACTCAGATCTCTATCTTCCAGCTTGAGTGCCTGATTTGCTACACAATCTGTTACTCTTATGGTAGTGCTTCTAATATGATAAAATTCAATATTATGAATGACTGGCTAACATGTTTTAACCATTTTAGTTGTTTTAAAAGCTCCCAGTTTTGGGGATAAGTCTTACTTTTCTGGTGTTTATAATTATCTAAGAGTCCCCTTTTACTGCAATATCTTGGAAACCAAACATTTGTAATCTATTATCTCTACAATCTAGGCATTGAATTTTTCTTTATTATTTGTATAACCCCCTAATCCTTTCATTGAGATTTTTGTGAGCTGAACCTTGTGATCCAGAAGGAAGTCTATTCCACAACATGATTTCTGGGTTTTTATTTTGTTATTCCATTGAAATTTATCTTTATGTGCCCCTCCCTTGGAGGTTTCCAAGACTCCTTGGGAGTAGGCAGCTCTCCTTCATCAGGAACATACAAGCATAACATGCCTCTTTTGGGCATCTTGATTTGAACCTAGTCATTGGCTAAGGCAACTTGTATTTGTTAGTTAGACCACTCTAGGGAATAAACTTTGAACATGTATAAATGTTATCAATAGCTCCCACTGGCAAATTTTTTATCCTGTTAATTCTATTTTAGAATCCATTGTTCATGTCAATCAACTATTGTCGATATGACTGCCTTTCTTACAAGACTTGCATTTATATAGGTTCTTGTTATAATATAGTTATATACTTTCCTCAACAAGCAGTTCATTACATTTAAATCAGATCCATGAAGCAAAGATTTGAAAAAAACTTTAGAATGCCTCTGAGTTAACAACAGCTGACATGAATATTGGTTCACTTAAATTGAATGACTGATAGCAGAGAGGCATCGACTCAGCACTAGAAATGAAAGACCACAATTGGGATTTTCACAGTTTTCAGCTGCGATAAATCATAGTAGGTATCAAATAGAGAAAACCCACCTACAGATTTTAGGTTACCAGTCCCTTCCCTAAAACCATCCCTCATTGCAATATAAGAAGATTTGCCAAAACGAGCCACAGAGGTTCCCAAATCGATAATAACTCTGCCATTTCCAGTAGCATAAAATAAAATGCATATAAAAATTCTGAATTCAATACACAGATGCTCCATGGCCTGATTACACTATATGGGCACATTATTTCCTGGCCTCTCCCCTCATACTTACTATCTACTTATATTCTTGTCTCCACCACCCTAATGCCCGTAAGCTTACAAATTCTCCATTAAAACTTAGAAATGATAACTATTTCGGTTTGGATCCTGTAATATTGTTACAATTGACCCTAAGATCTTGGCAATATTTATCTCCTACAATATGTCATACCTTAGCAATGTAGATTTTCGCTCAACTAATTCTATCTAGAAACTCCTTTAATAATTTAAATAATTACAAAATTACAAAACCCACTCCCTTTCTAAATGTCAAGCCCCTAGTTTTTATCAAAAAGTTGGAAGCTTGAGAACTATGCACTTGCAACACCTTTCTAGCAACTCACATACATCCTCCCTCAAAGCTTGTGAAATCAAACTGGTCTGTTGACTACTTGTTAATCTTTCCATTCATGTCACCAACCTTCTGCTCAATCTCACATTAATCTCACATAAATCCTGAATTTTATGGGCTATATGTAGGGTAAATCTTCGCGTAGAAATACAGAGTACAGGAAACAGCTGATGGAATGTTGGCGCCATGATTTCATTATCCTATGATGTTTAAGTCCACTTTGGTATAGTCAATGATACAGGTGGACTAGTTAATGCTTTGTATCCTCATATTTGGGCCAAACCTTGTGCCACCTTAATGATTATTGCAATTGTGCTTCATTTGAAAGTTATCACTCCTTCAAGGGGGGCAAGATAATATTTCATATTGCCAAGGGGATGCTAAGGTTATCAAAACTAGTCAACGCAAAGGTGAGTATTCCTCATTTCCTTCTTATTTTCTATGAGTTCATATGTTTTTTATTTTCTATGAGTTCATCTGTTTTGATTCAGATTCTCTCCTAATATCTGTAAAATTCCCTCCCAGCTTTTTTCCTTGTTCATCTCTGGAGTTTTAAACACTCTCACATCTATCTTGTCTAGCTTGAGTGCCTGATTTTCCACACAATCTATTACTCTTATTGTAGTTCTTCCAATATGATAAAATTCAATATTATGAATGACTGGATAACATGTTTTAACCATTTTAGTTGTTTTAAAAGCTCCCAGTTTTGGTGATAAGCCTTGTCTTTCTGGTGTTTATGATTATCCAAGAGTCCCATTTTACTGCAATATCTTAGAAACCTAACATTTGTAATCTCTTATCTCTACAATCAAGGCATTGACTTTGTCCTGCTTATTAGTATAACCCCCTAATCCTTTCGTTCAGATTTTTGTGAACTGACCCCTGTGATCCAAAAGGAATTCTCTTCCACAACATGCTTTCTAGGGTTTTCTTTTGTTATCCCATTGAAATTGATCTTTATCTGCCCCTCCCTTGGAGGTTTCCAAGACTCCTTGGGAGTAGGCAGCTCTCCTTCATCAGGAACATACTGGCATAACATACCTCTTTTGGGCATCCAGGTTTGAACCTAGTCATTGGCTAAGAAAACTTGTATTCGTCAGTTAGACCACTCTAGAAAATAAACTTTGAACATATATAAATATTATCAATAGCTCCCGCTGGAAAATGTTTGATCTTGTTAATTCTGTGCTAGAATCCAGTATTCATGTCAATCAACTATTGTCTATTTGACTTCCTTGATTACAAGACTTGCATTTATATAGATTCTTGTTATAATATAGTTACCGACATTCCTCAACAATCAATTCATTCCATTTAAATCAGATCCATGAAGCAAATATTTGAAAAACACTTTAGAATGCCTCTAAGTTAACAACAACTGACATGAATATTGGTTCCCTTAAATTGAATGATTGTTAGCAGAGAGGCGTCGACTCAGCACTAGAAACGAAATACCACAGTTGGGACTTTCACAGTTTTCAGCCCTGATAAATTATAGTAGGTACCAAACAGAGAAAAAAAACCTACAAATTTCAGGTTACCAGACCCTGCCCTGAAACCATCCCTCATTTCAGTATAAGAAGACTCGGCCAAATGAGCCACAGAGTTTTGATAATCAATAATAGCTCCGCATTTCTAGTAGCATAAAATCAAATGCATATAAAAATGTTGAATTCAATACACAGATGCTCCATGGCCTGATTACACTATATGGGCACATTATGCCTTGGCCTCTCCCCTCATACCTACTATCTACTTATATTCTTTTCTCCACCTCCCTAATGTCCGTAAGCTTAAAAATGCTTCATTAAAACTCAGAAGTGATAACTATTTCAATTTGGATCCTATAATATTGCTACAATTGACCCTAAGATATTGCCAATATTTATCTCCTACAATATGTCATACCTTAACAACGTAAATTTTCACTCAACTAATTCTCTCTAGAAACTCCTTTAATAATTTAAATAATTAAAAAATTACAGAACCCACTCCCTTGCTAAATGTCAAGCCCCTAGGTTTTATCAACAAGTTGGAAGCTTGAGAACTATGCACCTGCAACACCTTTCCAGTAGCTCACAGAAATCCTTCCTCAAATCTTGTGAAATCATACTGGTCTCTTGACTGCTTTTTAAGATTTCCATTCATGTCACCAAGCTTATGCTCAATCTCACATTAATCTCACATAAATCCCGAATTTTGTGGGCTAGATGTGGGGTAAATCTTGGTACATAAATACAGAGTGTAGGAAACAACTGATGGAATGTTGGTGCCATGATTTCATTCTCCTATTATGTTTAAGTCCAATTTGGTACAATCAATGATACAGGTGGACTAGTTAATGCTCCATATCCTCAAATTTGGGCCAAACCTTGTGCCACCTTGTGCACACATCTAGATTAAATAAACTTTACTTACATATATAATACCATGACCATAACTTGTATGCATCATATACATTTCAATTGATTGGCCATCTCTCCATAAAAAATAAATAAATATTTCAATTGATTGGCCATCATGGCTTTGACTGCACACATAACAAAAATTGAGCAAAGAAGTTTTATCTTGACTATCTTAATTATAGTTGTTGCATTTGGATCAATATTGTGTTGTTGCTATATTGACACAAACAACATGTTCCCCCTTTTTACTGAGTAGAAGGGTAGAATCTGCTATGATCTAAAAAAAAATATGAGCAGCTAACCCAACCCAGCAAAAATGTAACAATTTGGGAGAATAAAATGTTAATTTTTACCTTTTTATACCACTGCGGAAGATAACAGAGTAAAATACGAGTGGCATAATTTTTTACAAGCCTATTATGTTTACTGAAGGGTTAATAAGTTACATTTTAAATTTATCTTTTAAGATGCCTGGTTATATAATGAGTGGATGCTAAGGGCAGAAATCTGACACTGAAAAAATTGTTGGGTAATTCTGGTTGAGTAATTTTTAATTTCATCAATATATTATATATATGACTCGGAATATTATGTTTATGACATAATTATATTTACTAAAAGAAATCACTTCTCATCATTAATTGTTGATTAGTAATGTGATGTGATTTTGTTAGTATGTAAAACCATTTTTCACTGTAATATGTTTATATGTAACATGATCTCTCAAACACAATTATCTACTAATCCTCAAAATAACACACAAACATTAAAAAAAATACCCGTTAACTGAACTTTGCATATCATGAGAAACATCGTGTTTCTACTTAGAGTCATTATAATGAAACATTTAAAATTGTATAATTTAGCAGAAAAATCATTATTAATGTATAGAACCACTAAAATATTATAATAGAATAGATCTATGCCAACTCTGGTAACATGAGGAGATGCGTACAAGACTATAGAGTGCGTACAAGACTACAGAGTGTAGTCAAGGTCTCAGAAGGAGAATCGATAGGAAAAATTAAGGATTTTCCTGCTATAAATTGGGCTAAGCTTTTACAAACCCTATTAAAGGCCTTAATACCTAAATCCTACAAATTGGGTATGGAAGTGGCAACATCCTCCAACAAAGTACATTTATTCACAAACCCTACAAACCCCAAATTTGAATTTTATTCTTGTGGTTGGTCAGCATTCCTTAGCTAGGTTTCTAAGGGATTTGGAGGAACTGGAGATCTCGGTCCTACAACTAATTCATACATTTAGAAATATTTAAGTGTTTGACGGGCTTGAAAAGCGAGAATGAGAGAAAGGAGGAGAGCACGAGACCTGAGCTTCGGATTCTTTTGCGTGAGAACTTTGTTCCAGACTCTGCATATCATGGATGCTGAGATAAAATGAGAGAAAATCCTACTATCATACTAGCTATGTCAAGATGATGAGGGACAACAGTTACTGTGGCTCCTGGAAATCTCCATGCTCCTCGGGACAAAAGTTACTGTGGCTTATGGAAATCTCCACCCTACTCTCCAGTTTTTCCCCTTTACTTATGGGCTCCCATCGAAAAACAGTTTCTGTGGCTTATGGAAATCTTGACGTTACTCTCCAGTTTTACCCTTTGGTTATGGGCTCCTGCCATGGCAATCTCCACAATGCTCCAGTTTCCCGATTATGGCGAAGGGCTCCTGCCATAGAAATATCCACGATGCTCTCCAGTTCCCCTCTTTTATTATGGGATTTTGCCAGACAATGGCTTATGGCAGCCTCCACGTGTGGCTTATGGCAATATTGCTCTCCAGTTTTCCCGTGCAACTAGTTTTTGGGCTCCTGCCGGGTCAAATTGAGCGAGTAGCAGCCAGTTTTGGGGCTCCCGTCAGATCAATTGAGCGAGTAGAATTTTTCCAAAGGGATATGGAAACTTGAGTGTATTGCACAAATTTTTGAACAAATATAAGAAAATACATGTAAACTACTTAAAAAATAGTTTGAAACAAAACAACTTTATTTCCTGCAAAATATATAAAGGTGGTTAGAGTTGCAACGAATTAGATTTTTTCATGTTGCATTTTCTATATTTAGTACTATGACAAAGGTTAATGCACATTTAATATTATTTTTTTAATATTTATTACAATGATAAAGGTTATTGCATATTTAATATTAATATTTATGTGTAAGGAGTGAAAATATGGTTAGGAGGATGTTTTTCTTTCTTATTTTTATCATTAAATTTTAGGGTGACATCAGATCCATAATCATCAATAAAGGAAATATATGTAATATTGAGATATTATGTTGGGATGAAGATATTTTTGACAAATGGTGGAGTGCTTATTATTTGGGATCATTTTCATTAATGGTTTTTCTATCGGGATTTTATTTATATTTTCACTTATGGAACGGCAAGTTTATATTTTAAGCACAAGACAAACTAGATAAAGTGATGAGTGACATTGATTTTCATCATCTATAGCTCATGAAATATATCACAAAAAGGTCATTTTCATAGTTGATGTAATATATCACAAAAAATTCCATTCGCGTGTTCACCCACTTCTTTAATTATTTTGCATAGAAAAACATAAAATATTGACAATTGGTTGCCATAATATATATGTAAAGGATATATTATACATGTAAATATGTAGGTCATTTTTAAAGACCTAACTATATGAAAGAGCCCATTTACCTTCAGGCCTAAAATATTTATTGAAGAAAATGTCAATATGGATGCCCATGACTATGGACTACTTTCATTTGGTACAAGATTTAATATCTGCACTATTACAAAATTGGGTGTTAATTTAGTTTAGTCAATGTTGGGATGCATGATTCATCATATCATAGGAGAAACTCCTAAGAAAATGAGGGTAGAAGGCAAAGATCTCACACCAAATCCAAGGTTTGTTAATTTCATGGTCTCTCATTTGGATTCTATTTCCATTACTCAATTGCATACTCATATTAATAAATTAAAACCACTAAACTAACATGATAATGTATTTGGAATTTACTTGCAAAAGAAAGAAACTTCTGGTTTTCCCCTTTTTCTTAATGAAAGTAGATTTGTTTCTCTAGACTAGCCCGACTTAACCAAAAAATAAATGTATAATTTCAATGGGAATATGATAATAGCCAACCTCAATTTAATTTTTTCTCTTTATATGGTGTCACTTGTGTTATTTTAATTGATATATTAAATTTATTGAAGTGTCTTTACTAATCGTAATAGGTAGAACTAGTGGATTGCAATTCCAATATGAACAAATATCATTCCACTATGGAGAGTTAAATATTTATAAGTCATTAGTAAAACTTAGTGTTTGATATGTTTCTCAGGAAAGGAACCTATTGGAAAAAATGGAAAAACAAAATGCATTGAGGTATAAAACAATTTCCATGCACACCTAGAACTATGCTACTTGAATAATATTTGTCCTCGTGTCATTGATAAAATTTCCCCTTATTAACTAATTGATATTGTGATTGTTAACTTATTTGATAAATTGGAATATATCATCCACTAATTATACATGCTTTTTATTTCAATGTTTTTAATAATAAAGTGTCAAAGGTTTAGTTAAGAGCTAGAGGACATAAGGATTAATTCAATTGGTAAATGCTCTTGTAAAAGAGTTCATAGAGCTCTCAATACCAAATCTTATTAATTATTTTAGGGTTACTAGTTGGTATTTTAGTTTCTAGTTATTGTTGTGCTCCATTTGAAGACAAAGAAAGGTAAACCTATGGGGATTGAAAATGTACCAGCCTCCCTTAGAACTTTTAATACATTCGTGAGTGAGGGAAATATTATTTGAAAAATGAAATAGACAATAGTTCATTTACTAAGTAATAGATAAATATTAATAATATATAAGATATATATGATAAATATAATGGAGCAATTTGTAAAAACCACTCCCCAACCATTTCATGTACCAATGCATTGAGTAATGGAATGTCACCACCCAAATTTCCTTATATCAAGTGACATCATAATAAATAGATGCAAATTTCAGTTGTACAATTAACATCGCTGGCATTGTGCAATCCTGCCTATATGTTCACCAAAGTGGATAACACTACCAAAAAATACCTTATGTAGTAGTGTCTAAAAAAACCTCGATAAAATATGTAAACAAGGAAAATTAATGTCACTTATAAATTATAGACCCCACACGATGTAGATCGTCACCAGCTCAATCCACTAGGACACCCCTTCAAATACAATAGATTGTCGAATCATCACCGACCAATATCCTTTAGAAAATCTCATCAAGCACACAATCGAAAAAGATCTTCAATGAAAACGCAAACCATTAATGGATTGTCCCTCATATAATTAATGAACAACTTGGAAAATAAATACCCCCTAGACAAATTAATGACCCCAAGAGACTCCTTTGTGATCAAATTCAAAATTCAAATATGTTTCCAACTCCACCAACAAAAATGAATACACTTACATAGCAATAAAGATCCTCGAAAATCCCCCGATCAACCAATCCCAAACCAAAGAGGAGCATCAAGATCCATAGGAGAAAAGTTTCGAAAGAAATACCACAGAAAACAACGAGCTGGTGCATCTCAAATAGACCACAAATAATACCAACAAGTAGTAGCTAAGATCCTCGAAAATCCCTCGATCGACCAATCCCAAATCAGAGAAGGAGTAGGAAGATCCACAGGAGCAAAGGTTTAGAATAAAGACCACATAAACAACCAACCAGTGCGTCTCAGATAGACCACATAGTAAACAAATAGCTAGAATGGAAAATAAATTGCTATTAGTGTACCTTGAAACAAAAAACTAGTAGAGATACTTGTGATCATCCAGAAGCAACATAAAAACTAAATCTAGCTCAGATAATTATGCTTAGACATATTACACCCAACAACACTAGAAAAAACACCAGCGAAGGCTACATTTAATCCATCTACCTCCACACCTCTAGCCAAAATTACTACCCTTGTGAATTTTGTGACTAATACTTCCATAATCCAATCTTTTATCCTTAGTGTTTTATTCTCGAAAAATTTGTCGTAGATATTTTGAAGTGGGCATCTTGTCTCCTAACGGATATTCTATAATTTTCCTCCACCATCCTTGCAGAAATTATGGTGTAGATTTACAACTACTCATGAAGTTTTAATAAAAATCTCATCAACTACTAATCACTAGTTAAAATCAAATCATCAACATATAAGGAAATAATAAGTTATTTACCTTCTACCAAGATGTGATCGAGGTTTACATCTGCTTCACTTATGGTGAAGCCCAAACTAGTGATATAATTATCGATCTTCGTGTACCAAGCACGCGGTACTTGCTTGAGACTGTACAATGCTTGTTTGAGTCTGCACACATGAGACTCCCGATCAAATGTCTCAAGAAATTTTGGTTGCTCGATGTACACCTCCTCCTAAATAACCCCTGTTACACCATTTTTTTGGTCATCTAACCTATTATTATTAGATGAACCCAAGTACACCATGTAAGACCAATTTTACCCTAAGTAAAATTGCTTTCACCATATAAAATAACTTATTTGTTTATATTTCCTGGTCATATTTAACCCAAAACAAGGAACTTAATTAAATAAATCCTTATTTATTTGATTATTTACTAAGAATAAGTTATTTAAATCATTATTTAAATAATATTCTTAGTTAAATTTGACTAAATCATCCATAAATAATTAATTAAAGCATTATTTATTTAATTATATTCCCATCACTTCCCTAAAATGATAAATAAATAATTTATTTATTTATTATTTATAAATAAAGGAATTGACCCAAATCAAGAACCCTTTTCCCTCCAACAAATATAATAAAATATTCCTAAAGGGTGCTTCTAGAATTCGATTAATAATATTTTATTCATGCACCGAGTTCTAGACCGCCCCAATATTTTGTTATAAATAGAAGGGTTTTTCCCATTCATTAATCACCTCCATTGCATTAGATCACTCTGGATCTATACTAGGTCACATATTTTCATTTTTTCCTTGTGAGCTCCCATTGAGTTCTATGTTTGTCTGGGTTTTCCATAATACCAAGAGAGAGGAATGTTAGATCTAAAACACTGAGGACTTTCAAGAACCCATCCCATTGAGAAGAATTGGAAAACACCTTTCTTGTTTTCCTCTCAGGTGCCCCATTGTTTAATATAATATAAAATTCTTTTAAATACATTGTTCTTGTCTTGTCTATTGGATGCATGGAGCCATATTGTATTTTATCTGCTTAATGTCTTTTGTGCTTAGATCTGGATTTGTGCAGCAAACTTAAAGATATTTTTCAACCATAATCAATGTTAGGGCTATTTGTTATGCGTAGCTGAAGTGATATTTTAAGACGAAAGATTCATACTAACAATTGGCGACTCCACCCGGGTTTTCTTTTCCGACCGGTGTCGTTTCATATATTCCTGCATATCCAGCTGTTTCAGACCCTATGGTTTCTCTTCCGTTTTCTTTTTTTCCTATTTTAATGGTGCTTTCCACCTCTAAAACCCTCAAACAGTGAAATTTTTAACTTTCGTGTATTTCTGGCCTTATTGCATAGGTGACAGACATCAGCCGCAGCTGAGACGGATTTTTTTTTTCTGAAATCTACCGCCGAGAGAGCCGGATCTGCAGGTCACACTTATCTGCCCAAAAAGTGTGTCATGATCTTGAGGATGCACTTTTCTGCCCCAAACCTGCGACCTGGACTGAAAACAGGTTAGAACCTGCGACCTGTACTTTTTCTGCAAATTTTCCAGCCCTTTTTCTGGGTTTGTCTGAAGCTTCTCTCAGGGTTTTTCAGCCTCTGTCTCTACCTGTTTAGACCTGTTTCTGATCTGCTTCACTCAAATAAGAGGGAATCTTTCCCCTTAGGGCTCTAGTACCCTCCACTTTTTGTGGGAGATTCTTTGATGTTTCAGAAGTCTGAATTTCTAGAGTTTTAGCCTGATTTCTCTCAGATCTGATACCTCATTTTCAGATCCCTTTAGATTAACTCTTCTCCCTTTCAAATCACCTCATATAGTTTTTTTTGGGTTCATTTCTAGGGCAGCCTCCTTGTCACTTCTATTTTTAGCTGATCTCCTCCTTTTTAGCAGCAACCTTGCCTCTGCCTCTTTGTTGTTCTCTGCACCTCTTTTCAGCAGATTTCCCCTTTAGATCCCAGTCCCTCCTGACCTTAGATCTATTGGCCTCTTTTTAGCGTGCTTTGCTTATTTTTTCCCTCTTATAGACTAGTTTTGAGAGACCCGCCTTCTTGGGTTAGCTTGATGCATTGGTAGCTGTTAATTTTCTGTTATTTTTGTATTATTTACTGCATATTTATTTTCAGTTACACAACACACTTTTTCTTTTACTCTCAAAACGTTTGGGTTTAAGAAATTAAAATTAACACACACCACACAATGACCCTAAGTGAAGAAGTTCTTGGTTAACACCACCTAGCAAAGACTTTAAAATCAATTGTCACTGCACCTCTCTGCCCTTGACCTCACTTGATTTTGTCCCTACCTGCCCTTGTCATTTTTTCTTCTTCCTGTCATCATTGCGCCCCCAAGGTGCCTCTCCCGGAGACTTCTTGGCCTTCACCCTCAGTTTACGATTGGTTGACTTCCTCCTTCCCGTCATAATCAAGTAAATCCTCCCTCGAGTCCGCACTCCGACTCTTCCTCTGATTGTTCGGGTTCTCCCCCTACTTCTGGTTCTCCCCCTGTCACTTTCGCCATATCTACTTCAGGGCCTACTACCAGCAGCAACCCCAGTACTACTATTGGGTTTGTTTCCAGTGGAACCACCTTGGGACCTACCTCGACTGCCCCATTGCTCCCTTATATGGTCGGCCTTAGTCTCTCCTATTAGCCACCTATAAATATTTGTTATACCAAAAGGTGGCTAAGACTGTTTGAGCCTTCAAGAAACAAATTTCATTACTAAAATTTGTTGGCTCTTGAAGACTCTTAAAGGCCTCCTTCCTTTTCTATATCCAAAAATTCACTAATATTCTCATTTTATACTTAGAAATCCTGCTGAAATCATGAGAAGAAACTGCTGCAAAATCATCATTTTTTCCC
Organism: Pinus albicaulis; assembly: GCA_034641835.2. Classification (NCBI taxonomy): domain Eukaryota; kingdom Viridiplantae; phylum Streptophyta; class Pinopsida; order Pinales; family Pinaceae; genus Pinus; species Pinus albicaulis. The sequence continues at coordinate 1,402,848,834 of CM076580.1, read as the reverse complement.
CCTCCCCCGTCTTCCAAAACTAACCTTCATTTTATCCCCCTTTTCTCTCCATAAAACTCCTTTGTTTTCATGATTCCTCTTCTTCCCTTCGTGAAAATCACTGTTACAAAGTTAAATACTCACTCTTTAACCTTACTGAAACCCTCCATTTCCTTTGAAAATCATTCAAAAACACATTTTTTTATATTGGACTTAAACCCCTTTGGGCTAAGTCTCTGACCACTTCCGATCATATGCCCACACCTATTGCATCGCACAAACCCAAGAGCGTGAGTCTTTGTGCCATATTCCCAAAGTTATGATATGAGATAAGCCCCTTCCCTTTTAACCCTCCAGTCATATCATTCTCCATGCGCCCAACGGCCCCGCAATCGGGCGCCAGACCTTTTTATTATATATCTTTCGCCCCGCCCCTCTCAAAACCTTTGTTTAAATTTAAACCTTGAGCTTTAAATTATTTTACATTTTTTCCACTGATATCATTTTCAAACCATTCTGTACCATCGACCTGATCTGCAGATCGGATGGTGCAAAGTGCGTCTTTCCGTGGTCCCCACCGCCTGAAAGTTGGGTGCCCAAAACCGACGGTATTCATCGCACCGCCTTTGGGAAAAAAGTTGTTTTCCCCCCATGGCCAGCGATTCCATACACTTGCCGCCACATGTCCTGGGTACTATTTGCAAAACCTCCGTCCATCGCTCATTAACTTTCGTACGAGGTTGCCCAGCGATATTGACCACAGCCGTCATATCTGAACCCACTCATCCAACAGCTATCGCACGATTACTCAGTCAGCAGGATTGCAGGAGAGATGATTTCTAAGGATTTCTGAGTCAAAAAGATGTATAAATATGGTTCTAATCAGCTCAAAATCTGAACTAGATAAAAGAGAAAGATAGCTCAATAAGATTCAAATCAGAGCTGTAGAAAAGAGGAAGGAAATGTTTTCAAATTTCAGATCTTAAGCCTTCCATTTTTTATTTATTTTTCCTGCAAAATAAATGTCTATGTGCAATTTGTCTTTATGCCATATATCACAGCAAGTCAAATGGCTTAATCTTGAGTTGACTATTTTTAAATTTATGTTTTAGAAATTTAGAGAATAAAAATCTGTTGGACAGTTTAATCCCAACAGATGGTAGATTAGGTAGAGAATCATCTGAACTCAACTGTTAAATCTGAGTTCAGGGAGAAATAAGGAGTAGAATTAGATTAGATTTAATGCTTTAAAAATAATAAAATGTTGTAAGAGATATTTCCAATCCAAGTGCACTCTAATGAAGGAAAAAATGTTAGATCAGTAGGATTGGGTAGGTAGAAAGTTGTATTGATGAAGATCCATTTGCTTTTAGGGCTGCTAATATGTTTTTAGAGCACATTATCCACAGAAAGAAAGGCAACCCAATGGATTAGGCAACTGATCAGCCTCCCAGAGAACATTAAAGGATCAGGCACAAGTCAGCCTTCCAGAGAATGTAGGTCTGAATTCCTGATGCCTTCAAGAAGGCACCATCCCCAAGTGGAGCCACTGTTAGCCACCTATAAATATTTGTTATACCAAAAGGTGGCTAAGACTGTTTGAGCCTTCAAGGAACAAATTTCATTACTAAAATTTGTTGGCTCTTGAAGACTCTTGAAGGCCTCCTGCCTTTTCTCTGTCCAAAACTTCACTGATATTCCCATTTTATACTTAGAAATCCTGCTAAAATCATGAGAAGAAATTGCTGCAAAATCATCATTTTTTCCCCCTCCCCCCTCTTCCAAAACTAACCTTCATTTTCTCCCCCTTTTTTCTCCATAAAACTCCTTTGTTTTCATGATTCCTCTTCGTCCCTTCATGAAAATCACTGTTACAAAGTTAAAGACTCACTCTTTAACCTTACAGAAACCCTCCATTTCCTTTGAAAATCATTCAAAAACACATTTTTTTATATTAGACTTAAGCCCCTTTGGGCTAAGTCTCTAACCACTTCCGATCATATGCCCACACCCTGGGACCAAGCGCTAACTCTGGAGGTGCTTATCGCATCGCACAAACCCAAGAGCGTGAGTCTTTGTGCCATATTCCCGAAGTTCCGATATGCGATAAGCCCCTTCCCTTTTAACCCTCCGGTCATATCATTCTCCATCCGCCCAACGGCCCCGCAATCAGGTGCGAGACCTTTTTATTATACATTTTTCACCCCGCCCCTCTCAAAACCTTTGTTTAAATTTAAACCTTGATTTTTAAATTATTTTACATTTTTTCCACCAATATCATTTTCAAACCGTTTTGCACCGTCGATCTGCTCTGTAGATCGGATGGTGCGGAGTGCGTCTTTCCGTGGTCCCCACCGCCCGAAAGCCGGTTGCCCAAAACCGGTGGTATCCATCGCACCGCCTTTGGGCAAAAGTTTGTTTTCCCCCATGGCCAGCAATTCCATACACTTGCCACCACGTGTCCTTAGTACTATTTGCAAAACTGTCGTCCATCGCGCATTAACTTTCGGACGAGGTTGCCCAGCGATATTGACCACAGCCGTCAGATCTGAACCCGCTCATCTAATGGCTATCGCTCATCGAATATGCTCGATGTTTAAAACGAGCTACTGCGCAGCTTTCAATCAATCTCTGTCATTGATCTGATCTGCAGATCAACGGTCCATATTCCATCGCCCGATTCCTCCATTTAACTTTCAACCGTTGCTCCTGACCGTCGATCTCTGCGCGATCGACGACTCAGATTTAATCTTCTTCTGCCCATTCTACGGTCTCTCCCGATTAATCCCGACTGTTGGATGATGCCATCCAATGGTCACGCTTCCTCCAGACGTCCTTTGAAGAAGTTAGCCATATATTACGCAGGATTTTATAATTATTGTTTGTATTTTGCAGGGTTTTAAGTGATTTTCCGCCATTTCTAAATAAATTTAAAAGCAGAGGGTGATGACCCTCTCACCTTAAATTCACCTCAGAAATCCTTCGCAGGTTTCCATTTCACGTTTCGTTGGTGTTTATCCAAGCACTGATGCCACATGACCCTGCGCGACCCTGCACATCAACAGAAAAATATAAATCCAACACAGGCAAAGAGTATCGGAGACGAAGACCAGAATTAATCAGAGCAGAGGATTATAGGACAAATTTGTGGGGATTACATCTAAGATGCATATCAAAAGCCTAATCACCAAATAAAACACAGTTTACATAAAACCTAAAGTATTATATCGACAGGAATGCCTCCACCGCCACATCTGAGGCAAATTGATTCCTCTCATCTACCACAGTGCCACCTGTTCCTCAAAGTACTCAATCAGAGGCTGAAGTTATTGATCAAATGAATATTTTTCGCCTCAGCGCAACTAGAGAGTTACTTCTATAGGGAATATTAATGCAAATAATATCTGCAAAGTAAACCCGACATCACACAGAGCCTCAAAGGTCAAAAAAAACTCCCACCAAGCTTATTTTTTATGTAGAACATTTAATACAGAGTACAAATATGTAATTTTATTCATTGAGCCCCTCAAAGGCGAAGAAACCATTAACTCTGTATTAATTGTGATTGAGATATTTTATCAGATCTCACCTCCTCATTCTTCTATATATACTTCTTCAGAAGATGAGTGAGGGGTTGGTTGTAGAACTTTGACATACATTTGAGCTTAAACTTCTGATTGTACATAGTATTCACTGGCTCTTGGAGCTCTGCTGGTGATAGATAGGTTAGGCTGAGATGTGTAGATGGTTGCTAATCTAAAGCACTAAACTTAAAGCTGTAACTGGTTTGAAGCATCAATATAATATGATTTATGGGATCCTGGTCTATGTTGACAGTGATGTTTTCCTTATTGTAACCTGTTATTTTGTTTCTGTTTTCATCTGTGTTTCATATTCTCTTATAAAGAACAACATGCACAGAGTTACGACCTACTGTACATCAGTAACCTTCTCTGACTGAAAATATTTATCTGAATTTTTTCTTCAATATGTGTTATTTAGGAGTGATTTAATTCAATTTAAGCATAGGAATGCTGGCGTTCCCTCATCTTATTGTCTTAGCTGAATGTCATTCTTAGATGTTATTTTCAGTATATGTTTAGTGAAGATGAACTGAGGAAGATATGGTGAGCCCTGGTCCTAGTTTTGTCCCCACAAGCTATCTGGATGTTTCCCTTGGAATGTGTAAAAGCTGGCTAGTTTCAAAGTACTTACCAGATCTTAAGCCATTCTGTTGTTATCTTTGTTTTGGTCTTGAAAGTAACCAAGTAAGGAAGATCTAGGAGAGGATTTGTGGTGAGCCCGGCCCGCTAGTTTCTACTCCAAAAGTTGCCTTCAAGTTTCCCTTTGTTTTGAGATGTTTTCTATTGAAAGTATATCAAAGGCTGGCTAGTTTCAAAGTACTTACTAGATCCTAGTTTACTTTATGTTTTTCGTGAGTCCATGTCAAAGGCTGGCTAGTTTCAAAGTACTTACCAGATCCTGGGCTGCTCTTGTTTCTGCATCAGTTTATTTCTCCTTCTTATTGTATCATTCCAATCCATAAATCAATCTTCAAAGAGATCCTTAGACATAGATGACTTGCCCCATGGACCACTCTTGCCTCTTGTTGTTCCAATTAAATCCTATTATGACTCCATAGCCCAATGGACTAAAACCTGCAATTTTCTACCTTTCTGACCGAAGCTTACTCTGATTGCTTGCAACTTCTCACCTTTGGAACTTTTTACCACCAGGACTTTCCGGCTTGAACAGTAATCATGCTCAATGATCCAAAAAACAAACAAACCCTTGGCCTTCATAACTAGCCTAATATCATAACCCCAAACTTCAAAGACAAATCCATCTTTGTACATATTGGAGCGATCCCTCTCTGGATTCAGGAGGGCTAGATCCTAGAATCCCAAAGTTGGTTGAAACGATGTTGCTTCTGCAGTTTTAGTCTTACCAACCTGCTAAAATTATATATCCCTAAGATCCCCGACATCAATCAGCTGATCAATGACCCTATCCACCATGATGTTAGTTGTCCTACTATGCCAACCAAACTCCCCTCCAACATTCCCAAGTTCAAAGGCCTTGCTAGTGAAGATCCCTCCAACCATATTCGATCCTTCCATATGTGGTGTTCCTCCAATTCCATTACTAATGACTCCATTCGTCTTCGATTGTTCCAACGCACACTTACCAGTGAAGATTATAAATGGTATGTTGAACAGGCCACCTCCTCCCATACCACTTTTGTGGCCATTTCCCAAGCATTTTTATCTTATTTCCAGCTCCCTCTCCGATACAACACTGGTACCGAGATTTTAACTTATTTCCGTCAATCCTCTTCGACCCGCCTCTCCGCTCATGTCCAGGAATGGCGGCGAAGAAGAAGCTTATGTCGCACACCTCCCTTTGAAGATCGGGTTTATATGGACTAGTTATTGCGCTCTCTCTTACCTCCCATTGGCAAATATTTCACCTCCCATTTCCCTCAAACCGAAGAATCCGCCCTCCAAATAGCCTTGAAATATGACCTTATTTATGCTCAATCTAGTTATGTTTATACCGTCCTTCCTGACCTCCCCAAGCCCGATGGCACTAACGCCCTAGGGGCATCTCACTCTGTTGACAGTATCGTTGGAGCTCTTTCCCATACCTCTGCCCAACCTCCTATGGGCTATGGTTTCCCTGCAGGAGGGGACAGCACCTCTAGCACCTTTCCCCCTCCAAGTATCATGTATCCAGGATACGACATACCTCCTCCTTTTTCCCCTACACCTGCTTACCTCCATGCTGCCCATCCTAACCCTTATCCTTACCCATAGCCTGGTGTCCCAGCTCCTCCAGCATTTGGCCCTCTCATCCCCTTGCCTTCTCAACCTCCGCCGCAATACTTACTACCCCCTCTAGGGCAAGTATTTGCGCAGCAGGGCGGGACCAATTCTCTTCCTTCTCAAAGAAAGAGGAAAGGAAATCAATCTACCCCTGGTAATCACGGAACCAATCCTTCGAGTATTGATCCTCACACTGTCAACTAGCCACAGGGTTCTCAGCCCAAGCCGGACAGGCCACTTCGCACCAATAAGCCTTGTTTGTGTTGCATTTTTTATGGTCATTACACTCACGCTTGTCCCTTATTACCACAAATGCGGCAGATGTGGGATTCTCAGGCCACCATGTGGGGACAACACTCCTCCCCTACTGTCCCTCCCACCCGAGCTACTTCTCAACCAACTGTGTTTACCGATCCTTTCCCTCAATAAGGATTTGTGGCCACTCAACCCCCTCATGCCCCGTTCACCACTCAACCTTCCCCTTCTGGTTCCTCTGATTACCAGATTCTCATGATAGCCTCTGACCCACCTCTCACCATTGACCTCAACCTTCAAACTCGGTCCCGTCAGTATTCCCCACCTCCCTTTCCTTCTGTCTCTGAGTCTCCATCTTCAGGTCCTACAGAGCCCCTATCGACACCCAATGGTCCCTTGCAACCCCCTCCGCCCAAAGCTGAGGTTCATCCCAAGACTCATAAGGGACCATTATGCTGAAATGCTGCCTGTGGACGGGCTACCCATTTATACAGCATAGTAGATGATCTGGCACAATCTCCTGCTGCCATTTCAACACTGGAACTCCTCCATTCGTGTCCTTCTCAAAAGAGGGCTCTACTATCTGTCGTGGGCACTGTAGATCCTGCTGATGACCAGTTGATTATTTTCGACGCCCGTCAGTCAGACCATCCCCCTCTTCCTCCTTCGGTTGCTTTCCAAATCCCAGTCAAAATCCATAATACCAATGTTGCTCAGTGTATTATTGATGAGGGGGCATCTACCTACGTAATGTCCGCTTCGGTTTGGAAACAACTCGGATCCCCTAAGCTGGCCCCTTCCACAATCACCCTTCATGCGTGGGATGGCCATGCCTCCCAGCCCCTTGGCCTATTCCATAATTTTCCCATCACCCTTGCAGGCAAGACTGTTTGTGTCAACGTGGAAGTTATCAATGCCCCTCTTGACTACAACATTCTTTTGGGGAAAATTTACACCTACGCCATGTTTTCCGTCCCATCCGCAGTCCACCGCAAGATGTTTTTCCCTCATAATGGAAAAATTGTCACGATTGACCAGTTGACTTACCATGAACCAAACTCTCAGACCTCCCCTGAGTCCACCATCTCTTCTGTCACCAATAAGCCAATTGTTGATTCTTTGACCAGTGTTTCCCCTGGCGTCTACAGATACTTCTCCTTTCTTGGCACTTTTCCTGGTCCTCCTCCTCCTCCTTTCTCTGACCCCAGTTTAGCTAATGTTTGCATGATGCAATCATCTCAGGCTGGCCTTTCACAGCCTGCTTCGGCTAGTCCGTAAACTCAATCTTGCCTACCGCAACCTGCTCCTAGCCCTTCGCTTCAGTCGATCGACCCTTTTTCACCTGGACCTTCCCATCCCCCTCACACTCAGGAACCTCCCTACCCTCCTGAGTCGGTTCCCTCAGGTCTCCATCGCATGGGAATCGTTCCTCTTGGTCATTACCCCGTAGGTCAGATACCTTTCCTTGGTCCCCCTCCTGGCGTCTATTCGGTTCCCGTCATGGCCACCCTTTCCCTTCCTAATTTAACCTTGGGAATTCTAGTATGGTATCTTACTCCTCCAACCAAGACCCCACCAGGCCACCCCAAACCATACATAACTGTGACCCCAGTGCAACCGATTCCCTTCGCTCCTTCCACCACCACAGTGCCCCTAGCCCCTCCGCAGAACCCTCCTAATGCTGTGACAACTACAGGAAAGAAAATAAAAACTCGTAAGGGGGCATCCAGTTACAAGGCCACCGCACCCGACCCTACCCCTACCCCACCCGCCAAGCCTTGTGCCTTGTGTGATGGTATCGATCATCCCACCCATACTTTTCCTGAGTTTCCCCGTATCCAACCCATGGTTAAAGTCGTGTTCCCTGAATCTACGGTCCCTGAAACCTTTGTTTCTTCCTCCTTCGTAGCCAAGAACCCAAAGAATCTTCGCACCAACAAAACCTGTGCTCTGTGTGGTGTCCATGGCCATTATTCTCACCACTATCCTCACCTCACACATTACCGAGCCTCTTTAGATGTCATTCGCGAGTACGAGGTTGAACAAAATCAATCCGCCTCTCCCATCCTTTCTCAATACGCATCTAGTCTACTCGAGGATCCCCCTGTTACCATTGACATTCCTCCCCCTGATGTTGAGATGTCGGAACCTGCTGCTCCCCTCCTATACCTATTGTCATCCGCGCGCCCCCTGGAGTACATTCCCTCTGAACCCACTCCGCCTATTCTGCCTGATCCTCCTTCAGACATGGGCTCTTCATATTTTGACCATATTTTTACCTGTGCCTCTGTCATTCCCCATGATGACCCGTATCTGCGCCTCTCTTCCCATACTGATGACTTAGGTACCTTTGCAGCGTCGTATGGTCTCCTTGACCCTTCCATTCCCTCTCCTAATCATGACCATACCATCCGTATCTTCGATGTCCTTCACAGCCTGAGTGCCCGCTATTCATCCCATAGTTCTCATTCATCTCCCTCTTGTCGATCTATCAGTCCTAGACTTCCTACTCGGAATGCTCCCTCCCGTAGCCGTCAATGGATGTCTATCCTCTACTCACTCTACCATCCTTTTTCTCATCCCTCCCATTTCTTGTCTTATGACACTATTACATCGACCCTCTCGTCCACACATTATCTTGGCTACAACGATGCGGGAAGTCGCTATTCTCGCCATCTCGCTTCAGCAGCATGGACCCTCTTTACCCCCTTGCATACCATAGTTCTTGCAAATGGGGTCTACATTGGTAATGCCACCAATAATCAGGCCGAATATGATGTAGTTCATGGTCTCTTAGCCGATGCCCTATCTCATCACATCCTCCATCTGCATGTTCATTTAGATTCCCTACTTCTTGTCTCACAACTTAATGGTGTCTATCATGTGCATAACCCTCTCCTGTTTAGACAATATTTACACGTGAAAATTTTGATACATGAATTTAGATTCATTACATTTCACCATATACCTAGACATAAAAATCAATATGTAGATCAAATCGCAAATCATGTTATAGACTGGCATTTATCACACGCAAGACCATAACATTTAACATCATCAAAAAAATGCATATAAATCATATATATTATATAAAATGTGTTTTTAGAGTCCATCTACTCTGAAACATATGATCTTTCCATAGCCTGTTACCCAAAACAAAACTACAAAAATGGGGGGCACCACTTGCCCCTAAATAGACACTAGGGGACACCACCTGCCCTACATCTAATCACTCTCTGGAGGATCCCGAGCCAATGGCTCCACTCCTGCAGCTCGTAGATCACGCACGGCCTGACCGGCCATCATCATGCATCGCATGATACCTCGCCACTCCAGGGGTAGCCCAATACATAACTCTATGTAGTGGTCCTCTAAATCCTGCCAACCACGCTTTGACACACCGATCAGTAGCCCCTCACATATATGATGAGTTTCCTCCACCAGAGCAGCCATATCCTCATTCTGTGTAGTCCTCGATCCACTTGCACCTGCAACTCCTGCTGCTGCAGGTCGTCCCATATATTCGGCCAGTTTTACCGGAGCTATATCTGCATTCCAAAAAATATAACGATTAGCACCATGAATACTAGTCACAAACTCTAAAATGCGCATAATAGATTAGTTGATTGTCACTTATCATCAGGCCCCTACACTTGACCAGGCGGAAGTGGCAAGTCCGGATCTCCCTAATAACTCATCCCACTATAGGGATAGTCTTCTATGTATAATGGCATCTGATCCCAATGGGCGAAGAACTCTGGTCAGAACACCCATCCGACTGCCCCTCCCCCTCCTTTACACAGTGGTCGTCCCCACCGATGCATCCAGGGCTCTCTCGAACCTCCATCAGTTAACTGTACACGAGGTCGTAAGGTTGGGATCTTCTCAAACAAGAAAGAGCACAACACCATCGCATAAGCGCAATCATGATTCACTTGCCGCTTGCATAGCGAAAACTGTCATTTCAACGATACCAACATCATCCGGGCCCACCCATAGTAGGTCCCACCCAACACACTCTCCACAATCATCATCTGCCCTCCAGTGATGTGATGGAACACCTGGCTACCCAAGATCCGCAACACTGCTGCAGCCACTGCCTGGGTCTCCAACCTCTCTAGATCACCAATGGATATCCGAGTCCCTTTGACTTGGACACCTGGTCGACAATGTCACTCAAAAAACTCCATAATGTTACGCCCCCATGGTAACACTGGCTGCGTATTTCCCACCATCCCCAATGGTGGGAGACCAGTCAAGAAATATAGATCCTGGACTGTAAGCTCGATCCTGTGCCCCTGCACTATAAACACCTAATGATCTGGATCCCAATAACTGATAATTTGAGCCAACAAGGGCTCTCCAGCCCTCATCAAAGGGTTCTCCAAAAATTTGAGAACCCCATACCTAGCCATTGCATGACGGACACCCTGATCCTCTTGGATTTCTGTCCGTAATGTACCTAAGTCTCTCTCTCTCCATTTGATCCGTATGCACAAAACCATCATTTTTTTCAGTCTCCAGATCAACAAAACTACATTAACCTACACCAAAACTGAATCTCAGCCCATAACAACACTGAAACCTCCCAGATCTAACAACTCACACTTTTTGGGCAAAACCTAGGCCAGGTCGCACTTTTCAGGCCAAAACCTATGTCCCAGGTCGCACTTTTCAGGCCAAAACCTATGTCCCAGGTCGCAGCTTTTGCCCCAAAAAGTGTGACCCAACCATAACGATGAAGTAGGGGCAGTTACTGAGATTTAAAACCATAATCTGCAATTTGAATCCATCAAAAACAAAGAGTAGGATTAGACCTCTTACCTGCAACTGACGGATCACGATTCCAACAGTCGGTTTCTCCGCTATGATCAATGCAATATTTAGGGCCTTCTCTCCTCTCCACATTCACCACAGCTACACAAGAAAATGAATGATTTTGGAGGGAAAATGCCTTATTAGAAGAAAACCCCTGTTTTCTTCTTTCGACCGCTATGACCAAACCGTAGCCCTGTTTGACACACCGTCCACACCGTTGGAAAGCTCTCACCGAGCACGCAAATGGGTATCTATCAGTTTTTCATGTTTTGATACTTCACCAGGACACATTTTGTCCATAAAGGGTCTATTCACCTCTTCTCCAAATCGAATTTCTTCACTTACGACACTTGTACTTGGGGCACCACTTTGCCTCCTTACTCGTCTTCGTTCGTGTTGATATTCATCATGAGTTACCCTATTGTACTCATGATTTTATGGTCCCCCATTGGACCCGTACTATGAGGCAGCACCATTGAGTCGCCCTTGTTTAGAGCATCCGAGTCGAGTCATCATCACATCCATGGAGTCTATCCTGAGTCACTTTGTACCCCGCTATAGTCCTCCATCCTTTATTACTTGGTCCCTCTCTCGTGTCACACATTATGGCCTTCAGTACCCTTGTCCCCTATCCCTCATGATATTGTGTCAGTCGCTGCCAAGCCATTCATGCCCTTTATGCTCTAACAAGGGAAGTCGTCCAACCACTCCTCCGTATCCCTCATTCCATCATCATCATTAGTGTCTACTTGTTAGTCACTCTACTATTTTCCCTCGTGCCTTAGTTTTGGTTCCCTTATTGCCTCACCTATGGCGGACCTAATTTGGTCGACATCAGCTCATTTACTCTCGAAGTTAGGTCTAGGGGGCAGTGTACCTTGGTTCGAGCTCTTACTAGCATGATCGTGATATATACACTTAATGGTCCAATGATGTAGCAGCAGCTATTGGTGATTCTCAGGCGTGTGTGATATGTCTCAACCCTCATGAGGGGTGGCCCTGCAGGTAGCCCCCCACATTCCCGGACGACTTCTTCATTTCCGCCCTTGATGCAGCTCCTCTCATTTGATGATATCGGCCTCAACTGCTTGCGTCAACTTTCCCATTTTCATGTATTAGTCCGATTTTGCGAGCCCTTCCCCGTGTGCAGGGGATATTTGGGTGTATTTGTGTCTCATGTACTAACATATTCTTGTATAAGTCCTGACGGTTATTCTAGGCATCACATGTATGTGGGATTCATCATTTTATTTGGCTCATGCTTAGGCCAACACATGTTTCCTTATTGCATTCTGTGGTTTTCTGGGCGCCTTATTCTTTGTACTTTGTCCCGGTGGGCATAGGTATGCCTCCCCCGCTGCCTTTAGCACAGGTACCACTTCATAAACCAGAGACTTGTTGCACCTGTAAGTCTCGTCTCCTCAGGGTATATTCCTTTAGCATATTAGACTACCTCACATTTCTCTCTCTCACATCCCTCTTGATGTCTTATGATTGCGTTCTTACAACGTACTTCGGTCATATGATTTTCTCCTAACACTCGTATGTTTTTTTTTTCTAAATAGGACTAATTCTATTAATTATGAAGATACTGATACAAAACTGCCAAGACTGCTGCTGTGAAAGCCAGCCAGCCTGGGTTGATTAGCTGTACTGTCCTTGAGAAGCCTGGGTCGCCCATGATGGGAAACCGACCCAGTAACTATGAGTAATTGGACCGCCCATAGATGGGAAACCGGCCAGAAACTTATACAAGACATATAGTAACTGAAAAAGAAAAAAACTAGAAACAGCGCCTGCCAAACAAGTGGGTATCTAGAACAGTGGAAAACAAAAAAACCATCAGTAATCAAGCCCAGGGGATCAACCCTCTTGCTCAGAAGACATCGGTTCTTCTTCGATTCTGCATGCATATTCATCTCCAGTGCTGCCGTCCTCCTTTCCTGCCAGACTGTCGGACTTCTCTTTCTGGTGCTCTGCTTCATTGCAAGCTCCTAAGTGAAGAGAGGGATTGGGACTAGGGTCGGGAGGAGCGGAGTGAGGAACAGAAAGGGGAATCTCTTCACGAAGGGATACAGTGATAAGGGCGGTAATGATGGAGTCAAAAGAAGTGCAATGGAAACGTAATTCTGCGTTCTGGGTAGTTTGTCGGATTGTGGACCCCCGCAACCTGCTACCTGGAGAGTTGAGATGGTATGGAGGGGTGGAGTCATCAGGAGAGAGGGGCTGACGGGGAGGAGCGTGAATGTCAAGGGGAGAGGAATGACAGGGAGGTGCATGGTGAGCGTCAGGTCGGCCAGAGATATTACCTATGGCACGCGTTTGCCCACGTCCTCTGCCAGCAAGTGATGCTCTGCCTCTGCCCCTACATCTACCACCTCGTGAGGGTGGTGGAGGAGTGAGGTCGTCTCCGTCAGAAGAAGAGCTGAGTTCAGAAAGGGGCGAGGGAGGGATATCAGAGTGAAGGCCACGACTGACACCACGTCGAGCCCGCATTCTTTGTCGGAGGCGGGGCATGATTAGCAGCCGGGGGCGCAAACAAGGCCGACTTGGGAAGGGGCTAGGAGAAGGGGAGGAGGCAATGAGGCCACCAGGGCGATTGTGATTATACAAAAAAGCAGTAGTATCGGAGGTTCGATTAACAGAGGGGCAGAGAATCTGAGAATTCAAACTGAGACTGAAAGGAGGCGAAATACCTGTAAAGAGAGAGTCCGGATTGCCAGAAGAGGCGAGCGCTCTGCAGCAGGGGCCTTTGGAGAAGTGAACGCCCGGAAGAGTTTCCAGGCATGCCAAAATATTACAGCGCCGACCAGTTTGTGTTTTGCAGCTAGAAGTAGCTGAACCAGGAGGACAAGCACTTCTGAGAGGAATCAGAATTTCCTCATGTCGCCCAGCACTCTGTTCATCATCCATGGTGAAAGCGAATAACATAATCAACGCCATATACCACAGAGCGGAGGTGCAATTAATTCTACAGTGAACAGCCCAAGGCATATTAATAACTCCAATGCTGTGAGCGCGTGAAGCCATGTGGGCAAGGCATGCAAGCGGCATTGGGGCCTGCGTTGATGCCGATGGCCCTTTAATTCTCAGATTTACCAGTCCCATACTTAACACTGAGGTTAAAGTAACATATTTACACCATTTTTTTGGTCATCTAACCTATTATTATTAGATGAACCCAAGTACACCATGTAAGACTAATTTTACCCCAAGTAAAATTGCTTTCACCATATAAAATAACCTATTTGGTCATATTTAACCCAAAACAAAGAAATTAATTAAATAAACCCTTATTTATTTAATTATTTCATAAGAACAAGTTATTTAAATCATTATTTAAATAATATTCTTAGTTAAATTTGACCAAATCATCCATAAATAATTAAATAAACCATTATTTATTTAATTATATTCCCATCATTCCCCAAAAATGATAAATAAATCATTTATTTATTTATTATTTATAAATAAAGGAATTGACTCCAAGTCAAGAACCCTTTTCCCTCCAACAAATATAATAGCTAAATAACTGATTAATAATATTTTATTCATGCACCGAGTTCTATACTGCCCCAATATTTTGTTATAAATAGAAGGGTTTTTCCCATTCATTAATCACCTCCACTACATTAGATCACTCTGGATATATACTAGGTCACATATTTTCATTTTTTCCTTGTGAGCTCCCATTGAGTTCTATGTTTGTCTGGGTTTTCCATAATACCAAGAGAGAGGAATGTTAGATCTGAAACACTGAGGACTACCCATCCCATTGAGGAGAACTGGAAAACACCTTTCTTGTTTTCCTCTCGGGTGACCCATTCTTTAATATAATATAAAATTATTTTAAATACATTGTTCTTGTCTTGTCTATTGGATGCATGGAGCCATATTGTAATTTATCTGCTTAGTTTATTTTGTGCTTAGATCTAGATTTGTGCAGCAAACTTAAAGATATTTTGCAGCCATAATCGATGTTAGGGCTATTTTTTATGCGTAGATAAAGTGATATTTTAAGACGAAAGATTCATACTAACAACCCCATTCAAAAATGTTGTTTTTACATCCATCACGTGGATCTTCCACCCCATCTGCGTAGCCAAAGAAAGAAATGATCTAATGGATGATTACCTTGCTATATGAGAAAAGGTCTCCTCATAGTCAATATCCTCAACTCAAGAGTACCCCTTGGCTAAAAATATGGCCTTATACTTCTATATGCTTCTATGTACTACTGGCTTCACCTTGAAGATCAATCTTAAACCCACTCTTGATTTATATGATGGTCTTGGGACCACTTCCCAAACATTTCTCTTTACAATGGATTTGTATTCCTCCATCATTGCATCAACCCATATAGGTTGCTCTATTTCTTCATCGAAATAGGATGGCTTAGTCTCCATAAGCTTAGCCATAAGAACCATGTAGCTAGTGTACCTCTCAGGTGACCTGGTTTTCCTGTGCAAATTTGAAGGAACTCCCACATTCTCCCTCGCATCCTGCACAAGTATATCAACTTCCCTGGTTCTTTTTTTACCTTGTTTGGATGGTTTTTCTTGAGTGAATGTCTCCACTCTCTGCTCCTCAATATATTTGTTGCTCGAACACTTCATGAGGCTCCTCCTTTGGAGCTAAAAGCTACTCTTCTGGTGGGATCTAAAGATCCCTCTCAAGAGAGAACTGCATCGCTTTCTCCTCATTAAAATTTCCATCCCTTCACACAACTATAATTATGAGGGATGGAAAGTACACATGATAGTTGTGGGGAGTTTCTGTGTAACCCATAAAACTCAGGTATCAGAGCTATCATTTGTTGAGAATATTTTCCCCAGCATTCAACACCTGAAGATTGATTATTGTAATTATCTGGTGGATATTGGAGCATTTCCAGCATCACTAATAATGCTACAGATGTGGTTCTATGGTGTACTGAGAAAAATAGGAGGGCCTTTTGGTCTTGCAAAGCTTCAACAATTGGACATAAGTGGTTTTCAATGACTAGAGGAGCTGCCAAGCCTAGAGACATTGACATATTTGGAGGAGTTGCGCGCACGTGAATGCAAACAGCTTAGGAACATATGAGGGTAAGACATACCTTGGTTATAAACTTTGAGAAGGATAAGACATGGATAATTATCCCATAATTCGGTTTTGTTGTAGTATTTTGATCAGAAAGTCTCAAGAGCAATAGATATTTGGGTTAATTACCATATAGAGTTAGAATATTGAGATTTTAGTAGAGTTGAACTAGTTATTTAAAATCAGGAGAAGAGAAGTAGTACAATAAAGTAGCTTATAAAAAGTTGGTTAAGGAGATCGTAACATGGATAAATAATTTTGTCGTGGAAGAGGATTATGTTCCTTTTAGTTCTCCAACCATGGAAGTGCAAGCATGAATTCTTGGAGGTGATCTAGAATGTATTGACTGATATTGAATAACTAAGGGAATAAGGTGCAATGGAGGAATCACATGCATTAAAGAGTGCAAAATAGGATTTTAATAAAAATGCATTAATTAAGAAGTGGTGGATGAATAGAACGAATGGGATTCATCACAATACCATGGTAATGAAAATGAGTATTAGTGAGGATGAAAACATAGAGGCACAAGTAAAAGAGTTCAAAAGGTTTCAAAGTTGTCAATAGAATACCAAACGTTTGTTCAAATAGCGGGATTTAATAATTGGAAAGAGCTTGGAGAGAAGAATATGCGGGGAGAATATGTCTAGAAATTTGGAAGAGAAAAAAGAAGGGATGCCACAAGGAGGTGACCACGTTCAATTAGATGGATCATGTTTGTATAAAATGGAGCCTTAGTTTGTAAGGTATTTATTAGCCTATGGAGATATATATCATCACAAAGAAAGAAGAGGAAGAAACACTTATTAATGTGTTCTAATTGTTTGAGCTAGAGGAAGGTCAAGTAGTAGGCATGATATTGCCCAAGAAAAGTTGATCCAATCCAAACTGACCACCCTATGAATTTTAAAATCCTAGACGTAATCCCAACTTTTTATTCTATTTTTGAATTGAAGCAACCTTTTCTTAGTAGTTTGGGATATATTAGTAGTGAAAAAAAATGAAGGTGGGAATAGAAGTATAAGTGGCATATGTTATGTTTGAATTTTAGTTCAAGTTGGGGAGTAGGCTTAATTATTCAAACATGTCCATAACGTTCTATCTTGGTGAAAAATCCAACCAAAAATATGGTTATAGTAGTTCCAGGAACTTTATAAAGGGTAATGGTGATGAAAATCCACATTGGTTCTTATGTGGATTCATCTGGAGGGTGAAAAGGATTGCAATGCTAGTTTCTAAGATGATAAAGTTCCTAACCACATTGTGGGGGAAGCTTCTCTAATGGTGCATTAAGTTAATATAGATTTATCCCTAGGGTGTAGCTAAGGCATTTTACAAGTTAAAGGTGGTATTTATAACTAAGTTCTAGAGGTTAAACACTAAACACCAAAAAATTACTAAGTTGAAGGAGATTAAGAAAATGGTTGGAGAAAGTTCTCAGGAGTATGATGAAAAATTACAAAACTTAATCAATAAAATCTCCTATACTATCCGTGAAACTCAACACAAAGAATGATCCATAATTTCTTTTCTCTTTAATAATGTACCATTAGTGAAATAGTTGTGGGTGACATAGAGGGATGCCTTATTTTAGGCCGTGAGTATAGAATCTTGTAGGGTGAACATCCATTTTACTAAAAATTGTCATGCTTGGTAGGAACTAAGAGAGATTTATGTAAGGAGTTCCTTCTAGGTAACCTTGTTAATGAACCTTATTTTATATATTAATTGCATGATGAACCTATTTTTTTATTCGAAAGAGAGAAAATTTCACAGATTATAATGAATCCTTATACATTATGTGCATTCTAATGAGTTAAAAAAAATTAATGGCATTAGGAGAGTTATGATATTGTGTTTTTGGCAGAGATATTTTATCTCTGCCTCCAATACCAAGATTCTTCTTGTATATTGCAGAAAAAATGGAAATCCCCAATGGAGATCATTACCTTCACAACTACACCATTTATATTGGTGTCTTGGGTATAAAATTGGACTATTTTCCGCTAGAGCTACTAGATGTCATTTCATTGAGCTACAGTGATAGGTGAGAGCTATTCATATCTCAATAAAGGTGTATCAAGAGACTATTAGTTGTCAAATAATCGAGATGCTCCATGACTAGAAAAAACCAGGTGAAAACTAAGAAAATTCCGATGGATTTAATAAATTACAAGTAAAGCTTATGGTAGGTGGAAGATCCATTTACAATTACAAGCGTACATAAATTAACTAGTTGATTGAGAGGCAATGATTAAACTTCTCAGCCGGATATGTCAAAAAGGTATGGATTTACTATGAAGTTATCATCTGCCACGGTTTAGGTTGTGAAAAGTGAACTAGCAATTGAATCATTAATGTCCAAGTGCTAGATGGCTAGTTTATAGAAAGAAAATCTTGTAAGAAAAGAGGAGGGTAAATTCATCTCTTTGTTACTATGACAACCTCTTTAAGAGAGTCCCAAAACTCTCTTTCTTTAATTTTACCATATCCAGACCAGTGACGTTTGGCTTTATTAATGAGAGATTCATTGGGTTTCAAATTTCCATACTTATGTTTAAGACAATCACCACCTTCCCCACCCCGACCCCCCACCCAGTTCCAGGAAACACTTAGATGATTACATAATTTTTTCAGTCCCACCAGCTAAAAGGGACACCAACATGACAAAATTTAGTAGCACCACTCTAGTAGATCCAAGACCCATGAGATCCCAAGTGGGAGGGGTCTCCTACGACCCCCCCTCAATACATTTTATTCATCAATATATTCGGTACATTTCGCATTCTAATAGTCAAGTTCTAGATTACGGTATCAAAAGAATATTATCACTTATCGAACACGTTTGCCTAAATTTACTAAATGATAAGCCATGGATTTTTAATTCTACATTGCAAATAGGTTCCCTAATATATCCCTCTCCATGGGTTATTTGAAACGACTTTAATATTATTAAGTTACTTGATGAGAAGAAGGGTGATATTTGAAGGTTATATGCAGATGCAGAAAAATTTCAAGAAACAATTGCTTCCTTCTAGCCTAGTGGAGGTTGACAATAGTATCTTTACCTGGAATAATCAACGAGGGAGTCAACAACAAGTGGCCTCGTGTATGGACATTTTATTAATATCAAAACACAGTAACACTCTTGAAAAGTATTTTGCCAAACCAACCAAGCAACCCTTTCTTCATTTACTTCCATTCATTATATGGGTAGAATATCATAGTGTAATAAGAATTTTCATACAAAATATGTTCGATCCATGGAGAGGACTAGCTATCTATATACATAGCTAACATTTCAGTTAAGTCAGCCAAGTTTGTCTTCTTGTCCATTCTTACCATCCATTTCAAATGGGTCCTTCCTTAATTTCTCAATTTTAGAAACAACACTGGATCAGTGGAGTATAAATATCTCCTGGAATAGATATGTATACCGTATGAAAAAAGAAAACTGACCACATTAATATATTGACCCATACCTATTTATTTAGACTCATTCAGATTCAACTAGAAAAGTAGAAACATCATAACTAGAAAATAGAAACATTACAGTTGTTTACACTTTTTTCAAAAATAACAAATGTAATCCTAAAATAATTAACTTCACCCTAAATAAATAACATATTTGAAGCCATTTTTATATTCTAATCTCATTCATCTTGAGTAAAGAAAATAGAAACAACATAAAATCATAGAAAAGTTGTCAATGAGCTAACAACTCTATGCAACGATTGGGTAGCACAAATTCATATTTCCTTTATGGTTGAAACCTGTTCGATGAAAGGTAGGATGAGATGGAATCCGAGTGTAAATAAATCTGACCTCTCAAATCTTTGAAAGCTCCAAAAGATGAGTGAGACTCAGTAGGAAAGGGTTTTGCAACACCTGCACAACGCCTGCGCAACACTTGCGTAACACACTTTTTTTGGGGTATATCTCCCAAACCATAACATATTTTTCAAAAACGAAGGAGGTTATTTTATATGGTAGTGTTGGGAAGAAATACTTCTCCTTGTTTCTCCAATTCCTTCCTCGTCTTCTCACAAAATGCTTTGCAAAACCATGGCTCAAAACAGGAAATTTACGAACTACAAAAAATGAGCTTTAAAGATGCATTCATAATGCCTGATCTGTGACACCTGTATGAAAACTGGAATAATTTTTTTTAATTTGGCCCATATTTAAGAACAACCTCTCTTATTTTTCCATAACTAGCCTTTATGTGGTCAGAATTTTCATTTCAAAAGGGTGTAAAAAATAGAGTAGGCGCAACACAGCGAAGCGAGAAAATCTAAGTAGCCTTGTGATGATTTGACCTGATGTTTTGGAGTGCTCCGCCTAACTTGGCCTGTGAATCACAACATAGGTAATGATTAAGTATAAGCTGTATGATATCCCTTTTGCATGGGAGTTTTAAATAAGAGAGTGGGGTATTATGCATGAGGGTTATATGATATGAGTATGCGAAATGGTAATGTTAAAATAGGGAATGGTTTAGAATGAAAGGGGACAATAAAATGAATGTAATATGATGATAATTTAATGTTAAATGGGAAGGGTGTAGGATGTAAATTTATATGAAGGGGGATGAATGGAAGGTAAATGGGTAAATAAGGAAATAGGAGGTGAAATGGATAAGCATAGGGTAAATAATGATGAGGGATAAAATTGTAGGATGTTTCAAATGACCATACCTTGTAACCATTAGAAATTTGACTCCAAATGAGCTCAATTTACACAATTCTGATAGACAAATAACTAAACCCCTTTTGACTTGACATGACAAAAACATGTGTGACCATGACTCCCATTAACTTGACACTCTTTCAGAATTTGAATGAACCCTTCATGTAGGAAACTCAAAGATGTCAAAAAATGATATAGAGGCTATGGCAGCAGCAGTAGTCATAGGGTCAACTACTCAAAATTGAAATTAAATGATAAGGAAAAACATTTTACAATAAAACTTATGACCCTAACACACATGACCCAAGCAGTAAACCAAAGAGTTTAGCTTGAAACCAATTTCTTTTGTGGCAATTCTAGTTATGGATCAAATCCCACATGTCATTGATTTAAAGAGAGGAAACCACAACCATGAACCCAATATGATCCCAAAATCTTCACAAGATTTCCATCATTAATAAAGTGGAAGCATAACCATTGATTGTATAAAATTTTGAAAATAGGAGTGTACTTAAGAATAGGGTACCAGTGTTCTTTAACCTAGGACACTATCTGAGAGCCAACCATTCATAGATAAAACCACCTACCCACCAAATCTCATTGTTGTAATCCTATCACCTGGACCCAAAAAACATCGGAATTAAAAAAAAGTTATTGATAATCCAAATCAACCTTAATTAACTTCCTTATTTTTCCACGAATGATGGAAAAACAATTTCCATTGATTACGATATTGGGTTCAATAACCAGTGGGGATACCCAAACATTCGAATCCACGTGTATTGTTGCATGTACAGAAGATGTCCCAAAGGGATAGACTCCTAACATGGGGCAACCACGACTCTCCGCCTCAATAGTCGCATGTTCCAACACATCGAGTAATGGCACATCACCACCCAAGTTTCCTTCAATAACGAGTGAAATACTACCGATATATGTAAAGGCCAGTTGTACAATGGACACCATTGACACTCTGCAATCTCGCCTATATGTACACCACAGTACAGAGCATTACTAAAAAACACCTTATTTAGTAGTGTCTGAAAAAAACTTCATAAAATATGTAGACAAGGTAAATTATTGTCACTTATCAATTATTTTCACCACTCGATGTAGGTTGTCACCAAATAAATCCACTAGGAAACCCCTTCAAATAAAATAGACTGGCCAATCATCATCGACCAATTTCCTTCATAAAATATAATCAATCACACATTTGACAAATATCTTCAATGATGGTGCAAACCATTAATGGAATGTCCCTCATATAATCAATGACCGACTTGGAAAATAAATACCCCCCTAGACCAATTAATGACCCAAAGAGACTCCTTCGTGATCGAATTCAAAATTTAAATATGTTACCAACTCCACTAATCAAAATTAATGCACTTATGTAGCAGTAAATATCCTCAGAAATCCTCCTATCAACCAATCCCAACCCAGAGAGGAGAAGGAAGATCCATAGGAGCAAAGGTTCAGAAGAAATACCATGTAAAACAACCAGCCAGTGTGTCTCAAATATACCATAGAAAAGAACAACAAGTAGCAGCTAAGAGCCTAGAAAATCCCCTGATTGACCATTCCCAAACCAGGGAAGGAGCATGAAGATCCAAAGGAGAGAAGGTTCAGAAGAAGGACAATGTAAACAACCAGCTAGTGTGTCTCAAATAAACCAGATAGTATATCAACAACTAGAGTGGAAAATAAATTGTTATTAGTGTACCTTAAAAAAAAAAATAGTAGAGATCCTTGATATAGTTTAGAATCAGGGTAAAAACTGAATCTAGCTTGAATAATTATGCATAGACACATTGCACCAAACAACACCAATAATTGCACCAGTAAATGCTACATTTAATCCATCTACCTCCACACTTACAACCAAAATTACCTCCCTTGTGAATTTTGTGACTAATGCTTCGACAATCCTATCTTTTATCCTCGACGTCAGCTTTCACAAAATTTGTCGTAGAGATTGCATATTGTCTACCAGAAAATATTTTGTAATTTTTCTCCACCATCCTTTAAGTGAATATAATCCATGTTTTAAATGGTCGTCAAAATTTTTAGCACAAAAATGTATTGATAGCACCCACCAATAAATAAAAGTAACGTTCAAGATAAATGAAACAATCAAAAAACACAAATTAAAATGCTATCGATGGAGAGCGTAAGAAGTACTCCAACTATGTTATTTCCTATCCATGTTCAGTGAAAGTGCGTATGTAACTCCTCTCACCAAGCACCTCTATTATCGGCCTCCATTGCCCTAAATCCCATCAATTTTTCTCGGCCTCCATCACTCTGATTCCTGAAGAACCCATCAACAACATAAAGGAAAACCCCTAATCCTTTACTTTTTCCTTTTTTACTAACGCCTCGTATCAAAAATTTCAAGACAAAATATTTCTTTTATCTTAAAAGCCCCCTCTGTGTAGTAGTGTCGAATGAAACAACATACAAGTTTTCTCTAATCATATAAATAGATATTGAAGGGACATAAGAGTTGGGATTGATGTCTGAGAAATCTTGCTAGGAAAAGCTGTCGCATTCTTCAGAGTCAGCTACCCCACCAAAATGAAGAGACCAACAAATTGTTGTCTTTATATAATATAACATGAATGATAAGTGAAATAGAAACCTCAATATAGCGTGAGACAGTAGTAACCTACACGTTGGTAGACTTAGGGTGCACTATTAGAGTCAATTTTTCAAATCATGTTATATAATATTGTCTTTAATTGATATGTTTTTGTCTTAATTGTTTATTGTCTTAAATGAATTTCGTCTTAATTGCCATTGTCTTAAGTGACCATTGTCTTAATATAAAGTTTCGTCTTAAAATATTTTTTTCTCAAGTTGTTTTTGTCTTAAATATAAAGTTTTGTCTTAAAATATTTTTCTCTTAAATTGTTTTTGTCTTAAACCATTTTTGTCTCAAACAATTTTTGTCTTAAATATAAAGTTTTGTCTTAAAATATTTTTGTCTTAGATTGTTTTGTCTTAAAATATTTTGTCTTAAAAATTTTTTGTCTTAAATATAACATTTTGTCTTAAAATATTTTGTCTTAAACTGTTTTTTTCTTAAAATATTTTTGTCTCAAAGTGTTTTTGTCTTAAATATAAATTTTTGTCTTCAAACACTTTTTGTCTCAAACTCTTTCTGTCTTAAATTTAATATTTAAGACAATTCAAATGATATTAAATTTTAATTCAAAATTACTAAAATAAAAGTGAATTTTTAAGAAAAAATATTTCTATTGTCTTAAAAAAATGTCTTAAAATTTCCTTCATGTAGTAGTGTGGAGGCATTCGAGCCACTAGCAGCTCCGTCACTTTCCACAAGATTTTGTTTTCGCTTATTTTGCCTATGCTGTGAGGGTGGCACCTCCCACACATTGTATTTTTGGGTGTAACGTACAGCTTCTGGGTACATTCTGATAGCTTCGTCCATTCCTTTATCTTCTTTGAGCATTCGTTTGATCCCATTCTCCACATCTTTCACTGTCTTCACGAAAATCTCTACGCAGGCCTTCACAAATTCTTTCATATATTTGTTTTCGAAGGTGTCGGGGAGAGTTGTTAAGGTCATTGTAAAGGTAAATGAGGTAATAGTGGAATTCGAAGGGAGGCTTCGAGGTTGGGAGCCTCCTACCATTTTTGGGGTGGGGCAGTGTATAAACCTTTATCTTGAAGATGTGAGCAGCAACAGAAGCAACGACTGCAACCTCCACATCAGTGTCGTATTCGCTGGATGTGACTAGCTTTCCGTTGAGTATGTGAGGTCTCATCACCTGCACATACCACTTCTTCCCTTCAACAAATTTATGATGCACCATGGCGGAACGAGACCGGCTCTGCCCTTTTACATATTCCCTGATCTGGTTCTCATCCAATCCTTCCACGTCCACCTCCATTTCTTCATCCTCCTCTTCAACTAGTTGCTCATCTTCGAGCCTTTCATTCTGATTCCTTGGTCCTCGCATTTCTAATATTTCCTAATCCTCTCTATCGCTTCGATTCTTAAGGTCAACAAATCCTCACATTGCTAATAAGCTCTCATCCTCTCGCATATTTTCACTGTGGACTGGTGATCCATCACTCATTCCTGATAACCTGTTATCTTCTCTCTGGCCATGATTTCGAACCTCGCAACTGCTTCTTGGTCCTGTTGTTTTTTATTTGAGTTTCAACCTTCTTTTCTGATTGATCCGCAAACAAGTATGTACTCAAACTCAGCTTCTATATGTAATCAAACTATCTGAAAATATCACAACAAAAAAAATGAGTGAATTGGATTTTGTTATATATTTCTTGTTTATATATAGTTTGTTCTATTGTGGCGATTTGTAATTCAAACAATATTTGGTTTTTATGCAAGTCAAGAGTTTCTTAGCATGCCCATGGATGAGATCAGTTTTTAAGGTTTGATATATCTTAAATTTAGAAAAACTAATTAATACCGATCAACTCAATGGATTAACTAGTTCTCAATTATCTTATTTTTAGGATAATTTATTTTTAAAATATAATATAGAGTATCTCGAAAGGTACTAATGGGTTAACTAATAGTGAATTACATATTTTTAGGATAGTTTATTTTTAAAATATAATATAGGGTATTTCAAAAGGTACTAATGGGTTAACTAATAGTGAATTACATATTTTTAAGATAGTTTATTTTTAAAATATAATATAAAGTATTTGAAAAGGTATTAAGGAATAATAAGTATAATCTAGTTATTATAATGGTATCTATTCATGGTATGGTTAAAAGGAAATAATATAATAATTTAAGTGATATTTGATATTTATCAATATTTATAAATATAAATGTTAAAACAAAGTTATAACATATCTATAAGGATTGTTGTTAGTATATAATATGAATTCACCAAATTAATTGATTTTTTTACTAATTTTAATAAATTTAAGGTAAATATGTGAAGAAGTAGTACTAAATGGGTTTTTGTATATTAGACTCAGAAATTTTTTGTATATTAGATTGAGACATTGTTTACCAAGTGCATACTCCAAGCTAAGTTGAAAATGAAAATCTAAAAACTATATAATTTTTTTTTTTAAGTTTTCAACTATCTTTTAAATGTAATTAAAGCTCCAAAAAGTATATAATTGTTGCTATATAAAATATCCATAGAGTAGTGTTATAAAGTTGTAATGTTATAACAATTGTGGATTATGGAAAATGGAGACTATTTTGACTAAAGGAAGAAGAAGAATACACAGAATATTTTCATTATGATAGGTTTTCATAAATTTTCTATGTTGCACTTATTTTTTTATAAAAATACTTAACTTAATTGTTTTGAATGTTGGAAAAACATCGACTAATGAGCGAATCCTTTAGAATAAAAGGAGTGTCTCATTTGGTTATAGTTTTAATTCCACTAGAACATCCCATGTCATTGAAAAATCTTAGTTACCATGCAACCCCCACGTGATCTTCCTACATAGGCATAACCATCAACTAATTATATCACTTCGAATACATCTAGCCAAGATATTATAATCAAACTCAAGTTGAACATTGCTCATTTTAGGAATGTTGACTAATCACCATCCAACTATAGGCATCCTACTATCACAAATTAAATTTTTCTAGCATGAGAGAATGATATCATCCATCTATGTTGACTCATTCCTCCTTAATTAGGCATTCACATAACTTAAATGTGTTTATCATGTTTTTTTCATTTCCACATAAAACACACAATATATCACATTGAAAACCATATCATGTTATACTCAAGTGTTCTGAATGTAACACCTCATTGGTCATTTATCCTACTCCATGAGACATCCTTGGTTCTCCTAGAATATTCCTAGTAAATTATCGTAATCATTTCATCAATCACCATGACATTATCACCAAGGCTCCCATAACATATGAAATCACCATGAAATTTTCCAAGTATTCCCAACATCCCCTACATTGCACCATCGTTAGTGGCCCCTCAAGTGTAGACTGACGAACTCCATATATTAACCCAAACTTAAATTATTGGTTTTTTCATCAAGAAGGATCCGATGAAAGGGGTGTAGGAGGTGCAGATAAATATCAAAAATTTCCAATTTTAAGCATGGATCTAATACCATTTGTCATAAGGCTAGAATTTTCATTCCATTTGAGCATATCAAACCACACAAAAATCCTAATTGCCATGTTTCATCAACATGACCTCTCTAATTGGTCATGACCATCAACCACTTATATTACCCATGATATGCCTAATAAACATTTCACATCCCTAGGGACTCTTGATGGCAACAAGGTTCATTTTTGGTTCCACTATGACCCATTAAGCATGTGCCACTCATGTGTTTCACAACTCCCTAGTGTAAAGGACAGTAGACCACCGAGAATATGCCTCACAATATGCTTACTTATATAATACTTATATTATTGGTTACTTATCAAAAAAGCACAACCATTCAATATAGTGCAAGTAAATCTTATTGTCACTTCTACATCATGTAAATTTCAGTTATAAACCATACATGAGAATTATATGAAATATACTAAACGAGCAATAGTATCATCATATACATGCACAAAATATATTTCTCATGTCATTGAAAAACCCTAGTTACGATGAACCCCCATGTGATCTTGCTACATATGCATTACCATCAACTAAATATATCACTTGGAATACATCTAGGCAAGATGTCATAATCAAACCCAAGTTGAGCATAGGTCATTTTAGACATGTTGACTCATCCCCATTCAACTATATGCATCCTACTTTCACCAATAAAAATTGAATAAACATGGTCCATGTTATACCATTTTTTTGGTCATCTAACATGTTACTATTAGATGGACCTAAGTACACCATGTAAGAGCAATTTTACCCTAAGTAAAATTGCTTTCAATATGAAAAATAACTTATTAAACCACATTTAAGTTGTTTATGGTCTAAACAGGAAAGCCCATGAGGAAATATTAAATAAATCTATATTTCTTTGATTTTCCTCGAGGAATAATTAGTTAAACAACATTTTAATTAATATTCCTCATCATATTTAACCAAAAACAGGAAAATTAATTAGATAAATCACTATTTATCTTATTATTTTCTAGGAATAATTTTTTTAAACCTTATTTAAATAGTATTCCTTGTTAAATTTGACAAAAGAATTCATAAATAAATAAATAAATCATTATTTATTTCATTATTACTCAACCACATCCTTAAAATAATAAATAAATCATTTATTTATTTCTTATTTACAAATAAAGGGATTTGACCGAAGTAAAATTCTTTTTCCCTCCAACAAATATAAAAAAATATTCCATAAAAGTTCGATCTTGATTTGGTTAATAATATTTTCATTATGTGCCACTATCTAGACTAACTCAATGTTTTGCTATAAATAGAAGGGTTTTTCCATTCATTCCCTACATTTTGTTGGCTAAAGATCACTCTGGATCTATACTTTTGGTGAGACTTTGATCCACCACCATTGTCATATTTTGCTACCATTTTTCTTGTGAGCTCCATTTGAGTTCCATTTTTTGTCTCGGTTTTCTACACTGTCAAGAGAGAGATTTTAGATCTGAAGTGCTGAGAACTTACAAGAACCCATACCATTGAGGGGGACTCATAACATCTTTCTATTTTCCCTTCCTAGGTGTCAAAAAATACAAAAATTCTCCAAAACAATCTTGTCTTGTCTATTGGATGCATGGAGAAACTTTTGCTTTTATTTATTGCTTAATGTCTTTTAATGCATAGATCTAGATTTTGCAGCATTTATCTTGGTCAACTAATTACAGATCTAAAGATATTGGCAGCCATATTTGTTGTTAGGGTTGTTTTTTATGCACGACTAAAGTGAGCCTTTTTCATACGCATGCGATTAAGATTCACACTAACAACCCGCGACTGCACATGGGTTTACGATTACGACCTCTATCGTTTTTCAGATCCCTGCATGTATAGCTGCTTCAAACCCTAGGATTTCTCTTCATATTCTTATTTTTCTTTTCTTGATGTTGTTTTTAAACTATAAAACCCTAAGACATTGAATATTCTAACTTCCATGTCTTTTTGGACCTATTGCATAGGTGACATGGATCAGTTGCAGCTGAGACAACACATTATTTCGAAACCTGCTCTAAGAGTGCCAAAAGGGCAGGTCACACTTTTTGGGCCAAAACCTGCGACCTGAACCTTTTACGGGATTTTTTCTGAGATTTTTTTAGGTTTGTCTGATCATTTGTTCAAGGTTGTCTGACCTCTATCTCCACCCATTTTGAAACTATTCTTGTTCTGTTTTACTCATCTAAGTGGCAACCTAGCCCTCTTGGACTTTAGTACCCTCCACCTTTTGTGGAAGAGTTTTAGCTGTTGTAGGTTGTCTGAAATTTCTGTGTGTTCATCCATTTTTTAATATCTGATCCCTTAGCTTAAGATCCACTTCAGATTGGCTATTTATCCATCAAAAGCACCTCCTTTCAGTTTTGTTTGGGTTTTCCTCTAGGGTTCCCTCCGCCTCCCTCTAGGTCATAGCCTTTCACCACCTCATTTATAGCAATTGTTTCTCTAATTTTTTGTTGTTTTTCTGCACCTATTTCCAACATATTTTACCTTTAGATCTTTGTCCCTCCCGACCTTAGATCTATTGGCTATTTTAATGTGTTTTGACTAGATTTTCTCCCACCTATAGACTAGTTGTTAAGAGGCCCGCCTCCTTGGGTTTAGATTAATGCATAATTAGCTGTTTATTTTTTGTTATTTCAGTTTCATATATTGTTATCTGCATGTTTCTTTACAGTTATACAACACACTTTTTATTTTTCTCTACAAACCTCTAGGTTTAAAAATTAAAATTTACACACTTAGCATACACACCCTAAGTGAAGAAGACCTTGGTTAAAATCGTCAAGAAAAGACTTTAACATTGTAATCAATTGATCCTGCTCCTCTCTGCCCTTGTTTTGACATTGTGATGAATTGATATTGCACCTCCTTGCACTTATTGGTCTCTCTTCCCTTTGTGCTGTGTTTTTTCCTTCATCATTCCCCCACGAAAGCGTTTATCCTGGAGACTTCTTGGCCTTCATCCACAGTTTTCGGTAGGAAGATCTACTCCTCCACGTAGGATTCAAGTTAGTCCTCCACCGAGTCTGCACTCTGACTCCTCTTCTGGTTCATTGGGTTCCCATTCTTATTCCGTCCCTGGATCTCCCCTTGTCACCTTCACCATGTTTGGTTCAAGACCTAACGCTGGTGGTAGCCTTAGCCCTAATGCTAGGAATACTGTGTAGTCAATTTAGCGTCCTAAATTCCTAACAGAAATTATCAACCAGGGCTAGTAAACTGATGAAGTGTGGTGCACTATATGTGCTTAAGTGACCTCTTCCTTACTTCGTTGTATGTGTTTTTCTTATTGTTTTTGGGAACAGAACATTCTAAACTAAATGTAATCTACCTCCGGAGTGCTCTAACTAAATTAACATGCAACTAGTCTATGGGATTCTACAGCCCATCTTGTTCATGATGAATGATATTTTGGAAGAGTTTGTAAAACAGTCATGGATGTATTATCCAATGCAATTGAACACAAACGTAAAAATGAAAGCAAATATAAAAATATAAGACACCACAGCTATTTCTTACTCATTGTTATGATATTTTGGAAGAGCTTTGTAAGAGTAAGAATGGCTATGCCACTTAGTGTAAAAAAGCAACTAAAACCTGCAATACCACAGTTATGTCTTATTCATCATAATGATATTTTGAAAGAGTTTATTAGAATAAGTCTAACTGTGATAATTAACAAAAGGAATTGAAACAAAAAATGCTAATTAACTCAACATAATACAACCAAATCTTTTTCATCTAATAATGATATGTTGGAAGAGCGTTTTAAGAAAAAGAATGATTGTAAGATAATGAGGATCTTTTAATCTAATTGCAAAACAGAAAATGCTAATTAACTCAACATGATACAACCAAATCTTTTTCATCTAATAATGATATTTTGGAAGAGCGTTTTAAGAAAAAGAATGATTGTAAGATAATGAAGATCTTTTAATCTAATTGCAAAACAAAAAATGATAATTAACTCAACATGATACAACCAAATCTTTTTCATCTAATAATGATATTTTGGAAGAGCGTTTTAAGAAAAAGAATGATTGTAAGATAATGAGGATCTTTTAATCTAATTGCAAAACAGAAAATGCTAATTAACTCAACATAATACAACCAAATCTTTTTCATCTAATAATGATATTTTGGAAGAGCGTTTTAAGAAAAAGAATGATTGTAAGATGATGAGGATCTTTCAGTTAAACAAATAATGCAAGACATGAATTAAAAGCTACTTATCTAGAACGTATGTAGAAGCCTCATTGGATAGCAGGGGCCCTCTGATACCAATTTGGTGAAGTCCTTCAGCTCCTTAAATTTGTAATCAAAACATCATCAAAGAACTGAATTTCTCTATTGAAAATCTCACAAATCTACATCCCATTCCATCTTTAACTTTGTTATAAAAGACTCCTATTTTCTCCTACTTCTTCATTAACCATGATAGGAGAAAGCTTCTCCTATTTATACAAAATATGAGGATTCATCTCATTAATGAGAGTCCATGAATTTCTCCCTCCAACTCTAGAGTTACAATCAAAATAGGAAATGGTAAGACACATGTCTTTCTAGAATTTCAACAGAACTTAAGAAAGGAGACACATATCCTCTTAGAGTTTCAGTAAAACAAGGAAGTGAGACACATATCCTCTTAGAGTTTCAATACAACAAGGAAGTGAGACACATGTTTTCATGATCCCATGATCTTCTCCAACCAAATTCGAATTTGGCCTTAGAGTGCCACATAAGAGTCTTCTAGAAGTCTCCTTTTTGACCTACACATGTCGCAAAACTCACAACACATATATAGATATATGAAACTATGTTAATTTTCTAGTTTCTAATCATAAATTCACTTTAAATACATAAAATAAATAACTTTGGAAAACAAGGATCCTAACCCATATATTTATGAAAAATGGTTACTTGATGTAGGGCTTTAGGTCAGATGGCTATGAAATAAGAGCTAGATGGTTATGACATAATGGAAATATGTATGAATATGGAAAACACTTTTGAGACTCAACATACCCCCCAACTGAAGTTGTTGCATGTCCTCATGCAACTATTGCAATGATTTATTTGTCCATGAGTTGATCTTTGACTCATATAGATTTGTTCCAAACTTTGCTTCTTGATATTTTCTTTTTGGCAAAGTATAATACATTTGATTGCAATATTTTTTTGAATGGTTGGTTCTTGTGTGACAACCATTTTTTTTTTTTATTTTTTTTTTGAGCAATGGTTCTTGTGTAACAATGCTTTATTTTCTTTGTTGCATCAAAGTTCATGAAAACATTTAGAATCAATTACTTCATCAATGAACTGATCATTTGCAAGGCATATAATCTTTTGGATCATGTTGTAACAATAGTTGGTTGGAAAGTATATGTGGGTGGAAATGAAATAAAAATGTGTAATAGTGTATGACACGTGGATATGAAATGATGTCCCTTCCCCCCCCAACTAAAGATATGACAATGTGGAAAAGGGAGTGAGGAATTTTTCCAAAGTTACAATTTTAGCATTCTAATGAATTACATGACTAAAAATTAGAAAACAACATACCTTCACTTATCTTAAATGTGGATGAGTTGTGTATGTGTGGTGGCTGCAAAATTCTGATCATATTCTTCTTCAAGTGGTTGAACAAGAGGAGTCATGGATAAAGAGATGAGATGACTTTTTATTGCTTCTACTAAAACTTGTTGAATCTGCTCCAAAATGCTGAAAATAATAGTCTTCATGTCTTCAAAACTCATTGGCATAATTCTTACTATGTGAAAAGATGTTGTGATGTCAAACATAGTAGGAAATTGTTGACTTAGTAGCCATTAATGGATGTCACTAGTCAACATGAGAACTCTCACCATTGATGACAATGAGAGTCAAGATGTCCAAACACATCTTTCTAGGTACGAATGATTTTGCTGATGTCGAGTCACCTAGAAGATCTGACGAACAAGAGACATTAATGTATTCACATTGTTTGTCAGCATCAGAACTTGCCATTAAGGCATGCAAGCCTCAAGGTGTTTTTACAAAGAACTTAGACTCAAAGGACTATAGACTCAATAATTTGCATTGAAGCAGGGCTTATTTGTGGAATGAAAATGACAAGAAATGGAAGATGGTAATGGGGAGTAGAAATGGCAATGGGAAATAAGCATGTGAATGAGCCGCTTACATTTATTTGTGGTTATGAATGGACAAAAAGAAATGGAAAGTGGATGTGAATTTAAATGGAAAATATGAAGTGAAATGAGGTGAATGGTTTATTATGAGGTATGGATGTGATGGAGACAATAGTATCTGAAAGTTTTTCAAGTGTTTGGATCTGATTTTACATCAGCATATTTCCTCTTTGTTGTTGATCATCCTCTTATGAAACAAATTGGTCTCTTAGAGAGACACCATTCTCTTGTAGTCATTTGTCCTTCCTCCTGGAACTTGCAAAAAAAACTAATACTTCTTCTGCAA
Source organism: Pinus albicaulis (assembly GCA_034641835.2). Classification (NCBI taxonomy): domain Eukaryota; kingdom Viridiplantae; phylum Streptophyta; class Pinopsida; order Pinales; family Pinaceae; genus Pinus; species Pinus albicaulis. The sequence goes on along the minus strand of CM076580.1, from coordinate 1,402,815,581 downwards.
TGGAATGTAAGATTATCAAAGGGAGAGAGGTGATCAATCTCTCTAGTTATGATATTTACACACAAAACTAAGAATTTGTATTAATGAAACAAGTTCTCAAAGGAAAAATCAAAAGAATTTATACCTGTTTTGGAATTAGTGCCTCAAGTTGAATGTTGCTTCTTTTCAGCAATTTATTTCGTTATTTACCATTTCAAACTCTCATGATGGATTTCTCACTGTGTAGATCTTGTTGAGACCTTTCCAACGATACTTAAATCATCAAAATCTAATTTTTTATGAGAAAGTTAGGCTGATTTGAACAATGAGGTTTTTCAGTTGCAGAATTGGAGAACAGCTGCGGAATTGGACTTTAGCTGCAGAATTTCGACGGCTCTGTAGCTAAAAATCTTGAATAAAGGTTAGCCATTCATCTTTCATCATTAGTCCAAAATTAATCAATACTTTCAGAAAATGTGAACAAATTAACTTATTTATTTCATTGATTCAAAATTATTGATTTTTTATTTTTATTTTTATTTTTTTAATCAAAACAATATTGAAAAAGAAAAATGCAAATTTTTTTTTTTCTTTTTTAAATCAAAACAATATTGAAAAAGAAAAATGCATTTTTTTATTTATTTACTTTTTTTTATTTAAAATGAATTATACAAAGCACAAAATGAAGAGCATTGTCAAAAGCTGTTGGCTATTAACCTTTGTTATTCACTCCGGATAAGCCACAGATGGCCTTGATTTGATCGTATTTTTTGGAGGGCAAATAAATCTGGACACCTTTTTCTTGAAATCAACCTAGCTTTGGCCTTTGAAATAAAGTTTCAACAAATGATGCTAAATAAAGCAAACTCAGATACATTGACCAATCGTGACCTTGCAATGACCATAGAATGGTAAGTGAAGATCACATAAGATGAAAAAATAATAGCACATAAAAGGGGCATGATCGCTATTTCAAAATAAAATCTTTCATCTCAAAGTTTAGCCACGTTTTCATCAGAACGACTTATACGAGCAAACTGAGTACGTAAAAACCTTCTCATTACTTTATTTGAGGCTGTCCTTGCGCTCCGATTGCTGGGCAGATGATAAAGGAGATGTGAAATCCAACATTCAGAAAACGAAGTCGAATTGAATTCAAAAATGAGTGGAATGTGGATTGAATGCCACGATAAGAATTTGATTTGATTTCAAATTTGTCTTCTTCAGATTATGGGTCAAATCAAGCAAAGTGTCGTTCAAACTCTCCACTGTGCAAACATAAAACCGTTTTTCCTCACGCGGCAGGCAAAAATGGCCTTCAAAGAATCGATAAATTCTCCCAGATCGCCACGAATTTCGTAAAATGATTTCTGGGTTATCTAATTGACCACGTTGGCGAAACAACCCATGTCTCTATTTTTCAAAATTCATCCTCAATTGTTCAGAAAATGCGTTTAAAATTGACGTGTCAAATAAAATTGTGTTTCTGGAGATGCTCTGGCAAAAATCGTTTTTCTCAGAACGTGGTTCAAAATTGTGTTTCGTGTGCATCATTGTTTTCATACCTGGACTGTTCAGAAGCACAATTCCCCTTTTCATCTACGGGAATGGACGAAAAGATGCTCTGAAGGTTAATCTCACATTCACGGGCAAGCTTTGAAAGCAGTTCAGTGGTGAAGAATGGTTGCTGAAGAACACTTTGGGTGAAAGGAAAACGTGACAATGCACTCATTATTTGGTCATATTTTTTAAAAAATTTCACTTTTTTGTCTTTCTTTCAGAGTTTCTTTCTGCAAGGGCACGGGTGCTAGATTCACTTGACTGACCAATTTCTGAATGCAGTACAAAGCAGCGCAGCTGATATGCACGCAAATGAAATCCATGGAGTGGGCTATGGCTTTGTTTATTGATTTGTTTTGTTTTTATTTTTCAAATTTTTTTTTTTTAATTTGTTTTTGTTAAGAAAACTATATGTTATATTTTTTAAAAATTAAAAATACACATATATATTTTACTAAGCAAAATGATTTTTTTTTTATTTGTTTTGTTAATAAAATTACACATGTTATATTTTGAAAAATTAAAAATATACATATGTAATTTACTAAACAAAACAATTTATTGAATTTTTTTTTTAAATGATTTGTTATTAAAATTATATATATATATTTTCAAAAATAAAAAATATACATATATATCTTAGTAACAAAACAATTTAATTTTTTTTTTTTTTTAATTGATTTGTTTAATAAAATTATGTATGTTATATTTTCAAAAATTTAAAAATACACATATATATTCATTAAACAAAACAATTTATTGAAATCAAAGTTTTTCATGAATTTTTTTTTTTTTTTTTTAAATTGTTGAATCAATTGAAATGATGAAGTTTTATTTTGTCTCTTTTTTTTTTTCACATAACAATTCTTTTTTTGATCCTCCAGATCACACAAAGTGCAGGAGGAGAGCATACTCAAAAATTTTTTTTTTTACATAACAATCCTTTTTCTGATCCTCCAGATCACACAAAGCGCAGGAGGAGAGCATACTCAAGAATTATTAATTTTTTTTTTAGATGTAAGAAATAAGGTCTCCTAATTACACTTCCCTGGCAACGGCGCCAAAATGTGTAGTCAATTTAGTGTCCTAAATTGCTAACATAAATTATCAACCAAGGCTAATAAACTGATGAAGTGTGGTGCACTATATGTGCTTAAGTGACCTCTTCCTTACTTCGTTGTATGTGTTTTTCTTATTGTTTTTGGAAATAGAACATTCTAAACTAAATGTAATCTACCTCCGGAGTGCTCTAAGTAAATTAACATGCAACTAGTCTATGGGATTCTACAGCGCATCTTGTTCATGGTGAATGATATTTTGGAAGAGTTTGTAAAACAGTCATGGATGTATTATCCAATGCAATTGAACACAAACGTAAAAATGAAAGCAAATACAAAAATCTAAGACACTACAGCTATTTCTTACTCATTGTTATGATATTTTGAAAGAGCTTTGTAAGAGTAAGAATGGCTATGCCACTTAGTGTAAACAAGCAACTAAAACCTACAATACCACAGTTATGTCTTATTCATCATAATGGTTTTTGGAAGAGTTTATTAGCATAAGTCTAACTGTGATAATTAACAAAAGGAATTGCAACAAAAAATGCTAATTAACTCAACATAATACAACCAAATCTTTTTCATCTAATAATGATATGTTGGAAGAGCGTTTTAAGAAAAAGAATGATTGTAAGATAATGAGGATCTTTTAATCTAATTGCAAAACAGAAAACGCTAATTAACTCAATATAATACAACCAAATCTTTTCCATCTAATAATGATATTTTGGAAGAGCGTTTTAAGAAAAAGAATGATTGTAAGATAATGAAAATCTTTTAATCTAATTGCAAAACATAAAATGCTAATTAACTCAATATAATACAACCAAATCTTTTCCATCTAATAATGATATTTTGGAAGAGCGTTTTAAGAAAAAGAATGATTGTAAGATAATGAGGATCTTTTAATCTAATTGCAAAACAGAAAATGCTAATTAACTCAACATAATACAACCAAATCTTTTTCATCTAATAATGATATTTTGGAAGAGCGTTTTAAGAAAAAGAATGATTGTAAGATGATCCGGATCTTTCAGTTAAACAAATAATGCAAGACATGAATTAAAAGCTACTTATCTAGAAAGCATGTAAAAGCCTCCTTGGATAGCAGGGGCCCTCTGCTACCAATTTGGTGAAGTCCTTCAGCTCCTTAAAGTTGTAATCAAAACATCATCAAAGAACTGAATTTCTCTATTGAAAATCTCACAAATCTACATCCCATTCCATCTTTAACTTTGTTACAAAAGACTCCTATTTTCTCCTACTTCTTCACTAACCATTATAGGAGAAAGCTTCTCCTATTTATACAAAATATGAGTAGTCATCTCATTAATGAGAGTCCATGAATCTCTCCCTCCAACTCTAGAGTTACAATCAAAATAGGAAATGATAAGACACATGTCTTTCTAGAATTTCAACACAACTTAAGAAAGGAGACACATATCCTCTTAGAGTTTCAATACAACAAGGAAGTAAGACACATATCCTCTTAGAGTTTCAATACAACAAGGAAGTGAGACACATGTTCTCATGATCCCATGATCTTCTCCAACCAAATTCGAATTTGGCTTTAGAGTGCCACATAAGGGTCTTCTAGAAGTCTCCTTTTTGACCTACACATGTCACAAAACTCACAACACATATATAGATATATGAAACTATGTTAATTTTCTAATTTCTAATCATAAATTCACTTTAAATACATAAAATAAATAACTTTGGAAAACAAGGATCCTAACCCATATATTTATGAAAAATGGTTACTTGATGTAGGGCTTTAGGTCAGATGGCTATGAAATAAGAGCTAGATGGTTATGACATAATGGAAATATGTATGGATATGGAAAACACTTTTGAGACTCAACAAATACTACTAGTGGGACCACAATAGGCACTAACCCAGTTGCTCCCTTGATCCCTTATATGGCATGCCTCAGTCTTCCCAATTTTAACCAGTTGATCAATGAAGCTATACGCCATGATGCTGGTTGAGCTGCTATGCCAACCAATCTCCCTTCTGACATCCCCAAGTTTGAAGGTCTTGTTGGAGAAGATCCTACAAATCATGTTCTATCTTTCCACATGTGGTGTTTGTCTAACTCCATTACCGATGACTATGTCCGTCTTCAGTTGTTCCAAAGTACATTTACTGGTGAAGCTTCTAAGTGGTATGTTGATCAGGCCTCATCCTCTCATACCACCTTTGTGACACTTGCCCAAGCTTCTCTATATTATTTCTAGCTTCCCCTTCATTATGACACTGGTACCAAACTTTTGACTTCTTTCCGTCAATCGTCTGCGATCTACCTATCCGATCATGTCTAGGAATGGAGGAGAAGATAGAGCCTATGTCAAGAGCCTACCTTCAAATACAGTGTCTACATGGACTGGTTCCTTAGATATTTTTTTCCTGCTATAGGCAAAGATGTCACATCACATTTACCTCAAACCGAAGAAGCTGCTCTCCAGATTGCCTTAAAATATGACCTGATCTACGCTCAGTCGGGTTATGTTTATATCGTTCTACCTGATCTTCCTAGAACTAGTGGTGCCAATGAACTATAGGCATCTCATGTCACCAGTGGTATTGTTGGAGATCTTTCTCATCCATATGCTCAACCTCCCATGGGCTATGGTTTCCCTCAGGGAGGGACCAACACCTCCTGCATTTTTCCCCTTGCTGGTAGCATGTATCCAGGATAGGGCATGCCTCCTAATTTTTCTCAACCTCATGTTTATCGCAATCCCACCCAACCTCCTTAATATCTGTATCTGAAGCCTGGTGCTCTAGCTCCTCCACCATTAGCACCTCTGCAACCCTTGCCTTCTCAACCCCCGCAACAGCAGCCACCACCCCCTCAGGGGCAGGTGTATGCATAGCAGGACATGACTAATCCTCCTCCTTCCAAAAAGAAGGGGAAAGACACTCAAAATAAATTTGCGTCCAGTAATCCTAGACCTAATCCTCAAAATAATACACCTAACACCGCTAATAAGAAATAGGGCACTCAGCCCAAGCAAGACAGGCATGTTCGCATGAATAAGCCCTATTCGTGTTGTGGTGTTTATGGTCATTACACACATGATTTTTCTCTTTTACCACAGATGCGGCAGATGTGGGAGTCTTAAGTAGCATTTCGAGGACAGGAAGCCTCCCCTTCTGTCCCTCCCAATGTTGTGCGTAGTCAGCCGACTGTGTTTACTAAACCTTTCCCTCGGCAAGAATTTGTGGCTACCCAACCACCTGAAGGTCAAGCAGCCACTCAACCTCCTCCATTTGATACATCCGATTACTAGATCCTTATGATGAACTCTGACCAACCTATAATCGTTGACCGCAACGTTCAGATTTGGTCTCGTCAGTACAACAAGCCTTCCGCTACATCTGTCCCCGAACCACCATCTTCAGGTTCTAGAGAGCCTCTTTCGACAACTAATGGTCCTTTGCAGATCCCTTAGCCTAAGGTATAGGTTCATACCAAGATCCCTAAGGGACCATTATTGTAAAGTTGCCGATTTGTATAGTATAGTAGATGAGTTGGTGCAATCTCTTGCTGCCATCTCAATGCTATAACTCCTCTAGTTGTGCCCTTCACAACGAAAAGCTCTACTATCTGCCATGGGAATTGTAGATCCTTCAGATCATCGTTTGATCATCTTCTATGTTGACTGGTCAGAATATCCTCCTCTTCATGCGTCCATCACCTTCCAAATCCCAGTCAAGATATGGAACGTGAACGTTTCCCATTGTATCATTGATGAGGGGGAATCCACCTGTGTGATGTCCCCTTCAGTTTGGAAGCAACTCAGATCACCTGAGCTGGCCCCTTCCATGATCACTCTTCGAGCGTGGGATGGCCACGTCTTCCAGACCATTTCCCTATTCCGCAATTATCCTATTACTCTTGCGAGTAAGACTATTTGCATTGATGTAGAAGTCATTTTTTCACCCTTAGATTATAACATTCTATTGGGTCGCAGGTACACCTATACGATGTCTGTTGTACCATATATGGTTCACCGCAATATGTCATTTCCCCATAATTTAAATATAGTCACCATTGACCGGTTGACATATTACGAACTAAAGTCTCAGACCTCCCCTGAGTCCAACTTCTCTTCGGTGGCCAATAAGCAAACCGTCGACCCCTTGACCACTGTCTCACCCGGAGTCTACAAAGACTCCTCTTTTCCTGGTACATTCCATGGTCTTCCTCATCCTGTCTTTGATCCTATCTCATCAAATGTTTACATGATGCAATCGTATTGGGCTTCCATCAATCAGCCCGCTTCGTCTAGTTAGTAGCCTTGTGCTTCGCATCCTACTCCTAGCCCTTCAATTTAGCCTTCAGGACCCCCTACTCTTGGCCCTTCACCTAAAATTGGTATCCATGAGCCTATTTACCCTCCTGGAACAGTTCCTCCAGGCCTTAACCATCTTGGAGCCGTCCTGCCTAGCCATTACCCCTCCGATGAGATACCATTCCTAGATCACCCTCTTGGAGTGTTCTTGGTACTTGTTATGGCTACCGTATCCTTTCCTAACCTGACCGTGGGGATTCCCATCTGGTAAATTGATCCCCAAGCTGCTACCCCACTTGGTTAGCCCAACACTTATCTTTCTTTGACCCCAGTTCAACGGGTCCCCATGAACCCTCCCTCTGCTACTGTGCCTCAGCCACATCAACAGGAACCTCCTCGTGTTGTGACAACTCGAGTGAGGGGCAAAAAGCTCGTAAGAAGGCACTTAAAGACAAGGCTTCCTCGAGAAACCATGCTCCTCCTCAGCCTCAAAAGCATACACCTCTATGTGCTTTATGTGATGTTGTTAGTCATGCCACCCATAATTGTCCTAAATTGCCTCATCTCAAGCCCATGGTTAATGTCGTGTTCCCTGATTCTACAGTCCCAGAAACCTCTATTCCTTCTTCGACCGCGGCCAAAAACCCCAAGACTATTGACACCAACTATTAAACCATTTTTTGGTCATCTAACCTGTCACTATTAGATTGAACTAACTACACCCTGTAAGACCAATTTTACTCTAAGTAGAATTTCTTTAACTATGAAAAGGAACTTAGTAAACCACATTTATTAAGTTGCTTATGGTCTAAACAGGAAACCCCGTGAAGAAATATAAAATAAATCTACATTTTCCTGATTTTCCTCAAGGAATAATTAGTTAAACAATAGTTTAATTAATATTCCTAATCATATTTAACCCAAAACAGGAAAATTAATTAGATAAATCATTATTTATCTTATTATTTTCCACGAATAATTATTTAAACCTTATTTAAAAAATATTCCTTGTTAAATTTGACTAAAATAATTTATGAATAATTAAATAAATCATTATTTATTTGATTATTACTTAAACACGTCCTTCAAATAATAAATAAATAATTTATTTATTTATTATTTACAAATAAAAGGATTTGACCCAATTCAAATTATTTTTCCCTCCAACAAATATAATAAAATATTCCATAAAAGTTGGATCCTGATTTGATTCATAATATTTTATCTATAAACCAATATCTGGACTAACTCAATATTTTGTTATAAATAGAAGGGTTTTCCATTCATTCACTACATTTTTTTCCTAGAGATTACTCTAGATCTACACTTTTGGTCTCACTTTGATCCACCATCATTTTCATATTTGCTACAATTTTTCTTGTGAGCTCCCTTTGGGTCAAGATTTTTGTCTGGGTTTTGGACACCATCAAGAGGGAGGGATTTTAGATCTGGAGTGCTAAGGACTTACAAGAACCCATCCCATTGAGGAGGACTAGTAACATCCTTCCATGTTCTCCTCCCATGTGCCATTATTAAAAATTTCTTTAAATATATTCTTGTCTTGTCTATTGGATGCATGGAGCAACTGTTGTTTTTATTCACTGCTTAATGTTTTTTAATTCTTAGATCTAGATTTTTGGAGCATTTATCTTGGTCAAATAATTACAAATATAAAGATATTGGCATTCATCTTTGTTGTTAGGGCTGTTTTTTATGCACAGCTAAAGTCGTCTTTTTTCTTACACTTGCGATTAATATTCATACTAACAACTCGCGACTCCACACAGGTTTACGATTACGACCTCTGTTGTTTTTCATATCCTTGCATATCCAGCTACTTCAAACCCTAGGAATTCTCTTCATCTTCTGGTTTTTCTTTTCTTGGTGTTGTTTTTAACCTATAAAACCCTAAAAAATTAAAAATTCTAACTTTCATGTGTTTTTGGACATATTGAGCAGGTGATCGAAATCAACTACAGCTGAGACGACAGATTCTTCTGAAACCTACTCTTAAGAGTGCTAGAAGTGCAGGCTACACTTTTTGGACCAAAAACTACAACCTAAACCTCCAGGGCATAGAAAACAGGCCAAAACCTGCGACCTATGTAGAAATCAGGTCAGAAATTGCGACCTGAACTTTTTCTGGAATTTTTTCTGAAAGTTTTCTGGGTTTGTTTGGGCCTCTGTTCAGGGTTTTCTGACCTCCATCTCCACCCATTTTTGACCTGTAATTGTTTTTTTTTACTCAAAAAAGTGGGAACCTAGCCCCCTAAGGCTTCAGTACCCTCCAGCTTTTGTGGAAGAGTTTTAGTTGCTGCAGGTTGTCTGAAATTTCAGTGTGTTCAACTATTTTTTCAAATTTGATATCTTACCTTCAGATCCAATTCATATTTGTTATTTATCTGTCTAGAACACCTCCTTTACTTTTATTTTTGTTTTCCTCTAGGGTACCCTCCACTTCCCTCCAGGATATAGCCTTTCGCCACCTCATTTTCAACAATCTCTCCTCTGATTCTTTGTTGTTTTTCTGCAAGTATTTCCAGCAGATCTGACCTTTAGATCATTGTCCCTCCTGACTTTAGATATATTGGCTATTTTGGCGTGTTTCGACTAGATTTTTTCCCACCTACACATTATTTGTTGAGAGGCCCACCTCCTTGGGTTTAGATTAATGCATAATTAGCTGTTTATTTTATGTTATTTCAGTTTCATATATTGTTATCTTCAGGTTTATTTATAGTTATACAACACACTTTTTATTTTTCTCTACAAATGTCTTGGTTTAAAAATTAAAATTTACACACTTAACACACACACCCTAAGGGAAGAAGATCCTGGTTAACACCGCTAGGCAAAGACTTTAAAACATTGTAATCAATTGATCCCTCACCTCTGTACCCTTGTTTCGACATTGTAATCAGTTGATCCTATGCCTCCTTGCCCTTGTTGGTCTCTCTTCCCTTTGTGTTGTGTTTGTGGCTTCATCGTTGCGCCTGCAAGGCATTTATCCCGGAGACTTCTTGGCCTTCGTCCTCAGTTTCTGGTAGGGGAGAGTAATAGATTAGAAACTTGGGAAGAGTAATAGATTAGAAAGGGTTAGGAAGTGTTATACTTGGGAATTGAGGAAGGTCATTTAGAATATAGAAAGTGGACGGTGGGCTTCGAAGAATTACTATATTGATAACCATCATCATGGTTAAATTTATTACGATGCTTTTCAATTTCGAGGGATTCCATAATGACTCAGTTGGAATGAAAGGGAGAATATTCTAAGATATTCGATTTTTCAAAACAAATTAGTTGTTTGGTAGAATGGGAGTGCTCACTAATGGAAGATTTTGCAATGCGGTTATTGTGAGTGTCACCCAGGTGTCATTTCAACATAGTTTTGAAGGATCGCCTGATTTGACCTATGTAAAATATTCCAGAGGAGTAGGGGATGTCATAAATTGTGGGTCCTAACATAGGGTTAGTCTTATCCTTGGGTGATTTGAAGATCTGGTTAAGGGTTCAATGGGGCTTGAAGAAGGTTTTAAGGTTCTTTCGAGAGAGGATTTTGAATAGATGTTCGGTAATGTCTTTAATGTAAGAAAGAGTTACCTTGGCTCAGGGAGGGGAGTTTGAAGTGTTATTAGGAAAGGGATGGAAACAAGAATGGAATGCCTTATTAATCTAGAATGAGGATTTATCATTAGACTTAAGAGATCTTGAGATATGGGCCTTTTTTTTAGGAAATTATTGGGATGAGGAGATTTGAATGGCTCGGGACACAAGGGTTTTGATAACAACTGACTTTTGAGTAAGATTATGGTGGGAGTTTTCATGAAGGTGTCTATCAGTATGAGTCTTTTTGCACTATACCTGATGGAATAGGGATTCATGTGAGAGTCGAGAGACAAGGAAAGAGAGGAGCCCATCGTTTTGCCCTCAGTTTGTTCATAACACACCCTATCATAGGTGAAGAAGGTAATGGAAAGACAAATATTGTTAAGGTTGAGAGTTTCATAATCAAGAAGCTTAGAAATGAGGTCAATTTATTTAGGGATAGGAATCTTGATAAATAATGAAATGACATCAAATATAACCATGATGTCATTTTTATCAAGTTTAAGTGTCTCGATGTGCTTAATGAAATCAAAGGATTCTTTCATAAATGATCAAGAATGGCGAGAATGGGGGTAAAGCTTATTGGAAATTTATTTGGAAATGGCATGGGTGGGACCTCCTACTGCACTGACGATAGGCCTAAGGGGGATATTCAGCTTATGATTTTTAAGTTGACCGTAAATTCGACAGGTGATGGGGTAAAGGGGAATGAGGCGCTTTTGGGTGGCGGGGCCAAGGGAAGAGGATTTAATGGCTTTGGTGACCTTGTTGGAAATGGATTGGAGGGGTTTTTTAGATAAGGGATGGTAGGAGGAGGAAATAAGATCCATCATCTTACAATGGTAATATAAGGAGTTCATAATAACAAAGGAATTACCCTTGTCAGCTTTAAGAATGAGAATATTAGTGTTGGATTTGAGCTGATGAAGGGCCATAAATTCATCTTTAGAGAGGTTAATTTTAGGGAGCTTGGATTTTCGAAGAATGTGACCACATTATTTGCCAAGATCTTCTGATGAATAGGAGGGGAGGAAATGGGAGATGTATTTATTAGATAAAATGATGTCATCTTAGGGAATAAAACGAGGAATAGGGGAAAAGATAAAAGCATTCTCAAGAACGCTTAATGATAGGGCATCAAGCACTACCATTGAGAGGTTAACGACCTTTTCATTAAGAAAGGAAGGAGGGTGTGAGGGTTGGGATTGAGCGTGGAAGGAAGGAAGCCATGAAAAATATGGATAGGAAGGTTTTGATTAGGAGGGGAGTGGGAGAATTAGAATTATTAATAATGATAGAAGACTTATTATTAGGAGAATTATAAGTATTAATAATGAGATATAAGCATGACTTTGGTGAAAATTCCAAAGGGCTCTCCTCATGAACAAGTGTAATATCCATGGGAGCAACTATGTGTGGTCTAGAGGCCTTATTGAGGCATGGAATCTGAAATGTATTGGGAACTAACATTCCCATGTGAATCCTCCATCCCCAAGCTATCATCCACAAAAAGTGAGTCACCCTCCAACATGGAAACTCATGAAAAAGTCTCCTCCACCTTAGGCTTCTGCAAATAAGGTATGTTGCATAGTTGAACATAATGGATCAAAATATCCATCCCACGATGTCTCTCCCTCCACTTATGATAAGTGTAGAGTTGCTTCTAAATTTGTGCTATAATGATGTTGCCTTCATGAAGCAAAAATGCATTTGGATCCTTAAGGACCCACTCTTTCGTTCTTGCCCAAATCATCCCATATAAAATGAATATGAAATTATCATCATATGGAGTCCAAATGAGAGAGGTAATGAAGGTTTTACATAGTGATGGAAATTACCAACAGTCTCCCATGTAGTCACAATACAGTTTTACCAATTGTAGTTTCAGAATATGATGTGGCAAGTTGTCTTCAAACAATTTGCTAGTTCTACATGTCATCTCATCTACTAGTAAATAGTAAATGGCTTTGTATATCAAATGAGCATATAGTAAATAGTACAACACTTGACCAAATCCATACAAGAGATGGATATCTCCATCATAGATGTTGGTCCAAAAATGACCATGAAGCCCAAATAGAGGCTTGCCCTCTTATAGATAAATGCACTGTATAGAGATGGTAAGAGAATCAAAATACTATGCTGGATAATCAATAAATGAAAAAACATAAATTCTTACCATGTATTGAGAGCAAGATGATCATAAAATATATGAATGATCCTTCCATAGTGATATGACATATCTCCATGAAAATAAATAAACCTTGTTTTGCATGCAAAGAATTTTTCTTATGCTTAGAGATCCAAGTCATCAAGATCATATCATGGTAATATATGTATCCATCCCCTACTTGTCCAAGTGCATCACATGTGGATTAATCCTGGGAACACTCCATCAATAAACCCAAGCTCCCAAGTGACAACATTGTTGACCTTGGTGACAAGGCTCCTATCACCTCATATCTCCATCCTTTGACATCCCACATGTCAAAGCCATCAATCATAATGTTGCTATATATGAGAGATTCCTTTCAAAGTGGAAGTACCTCATGATCCTCCAAGGCTAAGGAGTAGCCCCTTTGCATCATGATAGTTTCATCTTCTACTCCTGCAACATCATTTAAAGTATGGGAGAAAATCAGCCCATACTCTCTCAAGAACCTCCAAAGCAACAACAAATCTTGTTACCTCCCCACATCATCACCATATAAACTATGGAGCAACAAAATGAGAATTGATATGAAATATATCACATCACCCCAATACATCCAAACTTCTTGATGCCATATGATGAAAGTGTCATACCAAGGTTCATTCACCAAACAACTCTTTGAAATAGAATGTGTCATATGATGACCAAACTCTTTCAAGAGTAACCAATGTAGCCTTGCCTCCTGCTGCCCTGTGTCATAGATCTGCAAGTGGCTTCCTAGCCTCTTGCTCATCAACATCACCCATCCAACCAATGGTGAGTGTTTATCAGCATGCTCAAAATTGGAATCCCTCCAATGGAGAGTACCATCCTCCCAAATCAGATTTCTATATTTGCATTTCATGGGAAGTTGAAACGAAACCTTCTAGAGATCTCTGAATTAAGACCACTCCTCAATGACCAAGTTGATCCCATAAGGATCCAAATATACTGAAGGAAAAATCTTCTCATTGAGCAATGAAATGCTCATCAAGAAATATCCATCATAACAATGGAAGATAAGATGTCTCTCATCAACCATATACATATCCTTTGCTATGCATTTACAAGGGTCATTGGGATGCTCCAATAATGGTTGGGCCCTGAACTCATCACTGTTGCTCAATGACAACGTTGTTGATCTCAATAATGGTGCATGTGTTGTCTCAATATCATGCTCAGTGCTGAACACATAGTTCTTCATTGCATTGTTCAAGACAATACTCATCCCATCCTCCAAGAATGTACACTACAACCCCAAGAGTTGTGTGCAGCTCAATAATAATGCACTAGGATGATTGTATATCTCCTCCTTGAAAAAATTAGGGCTTATTAGCACAGTGATAGTTTGCTACTCCAAATCAGTAATGTACCTTGACCCTAGGTCATGCAGAAGTATATTTCCACAATCCTCCATATGATGTGCTAAAATAATAGAAAGTGGAAACATGTTCATACCTTGGTAAAGCTTGGGAACATCTTGTACTGCTACAAGTGTTCCTCCTTCTCGTGTGATGGCTTCCTACTGATGATGATGGTTGCATCATCACTGGTACAAGTTTCCTCCTCCTCATGCATCTCTATAATAGTGCATGGGACCCTATATGTAAAGAGATCAAGATCACATGGCAAAGATGAAAGGGTTATTTCTCCTGATGTAGGTGCTCCTGCAGCAAGTGGTGTTGAAGTCTTTGTCTCCTTTTATTTCTTCTTGTCAAAATTCTTGATCAACCTTTGAGTAAAATCTTCATATGCAGTCACTTTTTCATGACTCAAATGGTTGAACCACCAAATAATTGCTTCACCCTCAAGGTGCAGTGCTGCAATCTCAACAACTTCTTTCTCTACTACTGGATGTAGTAGGAAAAATACATCCAACTTCATTCCCCAAGCCCTTGTTGTGCATGTGGATGACCCATCAAAGGTAGATAATAGGAATCTATTTCCCTCTTTTCTTCTATTTCTGCAAGGTCTCCTTTCTTCCTTGAGCTGAATGAACTATGGGAGAGTTATATTCTCCTGGAAAGCTCTAGGTTGAGACCTATATTCTGCAAGATACTCACTTAGAATATCATGATCAAAGTTTCCTCCATATTCATTCCTCTTGTATTCAAAAGTAAATGGCATAAAATATTTCCTTGGAGCTCTACGCAATACCAGATCTTCATGTATTTGCTGATAGGAAGTACATGGGCCTTCCTCATCTTGAAACCCTAGTGTGGTTTCAATTATTTTCTCCATTTTTATTTTCTTGACCTCCTTGGTGAGGTCCTTCTTAGATATGAAAAGAGATGAGATAAAAATCATTCTTTCTATCATTCTGATCTCTTTCTTCTTATTATTATTCTTCTCATAGCATAATTGCTAAGATCCACAAGCTGAGCCAAGATTATGCTCTGATACCATTATAATATTCCTAAATGGGGAAAGCAGCAATATGGCTCATAAAATGAAAGCAGCAACAAATGTTTAACACATGAGACCATGAGACCCATATGGAGTCATAAAATTATGTATTAGGACATCAAATCAATACAAAATAGTGAGGCATTAACCATATACAATGAGGGAAGAAGCCTCCCATAAGCAATCACTTCCAAAATGAGTTGTTGTTACAATACAAAATGCCAGAGAGTAACCACAGTGTAGTCATATTAAGCACAAATACAACTAGAGATGATACAAGAATATAAAATAACTAATATAGGCCCCAATATATTGTAGACATACAAATTTGGGCACTATATCAGCTTTCCAAGACAACCCAATAGGGTTTCCAGAAAATGCACACAATGTGCCAATGTAAGTTGCAGCCCTAGGGCTGAAGATATGCTACAACAAAATAAATGAGTAGATATGGCTAAAGCTGATGTACAAACCTACAAATATTCTCCAATATATCCTCCAGATGAAATAATGGCTCCTCCATTGAAGAAATCACCTCCCAAAATAGCCACTGCAACTATCCCTGCAACTCCTCCCTAAAATAACACAGATATGGACTGAAACTGTGCTTCAGGGGATAAATACTCCTTATCTTGCTACTAAATGTGTTAATAAAGCTCAAGGGTCTTCTCTACTGGCCTTCCAATGGATGGAAACCTTCCTCCACTACAAAACTAGCGCTCAAGACACCCAAATTGATTCTCCACTATTTCACCCTGCAACATAGCACAATATCCTGTAGAAACTACACTGATGAAGAAATTTGTAGCTTGGACTCAAGCCTGAATGTGGAAATAAAGTGTAATTATCCTCCAAGAGGCATCCAAGGAAATATATGGGACTCCTGCTCAGGAACACCCTATTCTAAACAACATTCCAAACTCAACTAAACAACTGAAGAATGCCAAAAGTCTAAGGAGACCATATACAAAATAATAAGCCAAAACATAACCTCATATGGCTGCCATCCTCTTCATTATAAACAATGTGAGCCTTCTCACCTTGGGTTTCACTCATTAAGGTTTCCATCATCATGTAATCAATCTCCCTCCAAAACTACGTTGTCCCATCATTAATGCCACTCCTCCATAACAGTGTTGTTTGATTTGGTCAAACTTGACCTATTCAACATGCTCCAACCCCTTTTCACACCTAGGGGTATTCAAACCAGCTTTCAGATGACTTCCATTCACACTATGAGTGTATTTTGTTCCCACTAAGGATATTTATGGGTCTCCATACCCTCTTATTCCTCTATCTAAGAGAAAAATGAAAATTTAATATCCCTATTAGCTGTATGCTAATTTTAGGAAGATTACATTGCAAGATGTTTCGATTGTTAGCAGGTGAAATAAAAGTGTAAGTATCCAGCTATTCTATTGCATCCTATTATGATTCCATAATGGAAATGGAAGGTCATATCCGTGGAATTCATTATAGGCTTTCTGAGGACATCGATACAACATGATTCCATCATGGTTTTTGTTGACAGTTTGAGCACAGTATCTTACTTCATTGTTACGAATTCAACTAGTGACATAGCTCAGATCTTCATGAGGGAGATAGTGAGATTGCATGATTTTCCTAAGAAGATTGTATTAGTCAAATATTCTGAATTCAGTTCCAAGTTTTTGAATGATTTTTTTTAGGCTTGGGGATATAGTTATATTTCATACTTATCATCCAAAAAAATATGGATAAACATAGACAATTAACAAAATAATTGAGGATATTTTGACAATGTATGTCATACATCAGTAGAGGAAGTGGGAGGAGTATCTTCTATTGGTAGAGTTTTTATATAATAATGGGCACTAGGAATCCTTGAAGATGAGTCTATTTGAGGGGTTTTATTGGTGAAGTTTTAATACTCGTGTTAGCTAGAGGGATCAACTGAATTTGACACTAATTGGCCTAGAAATGTTTGCTGATATGGAGCAATAGATGAAAGTTATTAGAAGGAATTTAAAGGTAACATGGGATAGGCAGAAGATTTATGTAGATAAACGTAGATCGTTCAAAGAGATTCAAGTTGGGCAGCATGTGTATTTACACATCAATCCCAAGAGGATATCCTTGAGGATTGGGTTATATGCCAAGTTGGCATGTGAGTATTGTGGGCCTTTTGAGATAATTGAGTGGATTGGACCAGTGGCGTACCAACTTGTACTACGACCAAGAGTTAAATTCCATTATTTTTTCCATGTTTCATTGTTTAAGAGACATGTACAGGATGTTCATCATCTTATTGATTGGTCTGTATTACAGGTGTAACTAGAGGGACAATTCCATCTAGAACCTTAGTGCATTTTACAGTGGATATGGCTGAGAAGATGTGGTCATTGTACACTTCCTTATTCTTGGTTGAGAAAATTTGTTTGTTTTATGTTTGTATATGAATTTGTATTGTAAATACTAAAATTAGTTTTTTTATAAAGCTTCAATAAGCAATACGTTGTAAATAAAACATCAAGTTATGTTTTAAAGCTCGAACATGTAGTATGGTGTTCATGGTTTCAATAGCTTGGTATGATTTAAATTTTGCATCAAGTTGTGTTATAAATCTCCATGGGCATCATGTTTTTCTATTTATCAGCATCATTGAACGCAGAGGACATGCATTAAAAGCTTAATGTTGGGAAGAAATTATAGTGGGCATCACTTGTGATTAATTAATGGCTATGGAATTTGGAAAATGAATTTGAAAGGGAAAAGAGGCAATAAGTGGAATTTAATTTTGAAAATAAAAGAAAATAGGATAAAAGGAAGGTGAAGAGACATGAATTTTATGTAAGAAAAAATAGATGAGAAATGAAGGGAAATGAGGAAAAAAGGATACATCAACAATAAAAAGGCATCAAAGAAAAATATTTTTGGCTAACTCCTTCGATTCTTTCATTCTCTCATACTCTTGTGCACTTAGAGTATTCATGGAGGACTCTCATATTCTCTTGGATTTGGAATAACACAAGAAAGGAACACTAGTACATATGGTCAATTTTCCAACACATTAGTTCTGACACTTTTGACCTATTGTCGGAAAGTTCCCCAAATTTTCTCAATTTCTTTAATCCCACCAAAAAGAATCACTCTAGCGACATTTAGGAAAATAGTTTGAATTGTGACATTTAGGAAAATCGTCGGAATATCGACGTTTTGGGACAAAGCTTCAGAATTGCGACATTTTGGAGACAAGTTTCGGTATTGCGACATTTGGAGACAAGTGTCGGTATTGTGACGTTTGGAGACAAGTGTTGGTATTGCGATGGCTTGGAGACAAGTGTCAGTATTGCGAAGGTTTGGAAACAAGCGTCGTTATTGTGAGATTTAAAGAAAATTTTTGGTATTGCGATGGTTTGGAGACAAGTGTCGGTATTGTGATGGTTTGGAGACAAGTGTCAATATTGCGACGTCTAGTAGACAAGTGTGGTAATTGCGATGCTAAGGGTGCACTAGTATTATTTGTAAGGAATAAGGAGGTTACTCTCAGACTGTGCATTGATTATAGCTAGTTGAAAAAAGTGACTATCAAGAATAGGTATCCATTGCCACAAATTGATGACTTGTTTGATTAGATGAATGGAGCAGTAGTGTTTTCAAAGATTGATCTGAGATCAGGATATCATCAAGTTCACATCAAAGAAGAAGATATTTACAATATCACATTCCATACCAGGTATGGGCATTATTAGTTTTTCATGTTTCCTCTTGGTATTACTGGTATTACTAATGCTCCAACGAGTTTTGTGTGTTTTATGAACAATGAGTTGTGTCCTTATTTGTACAAGTTTGATATATATATATATATATATATATATATATATATATATATATATTCTAAAAATTAGGAAAATCATGTAGAACATTTGGAAAAAGTATTGAGATTATTGATAGATCATTAGTTGTAAAAAAAGTTGAATAAGTTTTGTTTCTTTCACACTGAATTTCATTACTTGGGACATGTTGTTTCGAAGGAAGGGATAGCATTGGACCGAGAAAAAAACTAAGCTGTCATGGAGTGGCTAGCTCCTAAGAATGTGAATGAGTTCATATCATTCATGATACTAGCATATTACTACAGGAAGTTCATTAGGGATTTTTGAAGGATTAGCTATCCTATTACATATTTGTAGATAAAATGGAGGAAGTTTAAATGGATTGAGCAGTGTGAAACTAGTTTTGAGAAGTTGAAGAATTTTCTTAAAAATGCTATGGTTTTGAAGATTAAATATTCTAATAAAGAGTTTTTGGTATGTAAATATGCTTGCAAGGAAGGAATTAATGGATTCCTAATGCAGGAAGGACATGTGGTATTATATGAGTCAAAGAAGTTGAATGAAGATGAGCGAAACTATGTGACTTATGATCTTGAGTTGGCATCTATCATTCATGCATTGAAGATGTGGAGAACGTATCTACTTCGTAGGAGGTTTCTCTTGATGAGTGATCATAGTGGGATGAGGAACTTGTTTTACCATCCCTTTGCGACTGACAGGAAATCCATATGGTTGGTTACCCTCAGTGAGTTTCACTTTGAGATCAAACACATCTAGGGAAAGGAGAACATGGTTGCATATGATCTTAGTATAAGAGCGCAGGTGAATCATATCTAAGATCTGAGCTCATATGGGATAGATTTACCGGAGTATATCTTGCATGAAGGGATAGGTATTAGTATTTGAAGTAGATATTACAACAACAGGGAGAAGGTGATAGGGATGAGGAGTATAATCTCGCAAAATATGTCTTGGTGAGATTCATGAACAAGATTTATGTCTTACATAACAGTGAGCTGGAGAACATTAACTTGATGGAGTTTCATGTCAAACCATATTCAGGTCACTTGAGATATCAAAATACTGTGAAAAAAATTAAGAATTCTATCATTGGATGAAATTGAAAACTAGGTGGTTGAGTTTGTTGCAACATGTTTTGATTGTCAGCAGGTGAAAGAAAAATGTAAGCATCTAGCTAGTCTATTACATCATATTCTGATTCCATAACAGAGATGGGACGTCATATCCGTGGACTTCATTATAGGCTTTTCAAGGACATTGAGACTACATGACTCCATCATGTTTATGGTTGACAGGTTGACCACGGTAGCTTACTTCATTGCAGCGAAGTCCATGAATTCAACTAGTGACATAGCTTAGATATTCATCGGGGAGATAGTTAGATTGCATGGTTTTCCTAAGAAGATTTTATTAGTCGAATATTCTGAATTCACTTCCAAGTTTTGGAAGGATTGTTTTGTGGCCTTGGGGATATATTTACCTTTCATACTTATCGTCCATAGAAAAATGAATAAACACGGACAATTAACAAAATATTTGAGGATATGTTGAGGATGTATGTCATACACCAGTAGAGGAAGTGGGAAGATTATCTTCCATTGGTAGAGTTTTCATATAATAATGTGCATTAGGAATCCTTGAAGATGAGTCCATTTAAGGGTTTTTATGGGTGAAGTTTTAATACTCCTGTCAGCTAGAGGGATGAAGTGAATTTGGCGCTTATTGGACTAGATATTTTGGTTGATATGGAGCAAGAAATGAAATTTGTTAGAAGTAATTTAAGGGAAACATGGGACATGCAGAAGATTTACTTATGTTAACATATAGCATTCAAAGAGATTCAAGTTGGGGAGCATGTGTATTTTCACATCAATCCCAAGAGGATATCATCCTTAAGGATTGGGTTATGTGCCAAGTTGGCATGTCATTATTGTGGGCCTTTTGAGATAATTAAGTGGATTGGACCAGTGGCCTACATACTTATACTACCACCAAGAGTGAAATTCCATTATGTTTTCCATGTTTCATTGCTTAAGAGAGATGTACAAGATGTTGATCATCTGATTGATTGGTCTGTATTGCAGGTGGAACTAGAGGGACAATTCCATATAGAACCTTAGTGCATCTAACAGTTGAAATAAATCATGCCCTAGAAGCAAGTAATAAAAAATTTAAAGTTTAGGAGAAGCACTTTGGGCCAAATGAAGATACATGGGATATGACTGAGAAGATGGGGTCGTTGTAGCCTTCCTTATTCCTGGTGGAGAAAATGTGTTTGCTTTCTATTTATATATGCATTTGTATTGTAAATACTAATTAGTTTTGTTATAAAGCATCACTAATAAATATGTTGTAAATACAACATCAAGCTATGTTATAAAGATCCAATATGTAGGATGGTGTTCGTGGTTTCAATAGCTTGGTATGATGTAAATGTTGCATCAAGTTGTGTTATAAATCTCCATGGGCATGTAATAGCCCAAAAGGGAGAATCTAAGAGTACTGAAAAACAATATAGGTGCTGCATAAAAATAAAAAATAAATCTACATACAGATCAAAATTCAAAGAAATAGATAAGCCATTTTATTATATTGGAGGTCAAAAATCAAGTACAACATTGAGACACTCAAGCTAGAGGAATGGCCTGGAATGACCCTACAATGATCCCACAAGAAGAACTTTGTAACTTTTGAACTGATGGAAGGTAAACTGCACTGTCTCTGCTGCAACTGTTGGGACTACAAGTGCTTGAAAGGTAGAAAGTTAGATCTAGGTAGAATGGGAACTCTGATGATGTTGAAAATTTAGATCGAGGCTCAATGATGGATTAAAAAGATAACCGAGAGAGGGTTTCTCAGATCTTTCAATCTAAGAAAACCACCCTCTTAGGGCTTCAGATATATGCTTCTTAGAATGCACATATGAAGCTAGATCTGATGATATGATTCTTGCAATGATGCACAATCATATCTATGCAAGAAGGGTTGATCCCTTTTCTATATCCTTGGACTAAAATCTCAAGATCTAGCTCCTCTGATCTCCTCCACTAAAAATATTTGTTGGATAAACAACAACTTTAGAAAACTACGCTATAAGAGAGGGAGGCTTAATAGCCTACTGCTAGATGTGTCAAATCAGCTCCTGTATGATGAAAACAATAGATCCAATGTGAGGTGATGATCCCTCATAGGATTTCCAACTGAAACACTGGGAACTTCCTTCCTCCAATAGACAAATCTGGATCTAAACAGATCAAGAAATTAATAATCCAAATCATGCTCTACAATGTGCCTTCACCTTGATTATATAGATATGAGCCTTCCATAGCCTAGGCCTACTCCAAAACTGCATTGTACATGTGGAGAAAATTCTCCATGGTTGGCTGCGATGTTGATCCATGTTCTCCATCATGTTCACTTGGGGTGATTACCCTCTCCATCATGTGTGCATTAAATGCATCACTTCCTCCACTATCTTATCATAAGTGTTGTTGGGCGGCTTAATTGTCAGATTAAAGCTCTCAATATTAATTATCAATCTGGGAGTCTTAAACGTTAGTTGTAATGTCTATTGGCTCAGCTTAATGGTTAGAGTATATGTGTTTCCTTATTAATTATGAACTATGTGCTGAAATGAAACACACATTTTCTCGCAAATAAACAATCTTGAAAAGGAAACCTACCGAACCAATTTTGTTCAATGAAAAATTCATAATTCAATTAAACTACGAGGAAATACAAAGCAATCCTCAATCGTTCTCGCACTTAAATTCTACTTTTAAATTCTCCTATGATATATTGAAAACTGTAATCTAATTATTCCTCTCTAACACTTGAAACTAATCTTGAGATAGCCAAAAAGATCACACATTATAAATTCACACCTTATACTAACTACCCTTGATAACAAATTCAAGACTTAAATTAACAAAATAAATTTCATCCTAATAATAAGTTCAAACTTTAAACTAACGAGAACTATTCTTTATAACAAATTCAAGATTCTAAAATAACAAAAGAAACAATCCTGACTATTGTTAAAAGACAACTACTTTACTTCATGTAAAATAACTCTTAAAAGGATCCTATTGAAAATAGTATTGCAAATTACCTATGGAAATCCTTTTATTTAAAGATTTTAATCCGAGTGAAACAAATTATTCAAAAACAAATCACTCTTCGAAAGCATGCAACTCATAACGAAAACTAAATTGAACTTGTGCCATTCGATAATGAAAACTGAATCACTGCTACCTGCATAATTAAATCCACACTCAAACTTATAAATAAATGATTATACTATGAAATCAATAATGATTATAATTAAAAATAAATCCAATGATTAAAATAACTCCCGAGATATATATAAACAAATCATAAACAAATCAAATGATGATTAAATCCTGTAAACATTCAGAAACGTTATATTATGAAAACTTCGAGTTATTATTCTAAAATGACTGTATTAACATAATGAAATCCAAAGCATCTAAAATCTGTTTTATTCCATACTCAAATTAGAAGTATTAGAATCTGTTCTAATTATGTGAGGAGTAATGCTTCTTTTAGTATGACTCTATGTAATAACTCAAAACACTATGTAACTAGAGTTGTAATAGAGTATAACTCTATGTCACAACTCAAACACGATTATGTAATGAGTAATTACTCCTTTAATCCATTAATTGGCATGATGCTACAATGAATGAAATTCTTTGGATTTGAACCACACCTTCACACAAAAATCTGAAATGTTAAAATCGCACACATCTAACTATCTTTTGTTGATTGATGAGCTTAGCTCCAGAGGTGGTGGGCCCTACCATGCCCAGAGTAAGCTCGCTTGCTACAACTGGGGAAAGATTTAAGACATCAAATGCAAAATAAAAAATGAATCATAGAAACAATGTTACTGCTCACAACATGAAGTAGGTTTATCTGCAAACTCAAATCTTGTTCTACATCTCTACAATTCGACCTCTGTTTAATGACTAACTAATATGCGCGCTCGGTTCTTCATCTGAGAAATCAATTTTAATTGATAGACTCACTAATTCTGGGCCCTCTACATCTTCAGAAAATCGATGGATGGACTACCCAATTGATTGACTCCTCCTATCTATTCGATCAACCCCTCTTATCTAATACATATCTCCCCCCCAATCGATTACAACAACTTGTATATATACACATTGTTAATTACAAACTTTAGCTTTTAATTTAGCCAATTTAAAATATAGAAGATTATTTTACCAAAATGAGAATTGGTTTGAAACAGAATGTCGAATTCAGGAAATTGTTTCCCTTGAATAGCAACAATGGAAATGATATCAAAATCTTTGGACTTATATCGTAGAGGGTCTGCACCTTTCACGACAATATTGTTCACACACTCATATGCTTCTATAATGGGAACCAAAAATATTTTGAACGAGCCAGTTTGGACCAGGTTTTCGACCACACGAAACCACAATAGATAATACGTGTTGCACCACCAGACGGTCTCGTTCGTCGGTTTATTCACTCCCTCCATGTTTTGTGCATATAATTCGACCCCAAATACGTAACTTGATATCCGAACAACCAATCGATTTCCGCATTTTTATTAGACATCAGAGTGTCCAAGTCGTGCTTGAGCGCACATTCATGAGACCAGCTAGACTTATGGAATTCGTGGAGATGTGATGCATACATCATTTCACATTTTGATATGGCTTGGGTGAACTATTATGCTCAAAATAATCCTCCTCTGATGTGGCACTATGTAAGTTAACATTTAGTAACACACCTAAAACTTGCATTAATGTTGTTAGGATTTTCTTGAATCATCTTAACGAAATCAGGTTGCTGTAAATACAATCATATTTTTGGATGAGCTGTTAATTTTTCCCACAATTGTGGCCCCTGGAATATATTTCCAAATGGAGAGGATGCGGCTCAAGATCTGCTTGATGCCTGTGCATCACCAAGGCCTAATTTTGATGCTTCATTCGAAGGATCAAACTCCAAGCCTTTTTGTAAAAAGAAATTGCATCATCCTATTTTCCAAGCCCAACATATGCTGCCCCAAGCATGCGGTAACCCTTGGACCAATCTGCCTTGATTTTTTATTCCTTCTTAGCATCTTGAAGAACTTCATTATACTTATTTAATGAAGCATATGCTGCAGAATGATATGAATATAAAACATTATTGGTCGGAGCAAGAGCTATAGCTTCAGAGAAATGTTTTATAGCTTCCAGAAGAAAATGCATCATTTCCTTTGGATTTTTCTTCATCAGCCATTTCTTTCTTCAAATTTAACTATTCAAATGTATTTCAAGAGGCATTCCAACATTGTTGGCGCTCAAATTATTCTCCTGCCATCATTAAAAACTATCATTAATGATATTATTACACAAAAATGCTTATTCAATTTAATTAATAATAAGAATTGATAATTAATAACTATTGTATCTCATTGCCTCTACTCATCAACATCCCCCCACGCTTAACTTCTTGAACTTCCTCGTGCAAGAAAACCCTTTAAGGCGGTGAAATAAGGTAGGAAAAAAAACTCAAAAAAAAATTTAGCAAATAAGGATGGAGATGCTTGATAATGAAATGCCTTCATTAGCCTGCAACATAACTATTATAATGCCAGGCAAAACCATGTTACAGTTCTAATGAAAGTATCAGTTGCAGGAATGTAACAAGATCAATTACAACAAGTAGACATTATAGAAAAAGAGTATGGAGCATGCCTGTTACCTTGTCCCAAATTGTGTTTTTGCCCAAAGTCTTACGATGAAAATCAAACTTTGTTGAAAAAGTGCAGTTTCAAGAGGAATAACATTAGATTTCTGCACCTATTATAACAATCTCGTACCTAGGTCATGCATCACATATTTAGAGGCAATTACAATCAATACACATTGATGGCAACGAACACCTTGTGAGTAGTCATCATTGAGTAATTCATTACTTCCAATACCATATAAAATTAAAGTGAGTTATGATACCAATCAGCAACCTCTTTATTGAATACTCTAAATTACATTGTTATCCCGATTCAAAAATAACTTTCCTCTTCATCTAGGACAATGGATTACCTTCACTAAGGGTACCACATCATTCAAATATCCTTGATTTTTTTTTTTGAAAGATAGAACTCAAATCATCATATTCAAATCGTCCTAAAACCATTTCCCAAGAAAAATAATGAGTCTTAGGGAAAGAGCAGGATAACTAGAAAAATCATAGTATGTAGTTAACTTTAATACCACATACATGGCCCTGCTGCCCGCAGGTGTCCATAACCTCGACAGGGATGTATTTTAACCTAGAGAAATGTTAGTATCCCACTTACTAGATATAGATTCAGAGTTAGCTTATTTTACCTTTTAGATGAAGGCCACTGTCCCGGCTTGGTAACCAACTAATGGTAGTGCCACTCACAAGAAGTAACATGAATGAACAGGTCAGCTCGTGATGAGACCTCCTATCTTCCAGCTTTTTGGCTTAAAGCCATTACTCTGGCTTGGTGACCAGTAGCAGTAATTTCATGCATGCTAGGTCTCATGATTGTGGTAGGTCGGCTCATCACGAGACCTCCTATCCTTCCCTAAGACTTTTTAAGCTCTGATTATTATTAACCTTAAAGGTTACTTAATAAGTGGGGAGACAAAAATACTCCTTAAGAGTACAGGATAGCATGAAAAAGTTGTTAATGACTAATCTTTGCTGCCTAATTCCTCTACCCTTAAGACTTGTTAAATATATCCTAGACAATGACTGAAAGATTCTTTGAGTTAAGAATGCTAGTGTTCTCATGGATAGCTCATTATGATCTTAACAAGAGTGGTCCACCATAGGGGTTTTCCAATATTACCTTTTAAGGGAAACTAAAAATATATATCCGAGGAAAACTTATTAGAGTGATTAATCATGGTTACTTTTGCAAAGTCATGAGGTATTAGAGTGAATTGTACTCAACAAGATTTGTCACAAATGTGTGTGTTAGCAACAACTGTGGATCAAAATTAGTTTTAACCATGCATTATTTAAAATTAAAAACCCTAATAGCATTGTAACTACTTTATTCATTTATTCTCCTACCCTACTTTACCCTAAGAGGTGAAAGAGTCCCGTTTAAGTATAGGATTACTTCCAATGAAGCCATGTGCATAACAAAATGTTGATTATACTCACACTTAGTTTTAAAGAATATACTTCAAGACATATAAAAGCATGAGAAATGAGTTGCTATAATTGATATGGTACCAAGAGTTTCTGAATGCTGAGGAAATAAGATGGCTTAATGACTGCTTGAAACCAAGATTCAATGGAATCCACATATTTATGATTTTCCAACTGATGCAAGTCTTCCACAGTTTGATATTCACTTTCTTGGAAAAAAAAAGGATCTGGTGAAAGAGAAAAGATAAATCCCTCAAGTTCAGGCTCAAATATCTGGTTTTCAAACTGACGGGAATGGTTGAGAGGATTCTAGAGTTTTGAGTTTCAACAACATTTAGAGAACCAATTCGAATAAAATATTGCTCCTCTGGTGGTCCCTGAATTACATCCTCCCAGAGTGAATGTTTTGCAGTAATCGGGGAAGTTTCCAGATTCATTCCCTTTTCCAACATAGAAGGTGTGACATTTTGTTCAACATGGGAATCAACGGAAAGAATAGGTGGTTCAAAATGTTGCACAACCTCATGGTTTAGATTAGGGTTTATGATGTGGTGTGGCCTAGGGTTTTGGTTAATGCTTGGACAAAGGTTTGGATTTGGATTGGGATTAACTCTATTGAGTTAAGGCTAGGGTTTGAATGAGGGCTAGGTTTAGGGTTTGGACTAGGGTTAGGGTATCGATTAGGGTTAGGTCTAGGGTTAGGATAAGGTCTAGGATATGGATTAAGGCTAGGTCTAAGGTATGGACTAGGGTATGAACTAGGGTTAGGGTAAGGTTGCACATACAACTGCGAACATGGAGAAGGATAACTTAATGGTGCATTGGAAAAAAATTGTGGTTGTTGTGGGTGCTCATATGATTGGATTTACATGGGAGATTGCCATAGAGATAAATATCCAAACGATTCTTGAGGCCATGGAGATATATAGCTCGAGGATAAGGGCCAAGGCAAGGGCCATTGCGGCCATGAATTAGGATATTCAATTGGAGTAGGATTAAAAAATTTCCATGGAGATGCAGGATTATAAACATGTTGAGGAACTTGCTCAGGAAAATAATCATTATTCCAAGTATCAAATGGTGTTTGGTTTTGAGTTATACCTGGCAGTTGATTGGATTCCTTACTTGATTCCATGAGTACCTTTTGTAATCGTGGCAGTGATGGGCAATGTTCGGTTGCATGACCATCCTCGCAGATTTCGCAAACTTTTTGATCGCTAAGTGGACACTTTAGAAGGAAATGTTTCTTTCTACAGTTGGCACATAGGATAAGCAGTGGTTCTTCTTCCTTCTCTTGTTCCTACAAATCATCCAATTTTGAAATCAAATATTTAATTATATTAAACTTATGTTCAAGCAAAACATTAAATTCTGCACTTGTGAATTCTTCATTGGATGAGTTGTTCGTCTCTGTAGTAGCATTAAAACTCCTCATTGAATGATTCCTCAAAATACCGTCTTATTATTTTCAACAAGCCAAGTGACATATTCTATCATTACATGGATTAGTGCGCAAGGGTTCTTGCAGTACCCCGAAAATGATGTAACGTTGAAGATTAGATTCTGAAGAAAAATGAATTTTAAAATATTTTGATTGAAATATAACTCTCCACACTTGCATGAAAGGAAAATGCTGGATCAGAGTAAATTTAATATACTGAAAGAAAAACAATTCAAAAATTAATTGTCTAAAGCCTGCTTCTACAGAAAAGGAAATAAAAGTTTAAGAGATAAGCAAGATGGCCAGAATTTGGAGCAACCCCACAATAGTGGATGTGTGGCTCTTCACTCGCATCTTACCATACTCTCTCTTCCCTCTGACTGCCCTACAATGTCCTTGAAAATATGTAAGAAAATTTTTACCAGAGGCAAACTACAACTCCCTGGAAACGGCGCCAAAATTTTCGGCGGCTTAATTGTCAGATTAAAACTCTCAATATTAATTATCAATCTAGGAGTCGTAAACGTGATTTCTACTACATATTTTCTCAGCTTAATGGTTAGAGTATATGAGTTTCCTTATTAATGATGAACTAGGTGTTGAAATGAAACACACATTCTCTCGCAAATAAAAAATCTCGAAAAGGAAACCTACCTAACCAATTTCGTTGAGTGAAAAATCCATAATGCAATTAAACTACGAGGAAATACAAAGCAATCCTTAATCATTCTCGCACATAAATTCTATTTTAAAATCTCCTATGATACCTTGAAAACCGTAATCTAATTATTCCTCTCTAACACTTGAAACTAATCTTGAGATAGGCAAAAAGATCACACATTATAAATTCACACCTTAAACTAACTACCCTTGATAAAAAATTCAATACTTAAATTAACAAAATAAATTTCATTCTAATAATAAATTCAAACCTTAAACTAATGAGAACTATTCTTTATAACAAATTCAAGATTCTAAAATAACAAAGGAAACAATCCTCACTATTGTTAAAAGACAACTACTTTAATTTATGTAAAATAACTCTTAAAAAGATCCTATTGAAAATAGTATTGAAAATAACCTATGGGAAGCCTTTTATTTAAAGATTCTAATCTAAGTGAAACAAATTATTCAAAAATAAACCACTCTTAGAAATCATGAAACTCATAATAAAAACTAAATCAAACTCGTGCCATTCGATAATGAAAACTCAATCACTGCTACGTGCATAATTAAATCCGCACTCAAACTTATAAATAAATGATTATACTATGAAAGAAATAATGATTCTAATTAAAAATAAATCCGATGATTAAATGAACTCCTGAGATATATAAACAAATCATAAACAAATCAAATGATCATTAAATCCTGCAAACATTCAAAAACATCATATTATGCAAACTTGGATTTATTATTCTAAAATGACCGTATTAACATACCAAAACCCAAAGCATCTAAAATCTATTTTATTCCATACTCAAATTAGAAGTATTATAATCTGTTCTAATTATGTGAGGAGTAATGCTTCTTTTAGTATGACTATATGTAATAACTCAAAACACGATGT
The DNA here is from genome assembly GCA_034641835.2 of Pinus albicaulis. Lineage (NCBI taxonomy): Eukaryota > Viridiplantae > Streptophyta > Pinopsida > Pinales > Pinaceae > Pinus > Pinus albicaulis. The sequence goes on along the minus strand of CM076580.1, from coordinate 1,402,785,451 downwards.
AACTAGAGTTGTAATAGAGTATAACTCTATGTTACAACTGAAACACAATTATGTAATGAGTAATTACTCCTTCAATCCATAAATTGGCACAATGGTGCAATGAATGAAATTCTTTGGAGTTGAACCACACCTTCACACAAAAATCGGAAATGTTAAAATCACACACATCTAACTATCTTCTACCGATTCATGAGCTTAGCTCCAAAGGTGGTGGGCCCTACCACACCCAAAGTAAGCTCGCTTGCTGCAACTAAGGATGGATTTAAAACATCAAATGCAAAATAAACTGCTCACAACATGAAGCGGATTTATACATATATTTAAAACATCATTTGAAAAATTGATTACAAAAATCACAACGATTCTAGTTTACACACAACAATTCCTCATTTCTCTGCAAACTCAAATCTTGTTGTACATCTCTACAATTTGACCTCTGTTAAATGACTAACTGATCTGTGCGCCTATTTCTTCATCTGAGAAATCGGTTTTAATTGATGGACTCACTAATTTTGCACCCTCTACATCTTCAGAAAATTGATGGACGGACTACCCAATTGATTGACTCTTCCTATCTATTCGATCAACCCCTCCTATCTAATGTGTAGCTACTACATATCTCCTCCACAATCGATTACAACAACTTATATATATATATATATATATACAAACTTGGGCTTTTAATTTAGCCAATTTAAAATATAGAAGATTATTTTTCCGAAATCAGAATTGGTTTGGAGCAGAATGCCGAATTCAGGAAATTGTTCCCCTTGAATAGTAGCAACGAAACTGATATCAAAATTTCCAGACTGATATCGTAGAGGCTCTGCCCCTTTCACGTAAATATTGTTCACACACTCATATGCTTCTAAAATGGGAACCAAATAGATTTGAACGAGCCAGTTTGGACTAGGTTGTCAACCACACGAAACCACAACAGAGAATACGTGTTGCACCAGCACATGGTCTCAATCGTTGGTTTATTCACTCCCTCGATGTTTTTTGCATAGAATCTTACCCCAACTACGTAACTTTATCTCAGAACAACCAATCGATTTCCGCATTTTTATTAGATATCAAAGTGGCCCAGTCGTGCTTGGGCACACATTCATTAGAGCAGCCAAACTTATGTAACTCATGGAGATGCCATGCATACATCATTTCACATTTTTTTGTGGCTTGGGTGAACTAGTATGCTCAAAAGCATCCTCCTCTGATGTGTAATTACGTAAGTTAACATTTAGTAACACACCCAAAACCTGCATTAATGTTGTTAGGATTTTTCTGGAATCATCTTAACGAAATCAGGTTGCTGCAAATACAATCTTGTTTTTGGATCAGTTGTTAATTTTTCCCACAATTCTAGCCCCTATAATATATTTCCAAATGGAGAGGATGCAACTCGAGATCTACTTGCTGCCTGTGCATCAACAAGGCCTGATTTTAATGCTTCATTCGAAGGATCAAACTCTAGGCCTTTTGTAAGAAGAAATTGCATCATCGTATTTTCAAAGCCCAACATATGTTGCCCCAAGCCTGTTGTAACCCTTGGACCAGACTGCCTTGATTTCCGCTGTCTTCTTAGCATCCTGAAGAGCTTCATTATACTTATGTAATGAAGCATATGCTACATAATGATATGAATATAAAACATGATTGGTCGGAGCAAGAGCTATAGCTTCAGAGAATTTTTTTATAGCTTCTAGAAGAAAATGTAGCATTTCCTTTGGATTTTACTTCATCAGCCATTTATTTCTTCAAACTTAACTATTCAAATGTATTTCAAGAGGCATTCCAACACCTTTTGTGCTCAACTTATTCTCCTGCCATCATGAAAACCTATCATTAATGATATTATTACATAAAATTTCTTATTCAATTTAATTAATAATAAGAATTGATAATTAATAACTATTGTATCTAAATGCCTCTACTCATCAACTTAATAATGTAAGACAGATTAAAACACTAGGTACAATCATCTACTTATGCGATAAATATCATGAAAATTTGGGCAAAAGTGCGGCTCAAAAAGTGTTGTATGATCTTCTTTGAATGCACTATCATCTCATTTGACCTTATCAAAGATCCTCATGGTTTTGCATTTAAGATACATGATCTTATTTGAATGTTTCATCCTCCATAATATATCTCATAAATGAGACATGATCTCCATTAATGGATTTGCTCCACTACTCCATGATTTTAGATCTAGATCTAGAATAGCCACACACACACATAAAAAGTGGATTTTATTTATCTTTGAGGATTATGGATCCCTCCATCCTTTTATTTACTTAATTAACTAAGTTTATTAAGAACTCTAATATTCCAAATATCATGTGAAAATTTGGGAATATTATAGTCCTCCCCAGAAAAATGTTGTTTGTCCTCAAGCAACTGCAAAAGTAGATGCTAGAGCAATCTATCCCCCTTCAAATGGCATCCACACAAAGAAGGTATCCCCATTTTCTGCAATGAGTTATGTATTCCTAGCACCAAATTTGCCTCTCTAGAATGTCTAGAGTGATCTCTAACTGTGTATCTAGATACCCCTCATCAACCATGAAGGTCCAAGTGACAACGAAAAGTTGTCCAACATCCTCCACAACACATGAGATACATAAATATAGATGGTTCCTTCCACAAGAGGAAAGCTCCAACTCATAAATTATACCTCCACCCCATTCTACATGAAGTAAAGAGAGAATTTTCATGCCTCCATCCTTAGCCTTTTTGGCCTTGTTGGATCTAAGAATCATCCAAACATTGTAGAAAAGAAGAAGTAGAGATATATGGGTAGACAAAGATGTCAAAAAGTATTCTCCCAATAGTAGCCAATGCAGAAATGCTCCCTGCTGTCACACCACACGATCAAGATACCAGGTATGGTTTCCATAATCTCCTAGTAAGAGCCATAGGAGGAGTGCCTCTTGCTTCCATCCTTCAACACTATCATGAAAAGCAGGGGAGTATGTAGGACCAAAGTCCCCCAATAAAAGCCACATAAAAAAGATCTCTTGTTGCCTCTTCACACAATCATGTGAATGATGGAGTAACAAAAATATACTGAAGGACATATGTAATGTCATGTCAGCCCATTACAAACAAACTCCATTATCACATATCATGAGAGTATTATGCCATATTAAAAACAATATCAAAAACATAAACATGGGAGATGTCATCTGATGGAAAAAATATCTCAACCAAAATTAACATGCCTTCTTCTGCTGCATTTTATCATTGATACACAAGGCATGAATCAACAAAACATGAGCTATTGGGTGGTAACCATACTCACCCAAGAGAAGCCAGCGTAGCCATGCCTCCTTCTTCATTTCATCAGTGTTTTTCAAGGCATGGATCAAAGAAATAGGAGCCTTTGGGTAGTGAAAAAACTCTCCCAAGAGAAACCAACGTAACCAAGCTTGTTGGCCCATGTCATATATCTAAAAGTGGTCATGCAACTCCTTGCTTATCATCTTCACCCACTTATCCCAATGTGGATGATGAATGATGTACTGCATAATCAATTTATCCTCGCTTTGTAGAATACCATCCTCCCCAAAATGATGAAGAACTTTTCACTTCATGAAATTTTGAAGTGCGCCTCTAATGAGATCTCTTAATGAAATTTTGTTTTCGCTAAAGGCCCTCAAAAACCAAAGAGGTTCTAGATCTACTGTAGGTAGAAGTTTCTCTTCAAGCTGTGAGGTGCTCATTGAGAAAGTGTCATCTAGAAAGGATAAAAGATTCCTCATCTCAAGATGTCTACCATTTTTCATCTTCACCTCCATTGTTTCATGAGTGTAGCTACCTTCCCAATGCTCTAAGAATAATGGGGCTCCTTTTTTATCACTGTTACTAAGTGAAAGTGTTGTAGATATTCATGGTAATACATGTGTTGTCTCAAAGAAAGGCACAATGCTAATCTCATAACCAGTCATTGTAAATAGGATCATGCTCATCCCATTTTCTGAAACTCTACACTTCAACTGAAAGGGTTCAATGTAGTCCATTAATTATAAACTGGGATATATTTTCATTTCCTCCTTGATTAGATCAAGGGTCCTCTACACTATGACAGTTTGCTACTTCAAATCAACATTTTTCTCTAACCCTTGGTTATGCATTCGCCTTGATGGCATGTCCTCATAAGTTTCAACCAGATATACTGAAACAATATGATATGAATTTTTATGCATACCTTGGATCAACTTATGTGTGGGAACCTCTTGCAAGAACACAAGAGCTCCTCCAACTGGAACAATAATGTCTCCAACTACTGGTAAGAGTGATGAATGTTCTTCTATTAATGTACAAGTGCTAGAATATTCCTCATCTTCCTTATGCATCTCATGAATCATCCATGGGACTCTATTTGTCATGTGATCAAGACTATCTTGCAAAGTTGAAGTTTCTCTTCTCTAGATGTAAGTACTTCTGCAGCTGGTGGTGAATGTAGTGACTCCTTGTACAGAGTTACAATATTGACATCCTCCTTTGTTTCCTTAGGAAATGTCTCTTTGTGACACATCTCTGGTATTCTCACATCAAGCTTCTTACTCAAATTGTGAAATAAATCTAAATATCTAGTCACATTTGCATGCTCCATGTGACCAAACCACCAATCATTGGCTTCACCATAAAGATGAAGTGCTGCAATATGGACAACCTCTTTTTTCAGACACAGGATGTAGCATGAAAAATGCATCTAAATATTTCCTCCAAGCATTAAAAACTCATGAGGAAGATCCATCAAATGCAGGAAAATAAAATCTATTGTGCCTCTTCCTTCTGTTGCTACTACAGGATCTTCTTTCTTCTCTGAGTTCAAATAATTCTTGGAGAGTTAGACTTTCTTTGAAAGCTCTAGGTTGTTCCTTGTACTCTTCAAGATATAAACTGAGAGTCTCATGAGTCTCATTTTTTCTTATTTATTCATTTCTATACCTCTCACCCTCTTTAGAGTAACTGGGCATAGTAGATCTATGAGGAGATCTATGATTCTTTGTTCTTCTTTTATGCTGATAGGAAGTGCTTGAACATTCCTCATCAGATATTCTTCTTGGATCTTTTATTTTCCTTTCATTATTTATTTGATTGATCTCCTTGAAGAGAACTTGCATGGATATAAAGATAAGAGTGGCAAGACTATAATCCTTCTTCATGATAGATCTCATTTATCTTCTTCTTCTTTTGATGCAAAAGATGAAGTGTCCACAAGTTGAGCCAAATATCATGCTCTGATACCATTGTAATGTAACACCCCTAGTTCTATGCTTTTTAATTGACATGTAAATAAGTCCAAAAGGGAAGCGAACCCCAAATGGAGAACTAGAGAATGGATTAATTTTTAATTAATAAAAATAAATGGAAAATTTATGTGTGCTATATGACTAGATTGACATTGGAGATCTTAAACCTTAATCCATGAGGATATGGATAAGGTTATACTTTCCCAAAACCTTTCAAAAAACCTTGAAAGAAATCTTACTAAATTATATTGGGACAGAAAAATCTAATTTCCCCATTGAAGAGGGAAAGTAATTGGGAAGAGGTGGAAAAAGCTGGAAAAGCGGATAAAGTAGCTTTAAAAGTACCTCAATGAGGGAAGCCTAGTCAAAGCACGAATAAAGCATCCTGAAAATTCTGGATGTAGAATTTAGAAACAGGCTTCAGGAAAGTATGGCTTAAGTAAGCTGCTCGAGATCATACTCAAGGAAGTTTGTTCCTGAAGGATCTCAGCTCGGGGGTGAGTTTTGGAGAGAAACGAACTCTAAGGTTGGAAGGACTAGTCTAGTAAAGCGGTATGGATAGATTTGAAACCTATTCCAAGCTTATGTGATAATCTTATGGGCATGAATATTTTTTTTTGTTAAAAAGAATGATGTAAATTTTGATATATTTAAATTTATAAATTCGATACATTTAGCAGAATTTTCTGAAAACCGAATTTCTTTTAATTCTGCCTAGTTGTAATGGAATGAGTTGATGATGGCCATCTACCAGAATGTCTAATACCTAAGGAAGGTTTAGATATGGTGATAGGTCTCTCTCATTAGAAAAAGAATAGTTAAGTTATGCATAAGAATATTCTGATCATATTCATGACATTGAGAAATTGTTATATAGAGGGAATGAAAATTTATTATTCTAGTGTGTATTGACGCCTATCGGTTACAATTATATATAAGACTAATATTACTATTAATTATTTGGAAATAGAAAATTGTAACAGAACATTTTAGAATGATAAATCTACTTAAATCTGGCATAATTGATTTAGGTTGGTAGAGACGTATATAAGGAATAAAAATGAGTATTCTAAGAAAGTTTATAAAGATATACCATGCAGACTAGATAGAAAATTTTATAGAAATGAAATGACATAAATTAAAGGCATAACCAGATTATAAAAAGCTTTAGAAGAAAAATTACTTTATTCTTCTAATGCTTGAAACACCTAGATAACTTGTAACAAAAGGTGAATTTCTGAGTTAACTTAAGACTGTAGTCTTAACATTTGTTCATAAGAATATTTCTGTTCCCATTAAATACTACTGTAATTAACTTTTCGATATGAGAAGAAAGAAATATAGAATAATAAATAATTATATAACAGGGGAACAGAAATGATAAAGGAAGAAGCTCAATTCTATAGTAATTACCACATGAAATGTTATATGTCTTTATTTAACCATAATTTGATACTTTATTAACTTACGACTTAATACGAATTCCAATTTTCATTTTATAAACATACCTTTCGGTATTCAAGACTAGAAATAAAGTGGATATATTATGGTTTCGATTGTATACCCACACCTGCAATTCCAAAGAAAATCATGAGTATGATTGATATAAACCTACTGGGCGTTGAGTGTTTAACCTTCTTTAGTAAATGGTCACCCAACTTTCTTGGTTTTCAAATAACATAAATGTCAAGGTTTAATAACATCGTACTTCACACCTAACCTGTTCTCGTTTATTGCATTTTGTAAAATATTATAATATATTTAATCCATCATTCAATACTGGATATAAATGCTATCCGTATCACCCATGTGAATTTGTACATGTGTGTTATGACAGATATCTTCGACATTTAATTCTTACGATTTTTTTGTCAGTTTCTCATTTACTGAAGTCAAATTTCGGTACAACTGTTCAATCTAGTCCTCCTCTCCCCATCTCTTTTCAATTGGACAGTGAGGATGAAAGGGAGTTAGGGTTTTCGTGCAAGGTATAATACATGACCCTCACACTACCTCATTTCATTTGTCTATTCAGTTTTTTTTCATAATGGCTCCAGTAGTTATGCGTCTGCAATAGATTTAATGCTAAGAACTAGCAGTTTTGATCTTCATCCTACATCTCTACAACCTTATTATATAGGAAATTATCACTATTCGGATTTAGTTTTCACTTCACTATTTTGAGATAAATCTTGGGTTTCATGAAACGACCGAATGAAGAGTTCGAGCTATATTTGTTTCCATATTTCGTTCTCTGCATACATATTTTTTATTTATTTTTTTTTTTTCTCTAATTTATTTATATACTGTGAACCCCAAAGACTAGTTTTATTCTTTGCAGCCTACCCACTAGTATATGTCTAACCTTCGAATCTGGGGAATGAAACTATTAACTTAATTTCCCTCTCTTTTAACTTTGGTTATCTTTCAACCAATGATTTCCACTTCACAATTTTCTGTAGATTAGTAATATATATATATATATATATATATATATATATATATATATATATATATATATATATATATATATATATTGGTTTCATTGTTATACTCTTTTTGAATTTTCATGGCCTAATGGAAACCCACTAGGGCAGTTCTTTATTCTTTCGTTGATAATTTCTATTGAATTTTTTTTTTTTTTTTTCCTTACTCTTGCCCAATGTGGCAGAATTTATTTTCATTCAGTTGACAAATGGATGAAGACAGTCTAAGTTTGGTTTAGACTCTAGATGGCTCGAATAGGTTTTATTATCATTGGCTAACTTCTCTTCCATTGTTCTTTCTGTATATACGAATACTTTTCTTTTGCTGATATCTTCGTATGATTTATTGGATTTTCATTCAATTATTGTTTTTTTTTGTTGCAATATTTTTCGAATATGTATATCAAATTTTCAAATAAAGGGATCGGGCAACTTTGCATCCTATACGAATTTCTTTTTCTACAGCATCCAATTCACTCAGATATTTTCGTTCCCTTTTTTTCTCCATTTATACTGATATCGCCCCTTTCTAAATTTGTTTTAATCTTTTATTTTCTAATGATACAGGTAAGGTCTCTGCATAACTTAAGTGTTGCACTACATCATTCGGCATTTTTCACATATACTGTTTATGTGTCATTAATTCCCTGCTAATCTATCAAGTTGGTTCCCCATTAATTGGCTTAAAGACAGTATTTCCAATATCCAATTTCGATTTTCTAAAATATGTTAAAATATTTTAGGTTACTTTTTATGAAGTATATACGAGTCTCCTCATATATCAGGTTGATAACATTAAACTAAATATACTTTCAGTGAACTATCCCTTTTATATTTATATTTACACAGGGACTGTGATTTTATTAAAAACGGTGCAATCTCTTCCGAGTTTTTCATTGTCTCTGTTGTTAATTGTAGCATACTTAACTTGAAATTGTAAAACCATGAACATACCCTCTGTATTCCTTATTTTTCCATGATTAAAATTTATTTCATAAACCTTTATAATAGCTAATATATATATATATTTATAGTTTTTTTTGTTGAATATCAGTAAACTTCACTTTACCTTCTATATATAGATATCAGTTCAATTTTCCTAAGCTTTATTTTCGTAGAACCGTTGTTCAATTAATATTTCCTACATGGTATGAAGTATCATTCCCAAAGTTTATTTTTCCGATTGGAATAATTTAATAAGAAAATTGAGAAACTTCAATTGTATAGATTCAGTATGGATGTACATACTCATGCCTACACCTCGTCACAGACTTTTTAATTTCATTTCTGTTCCCCTGTTATATATTTATTTATTATTCTATATTTCTTTCTTCTCATACTGAAAAGTTAATTACAGTAGTATTTAATGGGAACATAAATATTCTTATGTACAAATGTTAAGACTATAGTCTTAAGTTAACTCAGAAATTCACCTTTTCTTACGAGTTAGAAATTCACCTTTTCTTACGAGTTATCTAGGTGTTTCAAGCATTAGAATAATACAGTACTTTTTCTTCTAAAGCTCTTTATCATCTGGTTATTCCTTTAATTTATGTTGTTTCATTTCTATAAAATTTTCTATCTAGTCTACATGGTATATATTTATAAACTTTCTTAGAATACTCATTTTTATTCCTTATAACGTCTCTACCAACCTAAATCAATTATGCTATATTTAAGTACATTTATCATTTTGAAATGTTCTGTTACAATTTTCTATTTCTAGATAATTAACAATAATATTAGTCTTATATATAATTGTAACCAATAGGCATCAATACACATTAGAATAATAAATTTTCATTCCCTCTATATAAAAAATTCTCAATTTCATGAATATGATTAGAATATTCTTATGCATAACTTAACTATTCTTTTTCTAATGAGAGAGACCTATTGCTAGATCTAAACCTTCCTCGGGTATTAGACATTTTGGTAGATGGCCATAATCAGCTCATTCCATTACAACTAGGTAGAATTAAAATAAATTCAGTTTTCAGAAAATTCTGCTAAATGTATGGAATTTATAAATTTAAATATATCAAAATTTACATCATTCTTTTTAACAAAAAAAAATCTATTCACGCCCATAACATTATCACATAAGCTTGGAATAGGTTTGAAATCTATGCATACCGCTTTACTAGACTACTCCTCCCAACCTTAGAGTTCGTTTTTCTCCAAAACTCACCCGTGTTTCTAAATTCTACGTCCAAAATTTTCAGGATGCTTTATTCCTGCTTTGCCTAGGCTTCCCTCATTGAGATACTTTTAAAACTGCTTTACCTGTTTTTCGAGTTTTTTCCATCTCTTCCCAATTACTTTCCTTTTCACTGGGGAAATTATATTTTTCTCTTCCAATCTAATTTAGTAAGATTCCTTTCAAGGTTTTCTGAAAAGTTTTGGGAAATTCTAACCTTATCCATATCCTCATGGATTAAGGTTTAAGATCTCCAATCTCAATCTAGTCATATAGCACACACAACTTTTCCATTTATTTTTATTAATTAAAAATTAATCCATGCTCTAGTTCTCCATTTGGGGTCCTTGTCCCTTTTGGACTTATGTACATGTCAATTAAAAATCATAGAACTAAGGGTGTTACATATTCCCCCCAACACTCAACACCATCCTCGATGTTACTTTTTGAGGTTGATTTCTCAACTCAAGAGGAAGATTCCTCCTTCCTCTTTGCTCCAGTCCTCCATCAATTTCCTTCCTCGACTGACTGATACCCTCTAGAGTTTGATTTTCTTCCTACTTCATTGCAAGAAGTGTATGTGGAAGAATCTTTTTATGCCGTCCTCTGTGTCCACAATTCAGACCAATTCATATAAGTAATATCATATACATGTTTTGATAATCACAACAACATTCTGAACTTTAATAATTTCAATAAATTCAGCTATTAGCCAAACCGTTCAGTTTCATAGTAGTTTAGTGCACGTTTAGTACAACTACTTATCATTCATTTTCTTTTGGTGAGATTTCCTCCTCACGTAAACCTGGTCTAGCTCGGTTTTTTTGGTTTTCTTGGTGAATTTCCTGCACTTATTTTTACCTTTGACTCCTTTTTCCAGAGTATACAATTCCTGTTACACACGGCTAAAAAAATATATATAACTTTTCATTAGTATTCATGAATTTAGAAAATCAACTTTATCATATGCAGATGGTCTGCTTTACATTTTTCTAAGTAGATTTATGTACTTTTACTTTATCATATGCAGATGTTTAGCTTTACTTTTTTCTTAGTGCATTTCTGTACTTCAAGTACCTTCTCGATGTTTGATTTTTTTCAAACATTCAATTTAATTTGTAATAATCAGGCTTAATAACAAGGTCTAAAATTCAATTTCTACTTTACACTTGAATTATTTTCTTATCAAGTATATCAGTTAGTACCGTAGATCTTCGACTCAGTCTGTAGTTTCAGCTTTACACTAATTGATCGATTTTCCATCTTCCTATTTTTATATAGGATCTAGAGTTCATTGTATCTTAACAATCATTCCACATAGGATTTTTCATTACTCTTTCTTCTTAACTGTGCAAACATGTCTTGTTTTAATTATCAAACTCGATTGGAGTTATCTGTATGTCCGAACTAAGGACATATTATGGAAATTCTTTTTTTCCATCATGTGTGCTATACTGAGGTAACACTATTAATGTACCTTGTATTTTTGCAACTATCATTATTCCTGATTATTAATATTTTGATAATTTGGATATTTTCTTTTCAGATAAGTACAACCATGTACTATTCTAATTCTTGAACTTAACTCGAGTCATCGGTATGTCTGAATTAAGATTTTTTTTTTTCTTACCAAATATGATGTGTTAGGGTCACATGATTTATGTACCCTCAATTTTTATACTGATAAGTTCTTTCTCACTTGAGATATTTATCAACCTTTTATAAATTTGTACACTTAATAAGTTGTCATCACTTATTTACTTCACTAAAATAAAATGCATTTGGATGTCTATACTCTCCTGTTGAATTTATGTAATCACTTGAGATATTTCTTTAGAAATTTGTAGAGGTAATTTAATACTTTATTACTTAAGCATTATTCAAAATTTAGGGATATTCCCCCTTTACAGTCATCTCAACATTTTATTTTTTTATTTTTGTGGAATTTCCACTTCCATTCTTTTTCTTTCCTCATCAACCCCTTCTCATTTTTCTTAAGCATACATTTCAACAAAACCTTTACTACCAACTTAGCATATATATATATATATATATATATATATATATATATATATAACACGTGGTTTAATCTTCATTCTATAACTAGCTAACTCATTTGGAAATTAATCTGGAATTTCATCCAGATATATCCTCTTACTATCCTTGGAGTCTGGAATTTTTTTTGTACCAGTTTATATTTCAGTTTGTTATCTTTATCCCACATCATAAAATTGACAGCACGTTTCTCGCTGACTTTTGCGGGTCCATCACTACAATGTTTTCTTTCAACGATTTGGTAGGTCCTTTCTATTATCCTACCCAATTTATTCCTCATAGAACCAGATAATGGACAATATTGAACTCTATACAATTTTTGTTTATACTTGATATTCTGTTGAATTATTTGGAAAATTGCTATGCCAATTCTGTACCAAATATTTAGCTTGCTAAATTTCTCCTATCTTTTGTCAAACCCTATCTAGGTTCACAGACTCATGTCATTTATATCACATATCTGGAAAATTCTTTTAAATTTTCTCAACTTGTTTTATGAAATTCAAATTCCTACGGACAAAATGTCTAAAATGTGCAATAATGTACATCTTTCTGGTTCATTATTCCGTTCTTGGAATTTTTGAAAGGTTTTCTACACCACTCATTTGTTTTTCTTGTTAGGAGTAATTACTATATTAGGTAATTATTAGCTCTTAGTAATTACTATTATTCGTTTCATTCCAACAAAATCGTGACACTCACAACCTTATTGTTTACTCTGGTTGAATTGATATATAGGTATTTTACCTTTTTCGTTCTATAATTTTCTCGATGTATTTTCTTTACTTATATTTTTCCAATATCTTTGAATTTTGATATGTCCCTTCTTATACAAAATCATGACTTTCCGATATTTTCCTGTCTTAGGCCAAAGTACATCTAGGTTCATTAGTCCGCAAAGAGCATATTTTTCATATTGCATATATGAAAATTTCTTTTATTCTACCACAAAATTCATACGCATTCTAATGTCATGCCTAAAGTATGCAATTATGTATAACTTTATGTTTCAGCTCTGCCTTCCTATTGTTTTCATGCAGGTAGGGTTGAATCCATTTAATAGTGAAATGGTATATATTTTTTTTCTCCGCTCACCTCAATTTTTGAGAAAAAATTCATCTAACATCATCTTATCTAGGCAGGTCTGACACTTGAATACCACCACACATGCATTAGTGACATAGTTTTTCTATGTGCATATCACTAATAGTGTCAGTTTTTTTCAATTCTGCTTTAGCTGTTATAGAATTATAGAACACTAATACTTCAAAAATATCCATTTACTGTGATATATCCAATTTATTATAATTTCTCAATGATATGTTGCATTCTTATGTACTTTTGTTCCCTACCACCTTAATTACTTCAGTATGTTTATATATTGATAATACCATATTCAACTTTCAATTACCACTGTCTTCTAAGACGTGATTCTTTCCCTTTAATTTATATGGCTCTGGTGGTTTTAAACATACCCCATGTTTTTCCATTTATGGAATTAATGGTTCGGGCAATTCTTACCACCTTACCCACTCCTTCTCCTATTATAATGATTAAATCTTATATAGCTATTTAATCATAGATTGTTATACCCAGACTATCCAATTTGGAATAGTGTTTAACTTTGAATTCCACTCTATATTTTAATATGTATCTCATTTTATACCTTCTTTCACAACCAACTGCAGTATAATTCTTCATTTTCCATCATAGGAGGAAGATAATTTTTTTTTTTTCTTTCCGGAATTCCTCTAAACTTCCTTCTTCCTCCTAGAGTGTTGTCTAGAGGCATCCTCTCTCTTAGAATCTTGTGCGAGATTCTTATCGAGATATGCTCTCTAATTTATACATGTCTATACATACACACGTTAGTATTGCATCGCCAATATCAAATGGTTATAAATTTTTTATATTTATTTGAACTATTGGCAGGTCTCATATGGTTTTCCCCTACCTTTAATCACAATTTCTATTGTAATCATTATAACTCAAAATTTTGGGAATTTCTCCCAACAGGGTTGTTACTATTAAATTAATTACACTCCGCTTATGCAATATACAATACTATTGAGTCGCATATACCGAATTTTCAGTAATCTTTGTTTGTACTTATGTCACATTTTTATTTTTATTTTTGTATAAAGAATAATATACTTAAATTCTTTTCCTACACTGTACTAGGAACCTTCACCCTCTTCGTTGTTCCGTGAAGTAAATTCTCTTATAAAGTTGTCTTCTTCCTTACTGGCTAAAGATAACCTATCATTGTGGCTTTTAAGCTATTTCATTCCTTGTTGCATTCTATGCAACATAGCCATCAATGGAACATTTGGATCTGGTGTGTTTCCTCCACCACCCAGATCTACATACATCTCGTCCCCTTTAGTTAGATTTCGCAGTTGTACCCTTCAATACTGTTTAACTGTTCAGAAATTTAATATTAGCAATTTTTTTTTCTTTTTTTCAATAGCATATATTTTTGTCTGAGCACATGATTTTCCCAGTGTTTAGCTAAAGCTCATCCTCTTCACTCATGTTTTTGCAGTTGTTAATTTTCGTACCTTTTTATTGTACAACAATTCAACATTGGTAAAATTTTAAAATTCCTAACATTTTACAGTAGCATAAATTTTTTTGTGTGAGCACATAACTTGCCCAATGTGTTAGCTAATGCTTTGATACCATTTGTAATGTATCTCAGTTTCAACATTTTTTTTTTTTTTTATACATGTAGGTGCATATGATGTCTTTACATTTCCAATATAATATTATAACAATATGACTCTTTCCACTACCATATATATATATATATATTTCATAATTTTATTCTATTGATACAAAGTGACTCATTAATCAAGGGATTTACTATACCTCATATTTCAATCCTCTATACCACATATATATATATATATATATATATATATATATATATATAACGACCCCATTTATTTTTATTCTATTTTTCTCGCTTTAATATTAAAATTTCTCACTTAATTTATTCCATCCGTGATATCTCCCAATATATATAGACATATGTTCTTTTATTGATAAAGGAAGAAGCTCAATTCTATAGTAATTACCACATGAAATGTTATATGTCTTTATTTAACCATAATTTGATACATTATTAACTTACGACTTACTACGAATTCCAATTTTCATTTTATAAACATATCTTTCGATATTCAAGACTGGAAATAAAGTGGATATATTAGGTTTTCGATTGTATACCCACACCTAGCACCCGAATGTTGAAGAAAATCATAAGTATGATTGATATAAACCTACCGGGCGTTGAGTGTTTAACCTTCTTTAGTAAATGGTCACCCAACTTTCTTGGTTTTCAAATAACATAAATGTCAAGGTTTAATACCATCGTACTTCACACCTGACCTATTCTCATTTATTGAATTTTGTGACATATGATAATATATTTAATCATCATTCAGTACTGGGTATAAATGCTATCTGTATCACCCATGTGAATTTGTACATGTGTGTTATGACAAATATCTTCGACATTTAATTCTAGCGATTTTTCAGTCAGTTGCTCATCTACTGAAGTCAAATTTTGGTACCACTGTTCAATCTAGTCCTCCTCTCCCCATCTCTTGCCACTTGGACAGTGAGGATGAAAGGGAGTTAGGGTTTTTGTGTAGGGTATAATACATGACCCTCACACTACCTCATTTCCTTTGTCTATTCATTTTTTTTCGTAATGGCTCGAGTAGTTCTGTGTTTGCCATAGATTTAACATTAAGAACCAGCAGTTTTGATCTTCATCCTGCATCTCTACAACCTTATTATATAGGTAATTATCTCTATTCGGATTTAGTTTTCACTCCATTGTTTTGAGATAAATCTTAGGTTTCATATAACGACCGAATGAAGAGTTCAGGCTATATTTGTTTACATATTTCGTTCTCTACATAAATATTTTTTTGTTTTTGTTTATTTTATTGTGCACCCCAAATACTAGTTTTATTCTTTACAGGCTACCCACTGGTATACTTCTAACCTTCGAATTTGGGTAATGAAACTAATAACTTAAATTCCCTCTCTTCGAACTCTTGTTATCTTTCTACCGATGATTTCCACTTCACAATTTTCTATAGATTAATAATATATATATTGTTTGTTTCACTTTTATACTCTTTTGGAATTTTCATGGCCCATTGGAAACCCACTGGGGAAATTCTTTATCCTTTCATTCATAATTTCTGTTGGTGTGTATGAAATCTTGCTTATTATGATTTACTAAATTTTTTTTTTTTTTGCCTTGCTCTTGCCTAATGTGGCAGAATTTATTTTCATTCGGTTAACAAATGGATGAACACAGTCTAAGTCTAGTTTAGACTCTAGATGGCTCGAATAGGTTTTATTATCATTACCTAACTTCTCTTCCATTGTTCTTTCTGTATATATGAATACTTTTATTTCACTGATATCTTCATATGATTTATTGGATTTTCATTCAATTATTGATTTTGTTGGTTGCAAGATTTTTCGAATATCTATATAAATTTTTCAAATAAAGGGATCGAGCGACTTCACATCTTATTTATGGTTAAATAAAGACATATAACATTTCATGTGGTAATTACTATAGAATTGAGCTTCTTCCTTTATCAATAAAAGAACATATGTCTTTATATATTGGGAGATATCACAGATGGAATAAATTAAGTGAGAAATTTTAATATTAAAGTCAAAAAAATAAAATAAATGGGTTCGTTTTATATATATATATAGAGGATTGAAATATGAGGTATAGTAAATCCCTTGATTAGTGAGTCAAGTTGTATCAATCGAATAAAATTATGAAATATATATATATATATATATATATATATATATATATATATGTGTGTGTGTGTGTGTGTGTGTGTGTGTGTGTGTGTGTGTGTGTGTGTGTGTGTGTGGAAAGAGTCATATTGTTATAATATTATATTGGAAATGTAAAGACATTATATGCACCTATATATAAATAAGAAAAAAAAATTGTTGTAATTGATATATATTACATGTAATATCCCAAAAGGGAGAATGCAGTAATACTGAAACACAATATAAGAAATGCAAAAAAATAAAAAATTAATCTATATATAGCGGTGCTCAAAATATGAGACACTCAAGTCAAAGGAATGGCATGGAATGATCCCATAAGAGGGACTGTGTAACGGCTGAACTGCTGGAAGGTAGAATGCACTATCCCTACTACAACTGTCCGGACTACAACTGCCTGAAATATAGAAGGTCCGATCTAGGCATAATGGGAGCTCCGATGATGCTGAAAATGTAAATCAAGGCTCAATGATGGATTCCCAAGATAACCCAGAAAGATTTTCTTAGATCTGTTAATCTAAGAAAAACACCCTCTTAGGGCTTCACATATATGCTGCTCGGAATGCAGATCTGAAGCTAGATCTGATGATATGATGGTTTCAATGATGCACAATCATATCTATGCAAGAAGGGTTGATCCCTTTTCTAGATCCTTGGGCTAAAAGCTTAAGATCTAGCTCTTCCAATCTCCTCCACTAAAAATAGCTACTGGATGAACAACAACTTCAGAAAACTACGTTGTAAAAGAGGGAGGCTCAATAGCCTACTACTAGATATGTCAAATCAGCTCTTGTATGATGAAAAAAATAGATCCAATGTGAGGTGATGATCCCTCACAGGATTTACAGCTGAAATACTAGAGACTTCATTCCCCCAATAGATCTACAGGACTAGACTACGCAATCCATGAGGGGACCATTGCTGCATGGAGGTAAAACCCAATGGCCTGAATGTTGGATATAGATATTCTGCTCCTAGAAGACTGAATGTGAAGAACAAATTGGTACGATGAATCCTCCGTAGCTTTCCTAGCTGAATTCTAGAAACAACCTCCTGAAGATGACACCAATGCTAAATAAGGAATGCAGTACAATCCTCTTCCTTATAGATCACTCAAAGAAAGAGTTGGGATTCCTACTCGGGAACACCCTGTGCTAAAAAGCATTGAAGACTCTGCTAAACAACCCAAGCCTGAATAGAAATGTCCTCACACAAATCTAGATGTAAACAGATCAAGAAATTAATAATCCAAATCATGCTCTCCAATGTGCCTTCATGTTCATTATATAGATATGAGCCTTCCATATCCTAGGCCCACTCCAAAACTGCGTTTTACATGTGGAAAAAAGTCTCCATGGTTGACTGTGTTGTTGATCCATGTTCTCCATCATGTTCACATGGGGTGATTACCCTCTCCATCATGTGTGTATTAAATGCATCACTTCCTCTGCTATCTTATCATAAGTGCTTTATGATCCTCTTTCAATTCACTATGATCTCAGTTGACATTATCAGTATCTTCATGGTTTTGAATTTAAGATCCATGATCTTATTTGATTGTTTCTTCCTCCATAATCTATCTCATAAATGAGACATGATCACCATTAATGGAGTTGCTCCACTACTCCATGATTTTAGATCTAGATCTAGAATATCCACATACAGAGATAAAAAGTGGATTTTATTTATCTTTGAGGATTATGGGTCCCTCCACCCTTTTATTTACTTAATTAACTAAGTTTATTAAGAACTCTCATATTCCAAATATCATGTGAAAAATTGGTAATATTAGAGGGAATCATTTTTTTCTAGTTATAAGCATCATTGAACATAGAGGACGGTGTTCCCCCAAGGGGGATGGGTTTTTAGCAACCCTTGGTTGATTTTCCATGTTAATAAAATAAGACCAAGGTCATGGGACATGCATTAAAATCTAGATGTTGGGAAGAAATTATAGTGGGCATCACTTGTCATTAATTAGTGGTTATAGAATTTGGAAAAGGAATTTGAAAGGGAAAAGAGGAAATTATAAATGGAATGTAATTTTGAAAATAACGGAAAATAGGAGAAAAGGAAAGTGAAGAGACATAAATTTGCATGCAAGCAAAAATAGAGGATAAATGAAGAAAAATGGTACATCAATAATAAAAAGGCATCAAAGAAAAATTTCACAACTTTTGGTCATTAAAAATTTGGTCAGTTAAGTTTTGTGTCACTCCTTTGATTCTTTAATTCTCTCATACTCTTGAGTACTTAGATTATTCTTGGAGGAATCTTGTATTCTATTGGATTTGTAAGAACACAAGAAAGGAACACTAGTACATATGGTCAATTTTCTGACACTTTAGCTCCCACACTTTTAACGTACTGTCAGAAAGTTCCCTAAATTTTCTCAATTTTTAGGAGACAAGTGTTGGAATTGCGACGCTAAGGGTGCACCAGTATTTTTTGTAAGGAATAAGGATGATACTCTCAGAATATCGATTAATTATAGCCAGTTGAACAAAGTGACCATCAATAATATGTATTCATTGCCACAAATTGATGACTCGTTTGATTAGCTAAAGGGAGCAATAGTGTTTTCAAAGATTGATCTGAGATGAGGATATCATCAAGTGCGCATCAAAGAAGAAGATATTTACAGGACCACATTACATACTAGGTATGGCCATTATGTTTTTTTTGTGGTTCCTCTTGGTATTACTGGTATTACTAATGGTCCAACCAGTTTCATGTGTTATATGAACAATGGGCTGCATCCTTAATTTCACAAGTGTGGCCTATTTTTCTCAGGCATGAACGAGAAAGAATGGAATAATAATCCATTCTAACGGAATTTACATAGGAGGTAATTTTAAACGGATAATCCAGTGTTCATTAATTGGGAACGGAATAATCCACACTGGCATTAATCCGTTGGTAAGTTTACATCTTTGTAGATAAAATGGCAGAATTTTAAATGGACTGAGGAGTGTGCAACTAGTTTTTGAGAAGTTGAAGAATTTTCTTAAAAATGCTATGGTATTGAATATTACATATCCTAATAAAGAGTTTGTGGTATGTAAATTCTGTTGTTTCTTTTAGACTGAAGTTCATTACTTGGGAACAGAATAATCCACACTGGCATTATTTCGTTTTTTCTTTTAGACTGAAGTTCATTACCTGGGACATGTTGTTTCCAAGGAAGGAATAACATTGGACTCGAAAAAAAACTAAGATATCATGGAGTGGTTAACTACTAAAAATGTGAATGAGTTCATATCATTCATGGTAATAGCATATTACTACAGGAAGATCATCAGGAACTTCTGAAGGATTGGATAACCTATTACATCTTTGTAGATAAAATGGAAGAATTTTAAATGGACTGAGGAGTGTGCAACTAGTTTTTGAGAAGTTAAAGATTTTTCTTAAAAATGCTATGGTATTGAAGATTACATATCCTAATAAAGAGTTTGTGGTATGTAAATATGCTTGCAAGGAAGATATCAGTGGATTCCCAATGCAGGAAGGACATGTGGTATTTCTATGATTCAAAGAAGTTGAATGAGGACGAGTGAAACTATGTGATTCATGATATTGAGTTGGCATATATCATTCATGCATTGAAGATGTGGAGAACTTATCTGATTGGTAGGAGTTTCCTCTTAACGAGTGATCATAGTGGGATGAGGGACTTGTTTTACCAACCCTCTCTGAATGACAGGAAATCCATATGGTTGGTTACCCTTAGTGTGTTAGACTTTGAGATCAAAAAAATCTATGGAAATGAGAACAAAGTTGTATATGCTCTTAGTAGGAGAGTACAGGGTAATCACATCTAAGATGTGAGTTCATATGGGAAAAATTTACTGGAGTATATCTTGCGTGAAGGGAAGCATGATGAGAGGTATTAATAGCTGAAGTAGATATTGCAACAAAAGGGAGAAGGTGATAGGGATGAGGAGTATAATCTCAAAAAATACGGCTTGGTGAGATTCATGAACAAGATTTATGTCTCAGATAACAATGAGATTAAGAACATTACCTTGAAGTAATTTCGTGTCAAACCATGTTAAGGTCACTTGAGATATCAGAAGATAGTGACAAAAATTAAGAATCGTATCATTGGATGAAATTGAAAAATATGTGGTTGAGTTTGTTGCAAGATGTTTCAATTGTCAGAAGGTGAAAGAAAAATGTAAACATCTAGCTAGTCTATTGCATCCTATTCTGATTCCATAATGGAAATGGAAGGCCATCTACATGGACTTTATTATAGGCTTTCCTAGGACATTGAGACAACATGGTTGTGGTTTTTTGGTTGAGCACGATATATTACTTCATTGCAGTTAATTCTACGAATTTAACTAGTGACATAGATCAGATCTTCATTAGGTAGATAGTGATATTGCAAGGTTATCCCAAGACGATTGTATTAGTCAAATATTTTGAATTCACTTTCAAGTTTTTCAAGGATTCTTTTGTAAGCTTGGGGATATATTTAGCTTTCATACTTATCATCCATAAACAAATGAATAAACATAGACGATTAACAAAATAATTGAGGATATGTTGAGGATGTATGTCGTACATCAGTAGAGGAAGTGGGAGGAGTATCTTCCATTGGTAGAGTTTTCATATAATAATGGGCATTAGGAGTTCTAGAATATGAGTCCATTTGAGGGTTCTTTATGGGCGAATTTTTCATACTCCTCTCAGCTAGAGGGATCAAGTGAATTTGGTGTTGATTGGACTAGATATGCTGGTTAATATGGATCAAGAGATGAAAGTTATTAGAAGGAATTTAAAGGAAACATGAGATATGCAGAATATGCAAGTAGATAAAAATAGATCATTCAAAGAGATTCAATTTGGGGAGCATGTGTATTTTCACATCAATCCCAAGAGGATATCCTTGAGGATTGGGTTATCTGCCAAGTTGGCATGTCAGTATTGTGGGCCTTTTTAGATAATTGAGTGGATTGGACCAATGGCCTACCAAATAGTACTACCACCAAGGGTGAAATTCCATTATGTTTTCCATGTTTCAGTGCTTAAGAGACATGTACAGGATGTTGATCATATGATTGATTGGTTTGTATTCCAGGTGGAACTAGAGGGACAATTCCATCGAGAACCTTAGTGCATTTACAGTTGAAATAACTAATGCCATAGAACCAAGAAATCAAAAACTAAATGTGTAGTGGAATCACTTTGGATCTGATTAAGCTACATGGGATATGGATGAGAAGATGTGGTCATTGTATCCTTCCTTATTCTTGGTTGAGAAAATGTGTCTGGTTTATGTTTATCTATGCATTTGTATTGTAAATACTAAAATTACTTTCTCTATAAAGCTTCAATAAGAAATATTTTGTAAATACAACATCAAGTTGTGTTATAAAGCTACAATATGTAGTATGGTGTTCATGGTTTGAATAGTTTGGTATGAGGTAAATGTTGCTTCAAGTTGTGTTATAAATCTCCACCGGCACCATGTTTTTCTAGTTATAAGCATCATTGAACACAAAGGATGGTATTCCCCCAAGGGGGATGGGTTTGTAACAACCCATTGTTGATTTTCAATGTTAATAAAATAAAACCAAGGTCATGGGACATGCATTAAAAGCTGAATGTTGGGAAGAAATTATAGTGGGCATAACTTGTGATTAATTAATGGCTATGGAATTTGGAAAAAGAAATTGAAAGGGAAAATAGGAAATAAATGGAATTAATTTTGAAAATAAAGGAAAATAGGAGAAGAGGAAGGTGAAGAGACATAAATTTGTATGCAAGAAAAAATAGAGGAGAAATGAAGGGAAATGAAGAAAAAATGATACGTCAATAATAAAAAGGCATCAAAGAAAAAGTTCACAACTTTTGGCCATTACAAATTTTGTTAGTTAAGTTTTGGCTCACTCCATTGATTCTTTCATTCTCTCATACTATTGCGCACTTAGAGTATTCTTGGAGGACTCTTGTATTCTCTTGGATTTCGAAGAACACAAGCACGAAACACTAGTACATATGGTCAATTTTCTGACACTTTAGTTCCAACACTTTTGATGTATAGTCGGAAAGTTCCCCATTTTTACTCAATTTTTTTAATCCTGCCAACAAGTGTCGCTCTAGCGACATTTAGGAAAATCATCAGAATTTCGATGTTTAGGAAAATCGTTGGAATACTGATGTTTCGAGACAAAGCGTCAGAATTGCGACATTTTGGAGAAAATTTTCGGTATTGCGACATTTGGTGACAAGTGTTGGTATTGCAACATATGGAGATGAGTGTCAGTATTGCAAAAGTTTGGAGACAAGTGTTAGTATTACGATGGTTTGGAGACAAGTGTCGGTGTTATGAAATTTAAAGACAAATGTCAGTATTGCGATGATTTGGAGACAAATGTCTATATTGCGATGTTTAGGAGACAAGTGTCGAAATTACAACACTAAAGAAAAGCATCACAATTTTGACATTTTGGGAGTTAGAGTTTAGGATTTACGAACAACGTTAGGGTTTAGTGTTTAGGGACCATGTTTCGGAGTTAGATTTTAAGGTTTAGAAAAAAAAAATCAGGTCGTGTGATTGGGTTTAAGATTTACGAAAAATGTGTTGAGTCGTGTGGGGGCACCCAAGGAAACACATTCTGATGGGTCGAGTTGGGTCTAGTGGGGTCATGCTATGTGAGGCCGCTGAGGGAAACACATTCGTACAGGTCGGGTCGAGTCGTGGATGATGCCCAAGGAAACATATTCAGG
Organism: Pinus albicaulis; assembly: GCA_034641835.2. NCBI lineage: Eukaryota > Viridiplantae > Streptophyta > Pinopsida > Pinales > Pinaceae > Pinus > Pinus albicaulis. Next base: position 1,402,761,863 of record CM076580.1, on the reverse strand, counting down.
TTGGGTCTCGTCGAGCCATGCTATATTGTGAGGGCACCCAAGGAAACACATTAGGGCAGGTTAGGTCGAGTCGGGTCCAGTCAGGTCATGTAGTGTGAGGCCACCTAATGAAACGTGCTCGGGCATGTCAGGTCGGATCAGGTCATCTAAGGGTGGTCATATAAAAAATTACTAACTTTTGACTGCCTATGTTGCTTGTGCACGTTTGTGTGATCCGTTTTCCGTTTCCTCCCTCATGCACCCTTCGTTCGGGCAGGTCGGGTCATGTCGTGTGAGGGCGCCATAGGAAATGTGTTCGGGTCAGATCATGTGAGGGACGTCCTATCAAAAATGGTAAGTTGTGACCGACTATGTGCCTTGTGCATGTTCATGCGACCTGTTTGTCATTTTCTCCCTCATGCCTTCGACGTTCAGGCGGGTTAGGTCGGGTCCTGTTGTGTGATGGTGCCCAAGGAAATACATTTGGGTCGGGTCGGGTCGGTTCATGTCGTACTGTGAGGGTGCCCAAGGAAATAAGTTCGGGCTGGTACGTTTAGGTGGGTCATGTGAGGGCACCCCAGGAACGTGTCCGGCCAGGTCGGGTCGTGTCGGCCATGTCATGAGGGCACCCAGTGAAACACATTAGGGTGGGTTGAGTCGAGTCGTGTGATGTCACCCAAGGAAATGTGTTCATGAGGGTGCCCAAGGAAATGTGTTCGGGTGGGTCGAGTTAGGTCGAGTTGGGTCGTGTGAGGGAGGTCGTATAAAAAATGCTAAGTTGTAACTGCTCGTGTTTCTTGTGCACATTTGTGTAATTCATTTTCCATTTTATCCCTCATGCGCCCTCCGTTCGAGCGGCTGGATTCATGTCGTGTGAGGGCGCCACAGGAAACGTACTCGGGTCATATTGTGTGAGGGAGTCTGTATCAAAAACTATAACTTGTGACTTCCCGTGTGCCTTCTGAATGTTCGTGTGACCTATTTGTCATTTTCTCCCTTATGCCTTTGACGTTCGGGCAGGTCAGTTCAAGTCAAGTCATATGATGGCGCCTAAGGAAATATGTTCAGGTCGGGTCGGGTCGTGTCATTCCGTACCATGAGGGTGCCCAAGGAAACTCGTTCAAGCGGGTCGGGTAAAGTTGGGTCATGTGAGTGCGCCCAACAAACGTTTATGGCCGTTTCAAGTAGTGTCGGGTCGCGTCATGAGGGCGCCTAGGGCAACAGGTTCGGGTGGGTTGGGTCCAATTGTGTGATCCCTCCCAAGGAAACATGTTCAATTTGGGTCAGGTCGGGCTGTGCCCTATTGTGAGGGCACCCAAGGAAACACGTTCGGGCAGGTCACGTCGGGTCCAGTCCGGTCAAGTCATGCCGTGTGAGGCCGCCCAAGGGAACGCATTCGGGTTGGTCATGTCGTGTGATGGTGGTTGTATAATAAATTCTAATTTGTGACCGTCCATGTTTCTTGTGCACATTTTTGCGATCCATTTTCCGTTTGCTCCATGGTGCCTTCGACATTCGGATGGGTCGGTTCGGGTGGGGTCGGGTCATGTGAGGGTGGTCGTATCAAAGATGATAAGCTGTGACCATCCGTGACATGTCGATTTGAGTGGGGTTGTGTTGTGTGAGGTTTCCCAACGAATGCGTTCGGGCGGGTCAGGTCGGGTCTGGTCAGGTCAGGTCGAGTCTGGTCGGGTCGGGTCGTGTCGTGTGAGGGCACTGAGGAAAACATGTTGGCGCGGGTCGGGTGGGGTCAGGTTGTGTGACGACGCCCAAGGGAATGTGTTTGTCTGGGTTGGGTCAGGTCGTGTGAGGGAACTTAAGGAAACACGTTCAAGCAAGTCATGACATAGGGTCATGTCATGTGAGGACACCCAAGGAAACATGTTTGGGTGTGTCGGGTGGGTCAGGTTGGGTCATGTAAGGGCACCGAGGGAAATACGTTCGGGCGAGTCGGGTTGGGTCGGGTCGAGTCGAGTCATGTGAGGGTGGTCGTATAAAAAATTCTAAGTTGTGACCGCCTGTGTGCATTGTACTTCACGTTCGTGTGACCCATTTTTCAATTGATCCCTTGTGCCTTTGACGTTCAGGTGGGTCAAGTCGGGTTGGGTCGTGTGAGGGTGGTCGTATAAAAAATTCTAAGTTGTGACTACCTATGTCATGTTGGGTCTTGTCATTTCGTGTGAGGCCGCCCAAGGAAACGCGTTCCAGCGGGTCAAGTCGTGTCATGTGAGGCCGCCCTGGAAAACATGTTAGGGCAGGTCAAGTCGGGTCAGGTCATGTGAGGGCACCCAAGGAAACATGTTCGTGCAGGTTGGGTAGGGTCGTGTGAGGGCACCTAAGGAAACACGTTCAGGCGGGTTAGGTTGGGTTGTGCCATGTGAGGGCGCCCAAGGAAATGCATCCGAGTGGGTCTGGGTGGGTTGGGTCGGGTCGTGTGTGGGCACCCAGGAAAATGTGTTCAAGTAGGTCAAGTTGGGTCATGTGAGGGAGGCCATATCAAAAATTCTAAGTTTTGATCGCCCATGTGCCTTGTCTTGCACATTCTTGCGACCCGTTTTTGGTTTTATCCCTCGTGACTTCGACATTCGGGTGGGTCGGGTAGGGTTGGGTTATCATGTGATGGCACCCAAGGAAACACGTTCAGGTTGGGTCAGGTAGGGTTGTGCCATATTGTGAGGGTGCCCAAGGAAATGCATTTGGGCGGATCGGGTCAGGTCGGGTTGTGTGAGGGCGCCCAATCAACACGTCCTGGTCGGATCATGTAGGGTTTTTTCAGGTGGGTTCCATGTCGTACTACTCAGATGATGATGCCAATATTTTTATTGGATTCCTCTTTCGAAGAGGTACAAGATCGATCTAAAGATCATCTTGATTAGATGATCATAACATTTATTTTGAATTTATTCCACTTATGTGCAAGGTCAGCCAGATTTGTAATGTATACTTAAGAGCCCAACATATGTGTCACACACCCTCATAGATGGATATAAATTGGAGAGGCTTGGAGGTCACTTCATCATCATCTCATCACACACAATCCTCATTATCTAATTGGTTCGTTTAGCCTAGAATATGATTCTCTCTCTCTCCCACGTGTAAATATAGATGCCGTAAATCTGGATGATGCCAGATGGATGCCGTAAATATCGATGTTGTAAATCAGGATGATGTCAGAAATGGATGCCGTAAATATGGATGATGTCGGAAATGGATTTCGTAAATCTGGATGTTGTAAATCTAGATGATGCCAGAAATGGATGTCGTAATTCTGGATGTTGTAAATCTGGAGGATGCCAAAAATGGATGTTGTAAATCTAGGTGTCGTAAATATGGATGGATGTCGTAAATTATTTCTTTTACTATTTAGCTGCTTTTGCTAAAAATAATAATTTTTTTTCTTTATTGGATAATTAGCATCAATGGTAGAAAACATTAGAGGTGTAAAACAAATTGAAAAGGGTGAAAGGGTTGATGGTAAATTTTATTTCCCTTGCAAAAAATGTTGTTTGAGAAATAATGTTAGAGTTTTAAGAGACACAACAACAATACATTGTAGGAAATATGGGCACATTGATGGTGGATTGAATGATTGTCGCCCCTTGGTAATTAATTATCTATCTTCATTTTTATTATATAATAAAATTTTATATTATTTTAGTATTTGTTATATACGCACTAATGTTTAATGATTGTTTGTAATTTTTATAAAGACACAGTTTCACCCAAACTTTTTGCAGAACCAGCTTCCACACCTAAATAGTAGAATTACAGGAAATATTATTATTGGAAAGGATATTATACAAGGTGAAGAACATGAAGCGAATTATGAAGATTATTTTAATGATCCCATGGAGGTAGATGATCACAATAACGAGATAGTGGATATTAATGGCAGGACAAATCAAATGCTCCAAGAATTGTATGGTGAGTGAGAGGATGATGGTGAATATAAAGATGGTATTTATGATGTACCTCTCATTGAAACGTCAAATGAACGACTTTTTGAACACTCAAATGAAACTCTTCTCTTCGTTACATTATTGCTAGTGAACTTAAAGGTTATGAATAATTTTTCGAACAGATGTATGACACAGATCCTAAGGTATGCAATATGTATATATGATCACATATATGTAAATGCTGATTATTTTACCTTTTTTAGTTGTAATAAATGTGTAAAATAATAATTCAATACTTATATATGATTAATAATATTTACATTAACTAGTTTTTGTTTATGTTGTAGATTGTTGGGTGAATTTTTGTTACCATCACCACATACTTTACCTCATACATATCAAGATTTATGTTCTATTATGAAATACTTTGGAATGGAATATAAAACTATAGATTCATGTCCTAAAGATATATTAAATATTATGGAGAACATGCATCGAAAACAGAATGTCTAAAATGTGCTACTAGTAGATATCGAACTGATCAACTAACAAAAAGGGTGCTTGAAAAGGTTCTTCGTCATATTCCCATAATTACAACTTTGGAGCGAATGTTCAGGTGTAGGATAATAGCATAGCTTATGGATTACCATTCAAAGAATATAAGTGAATATGTTGTTCTTCGAATGCCTGCAGATGGTTCTACATTTAGGGAAATCTAGGAAAAATATGTAGATTTTAAAAATAAACCTCGTAATGTTAGGATTTCATTGGTAGTTGATGGTGTTAATCCATTCAGAGAGCTTAGGTATACTTACTTAGTGTGGACTATTTTTCATTATCGACAATAAAATTCCTCCTTGAATTTCAATAAAGAGGGAGCACATAATTTTTTACTATGATTATTCCAGGTATTTTATACATTATTTTTTCAAATGTAGCAATTTCATTTCTCTCATTGTTTGCATAATATATTTTATTTATTTACTTACTTATATATACATATATCATGGTAGTAATTATGTACCATAATTTTGACGAATTAGGTAAGTACCAGGTCAAATATATGAATGTATATATCGAGCCTCTTTTTGATGAGCTAATAAATTTATGGCATGGAATCACTATGTATGACATCACCGAACTAATCAAGCAAAAGATATTTCAGTGTCATGGAATTCTTGTATGGATAATTCATGATGCCCCGATACTAACACATTTTTGTGGTATGTAATATTTCGTTGCACTTTAATATAGTATATAATTATCTTAATTATATATACCATATTGCATGTTTTAAAAATGATCTCATCATATAATTGTCATTGATCCATCTATTTCATGTCTTCAAACAAAGGGTAGATTTTCAGGTTCAGTTTGTGGCCCTAAGATGAAGTATCCTCGTTTGTTAGATTTAGGAAAGATGGTGTTTGATGAGTTTAGGCATTTCCTCTCTAGGAACGAGAAGTATCGTACTATTGAAAAACATATTTTCAATGACAAAGAAGGAACTGAATTAAAACCACGAAGAATGACACCTTAGTTGTGTAATTTGGAATATAACATAATCAATAATCGTCAAGCCGATACGTAATCTCTCTCTCTCTCGATATATATATATATATATATATATATATATATATTCTATGTAATTTTTTGAATTATTATTTGAATTATTGAAATTATTTTATTGTATTTGATAATTATTGTCATGATTTATTTTACTATTTGATATCAAGGTTGTCCTCATGAAGGTACTAATATTGTACTTCCACCTGGAATGAAATGTTATCCTTCTTAATTCGTGAGGTTTCCCTACTATGAGGACCTGAAAATTGCTCATTTGTTTGATACAATGCATATTGGGAAGAATGTGATAGAAACGTTATGGTGGATCATAGATGGTGCACATGATAGAGATACAATTGAAAAAATTTGCATTGACATTGATAAATTGAATCATGCAATGAATAGTGTGATCGACTAATCAGATATCAACGGGGGTCGAAATTATAATAATGTTCCATGGTTATTAACAGAGAAACAAAGCAACGATGTAAAATAGGTCGCTAAAAGAATTAAATTTCCAACGGGTTTTTCTTCGAACATAAATAATATTTTCATGAAGAAAGGTGAGCTCAGTGGGGTGAAAACACATGATTGGCATACCTTTATTAAGGTAATTTTTTTGTACACATTTTTCTATATTATTGGTTGAATACATCTTTTAAATTTTCCTTTTTTTGTTTAATTTGGAAACCAATAACGATTCATTTTTTATTTTTATAGTATGTTCCACCTATATCTCTCAAAAATGACTTCAACAACAATGTCAAACAAGTTATATATGGTCTTATTAAATACATGAGGTAAGTATTTTTTATTTATATGCAAAAAATCGCTACAATTTTTTTTGTACTTAATGACATGATGTGTTAATTTACCTGTAATGTAATATATATTATGTTTCATTCAAATAAATTTGTGTAATTATTTGTACATGGTTGTCATTGAAAGAAATATATCAAGATGAAACAGATTATTGGAAGAGAGAAATTCCTTGGCTAATGTGTGAAATGAAAAAGTATCTATCTCCAACGTTTTTCAATGCACAAGAACACTACTTGATACACCAAGTTGAGGAGATTGAAATGTGTGGACTAGTACACACAAGGTCAATGTGGACGGTGGAGACGCACTTGAAATCCTTGAAGGCTTTCGTTAGAAAAAGAGCACGACATGAGGGTTCTATTCTAGAGGGATATGTGGTATATGAATCCATGGTGTATATTAGTCAATATCTTCCTATATTAGTTGTGCCACCTGTGAATGTTGTGGATTGCATTCGGGATGTGAACTCCATCTAAAAATTGAAGGGGAGCACCTGTTGGGAAATGGTAGGATGAAGAAAGTGAGAGGCGAAAGATTTATTATATATCATACATTTAATGTTTCATTTTTTTAGATCATGTATATGATCATATTCATTTAAGTCTTAAATTTCTTTCAACATTTATTAATTAATATAAATTACCATGGTTATAAGTTATATTTAATATTGATGAATTATTTTTTTTTACTCAGGTGCTGAAGATTATGAGGCACTACTTTTATACATTGCAAACAATCTCAAGTGGATGAGTGAATGGATTGAAAGATGTAAAGAACATAATGATGGTAGGTTATCATGGAAACTATTGTATGAATTGGTTAGAGAAGCTTATCGTAGTGCAGATGGAAATGCTATGGACAAGGAAATTGATTTAGCATATGGTTTGAAAGATAGAAAGTTAAGAAATTAATTCACCTATTTTATTCAGTATTTATTTTATATTATATTTATAATGTGACAACATGTTTGATTTTTCAGATAATTTTCAAGCTATGTAAATTATATTATTATTTATTAATTGAGAATGCATATTTTTCATGTTTGGAATATTGCAGTTGAAACACCACAAGGCTATGTGGTGCAATGGTCGTAAATTTTGCATCAAACAGTTGGATGATAACAGGAAAACTTCTGGTAGTGGGATAAATGTAGTATTATAGATCACTAATGTTTCCTCCAGGAGTGAAAAAGATCCCCGAGAATATGAAAATAGATATTATGGGTTTTTAGATGATATAGTTGAGTGTGACCTTAATTCCTTCAAATTAGTTTTGTTCGACTTCAAATGGTACAGGCTACAAATGAATGTATGTGATTATGATAGAACCATTATTCAACATGGCAATGGATTTCCAATGGTTAAAACATCCCAGTTTGAAGTAGGAAAACATCGCCATGTTATTCCAAACCAATGTGAACATTATTTTACTCAGAGGCTCTAGGTGAGAATGAATGGTCAGTTTATATTAGATATGATCCAAGAGGAAGGAAAACAGAGTATAATGTAGAGGAAGAATATGATATTGATCAAGAAGGACAGGATGCAGTGGTAGATGAGTAGGAATATGCATCGACAGAAGAAGAAGATAAATAATATGAACTAGGCATAAGAGACGATGAAACAACTATTGATGATGATGTTGATGAGGATATTCTTAAAAATGACATAATTGATGATGATGATAACATTTTCGATCGTTTCAGCACGGTTTCTGAATCAAATGTTGGTATAAATGTCGATCAGTTGGATGAAGATCAAGAAGATAAATAAGAAGAATGATATAGATGTTGTGTTCAAGGATGAGCTGGTATGTTATAACTTTATATTTTAATATGTACGAATTATTGTATTTAAATAATTTACTTATTATGTGGGTTTATTACTAATGCATGAGCATCCGGATTTAGCCATCAATGTGATTGTGCGTTCACATGTTGTGGCTAACAAGAGGTTGAAAAAAAATGATTATTAATATTTTATTTAGCTTTAGTTGTGAGAAGTTGGTTTGTTTTGATTTCCTAACTTAAATAGAAATGAAAATAGAAAATTGGTTCTCCCTGGGAGGAGGTTGAAACAAGTAGATTATACCATTAAGATAGGATGGAATTAGTTTGTTAGAGTGGTTTAGCTGAGAGTTAATAAAAGATAAGAGAACCACTTTCAGGTATATATAAGCCTTAATAGGTGTGTGAGGTGTGAGGTGTGTGAGGTGTGGAATAGGTGTGAGAGAGGTGTGATAGAGGGGTGGAAAGAGAGGAGAAGCAATGTAAAATTCAGCCATCAAGGGCTCGACTCCATGTGTATTTTCATTCCTGTTAATTCCAAGTGTTTTTTTTATTTTAATTTCGCTGTTTGGTTTAAAATGTCACTTTATATTTCTCTATTGATTTGGATGTTGCATTGATCGTAAAACGCATTAGGAGAAGGCTGATTGACATTGCGAATAGCAAAGACACACCAGGACCGTTAGATCTGGCATAGATCAACGGGGGAGATTAAATCACAATCCCCAGGGTATTTCTCACTTTTGCGATGATTTGTGTTTATTTTTAAGACATCACACGATAAGTGATTTAGTTTGCGATGCAATGTGAAGCAAGACCGACTGAATGTGCGAACAGTGAGGACCATGCGAGTAGCGAGGAATGTGCGAGCAATGAGGAACATGCGAGCAGTGAGGATGGGTTTATTTTTAAATTGTTAAGGTTTAGATGTTTCGGGGAGAAAATTTATAAAAGTCTAGAAGTGCGATCTGTCATGATTGGTCACCGTTGGTGTGGGCCCATAATTCACAGGTTCCACGCGTACTTTGAAAATTTGTATCCTTGCTACATCATTTGGTATCAGAGCAGAAACTAAGTTATATTCTCAAGGATTGTAGAAAATATGCCACCGAGGAGAGGAGTTGGCATAGGTCAGGGAAGACCTGTAGCCAATGGAATTTTTCTAGAAGAGATTCAACACCTTCGTACAAGGATGGAGACAAGGTATATTACTCAGAGGAGAGCACTTGATGAAGGATATGTCAAGCAGATATTACAGAGAAACACCCAAAAGTATAAAAAAAGGGTTGATATGAAGAGGAATGAAAGGGAATTTTAAGTAGATGATTTATTCATCATTTATTTGAGGAAGGAAAGGTTTCTAGTCAGGACCTATAACAAATTGAAAATGAGAAAGATAGGGCCATGTAGAATTTTGAGGAATTTTTCCTCAAATGCATATGAGATTGAGTTACTAGTAGGAGTTGGGATATCACCCATGTTTAACGTTGCATATTTATACCCATACAAAAGAAGAAAGGAAGAAATACAAGAAGAACCTATAGAAGGGGAATTGGAAGGAACATATGTCGAAGACAACAAAGAAATAAGTGGAAGCCATTATGGAGAAAAGAGCAACAAATAATATCAGAGGATAAACCTATTACCAGTATCTTGTCAAATGGAAGGGACAATGAGTGGAATATCCCAGTTGGACAACAATAGTAGAGTTACACAAGTTTAATGCAAATCCTGAAACATTGATGGATCAATATTTTCTTCGTCGGGAGTCTGATGCAGGAGCATTTGAATTTAGACAGCAATGTGATTGTGTGTTCACATGTTGTGGCTAACAAGAGGTTAAAGAAGTTGATTCTTGCTATTTTATTTAGCTTTAATTGTGAGAAGTTAGTTTGTTTTTATTTCCTAATGTAAACAGGAATAGAAATAGAAAATTGGTTCTCCCTGCGAGGAGATCAAACAAAGTAGATTATACCATTAATATAGGATGCAATTAGTTTGTTGGAGTGGTTAAGCAGAGAGCTAATAAAATTAAAGAGAACAAATTTCAGGTATATATAAGCGTGAATAGGTAGAATAGGAAAAGGGGTGTGGGGTGTGGAATAGGTGTGAGAGAGGTGTGAGAGAGGAGTCAACAAAGAGGAGAAGCAATGTAAAATTCAGCCATCATGGGCTCGACTGTGTGTATATTTTCATTCTTGTTAATTCCAATTGTTTTTGTATTTTAATTTGTTAGTTTGGTTTAAACTGTCTCTTTTTATTTCTCTATTGAGTTGGAAGTCACATTGATCGCATAATGCATTCGGAGAAGGATGATTGGCGGTGCGAAAAACAAAGACACAATAGGACTGTTAGATCTGGCATAGATCAACGAGGGAGATTAAATCACAATCCCTAAGTTATTTCGCACTTCAAAAATGTTTTGTGTTTATTATTAATACATCACATAGTAAGTGATTTAATTTCCGATGCAATGTGAAGCGAGGCCGACTGAACATGCGAGCAGCAAGGAACATGCAAGTAGCGAGGAACGTGTGAGCAGTGAGGAATGTGCCAGCACTGAGGACATGTTTATTGTTAAATTTTAAAAGTTTAGAATTTGCGGAGAGGTAATTTATAAAATTTGTGAAGTGCGATCCACCGTGATTGGTCATCGCTTGTGTCGGCCCATAAGTCACAGGTTACGCACGTACTCTAAACATTTTCAGCTTTGTTGCATCAATTACATGTTGTTTATTGTGTCAAACCAACAAATAATAGCCATACTAGTGTATAGGCTAAACTAAACTTGTGTATTTATACAAACACATGAATTTTTTTTTTACGACCTTAATTAATTTTTGGTTTGTTTGTATTCTATTTCATAGATTGCGTATTGGGGAAATGAGAGTGATGTGAGGGGGATGGGAGAGGCCATATGAGCTTCCAGCTTCACGTGGTTGGCCCTATTCATTAGAGAATAAATTATTCTCGAAACCAAGAGAAGCTCATTCATATTTATTTGCATCATCGTAAATTTTATCATTGTTATCAGATTATTGTAGTCGTAATGACATTCTCAATGCTTATGTGCTCATTTAATATCCTCTTATTCACTCTTTAAATAGCACTATAAAGAAATTATATTTTATTTTTCATTTTTTTAAGCTTTTTCAAATTGAAACTTTTTTTAACCTCTTCCTTGTAAATATTGCTAGCAATCATCTCCTTCACATAGCATAAGACTTAACACAAATGAAATTTTATCCTTTTCCTTCACATAATGTAAGTCTTAACACACATGGAATCTCATCATTGGGAATGCCCAATGTTAAGTATGGTCAAACATAATGGAACAATTGGATTTATGTTAGAGTAAAAGTGCATTTCTTTAAGGCATTGTCTAAAGAGGCCATAATTTTGTTTATATGACAATTTTCTCGCTAGAATATGACAATAAAATCATCAAAAAATCCCACTACGGTAGTGTTTAAATTGTTATTTTGATGGCGAAAATGGATTCAACACCATCAAGGACCCTTGGGGCACCCAAAATCTTGAAGCTTGACAACTATAACCTGGATTTTCAATAAATTCCACTATATTTTCTCAAAACCATGCTAGAATTTCTATTATTTTATGGATGAAATTGTGGCTTCACTAGGCTATGCATTTATTTTATATGAGCTTTAAGAATCTTCCCTATATCTTTTGTTGTTAGAATGAAATGATAACCTTTAGCCATAATGTAAAAAAATTATTTCATGGTTTTATTCCCTTGATTCCTCCTACTTCTTTGCGTTTCATGTCTATAATCGAATGGTATTTCCCTTCACTTATTTTTAATTCTTTGTAATTTTATAAATCAATATCTCTATGGGATGTTCTATCCTCTTCACAATGGTGCCTCTTTATAATAATTGAGATTTCTTGAATTTACCTAGAGTTGCTACAAGTTAGGGTCGCATTACCTTGTAGATAATATTGAGGATATAAAAGGAATGTTCCACCACTTTCCTTAATTGGATACAGACACATTAAATATTCCAATGTAAATTCTAAGAAGTTATATGAGAAATGGTGATGGTTTGAGTAATTTTTTTAATGGCCAACATGATTGATGGTTTGATTTATTCAGAATAAAATGATTACCTTTTACATTTTTAAAAGAAATAATATAGCGTAGGCCAGCCACATTCGAGATTGTTAGCACAATGGGCTTTGACATGTAACAGAAGGGAGGGTTTAAAGAAATTAGCAGTCGGCCAAAAATTTTCTTTTTTCCATTTTAATTTGTATAAAGGACAGGGAGAACAAACTCGAGTCCCATCAAGTAGTTCTGGTTGTAATTCATCGTCATGTTCCTCCTCTAGTAGAGGCGGTGGATAGTCAAAATGTCGATTTCGATGTCAAACAAAAGCAAGGAAGTAGGGTTTTAAAAATTTCCTAGGATGGTATCTTCTTCCTCCACGGGAAAGAATTGGTTACTATGACAATCGAAGGCCCGCCCCTGCCTAATGAATCGTGAGTCAACACTATCGCCGGAGCTCTGTTAGGCCCCGGCTTAGGTAGAGCGGTGCGCTGAGGAATCCCTATGCCACCCCTTGTTCAAGCACAATTGAGCTTAGCTGGTCCTGTCAGAGGAGTTGGAGGCCCTTCACTAGGCATGATGCAACCCCATATCTTAAGGCCTCCTATTCTGTAGGTCTCCACGCCTCCCATGACTTATTCTTCCCCAATGGAAATGCGTCCTCATGACCCTCCACATCCATTTTTGTCACAGGGAGGTCCTTATTCTAGCCTTAAAAACCTTATTTTATTTTCTATTATGTGTATTCCTTATTAATCACCATATTCCATGTTGAAATGCTAAATTTTTTTGCCTTGATTGAATATCTATATAGATACATTTTCTTATATTTAGGAAATCACAGGTCTTAAAACCATTTCACAGTGCAATTACCATATTTTGGTATAAAATGTTTTCTTTAATTATTAATATAACAATAATGTACACATAAGGGAATTTTTTATAAAAGTAGGGTGTTGTGTGGCACTCACCTCAAGCTTAGTTATACCATGTGAAAGATGCCTTAATAAGTGCCATAGCTACCTAAGGGCATAAAGGTTAAAAAAACTGCCACCTAGGCATATCCAATAACACTAACATTCCAAAATGTCCAGTTGGCACTTAACCATTAAAGCTGATAAAGTCTTTCCTTATGGTATGAAAAGAAATGAACACATTTTTCAAATCCTGAAGGAATTGTTACTGGGTTGAGACCTACATCAGGAGAGTTTTTGTTGTCCTTCGGAGTGGGCCTCTAGCCATTATTGGTTGATTATACATTAGTTATAGCAGGTCACTGCCCATCATTTGTTACTTGTCTATTTCTGCAACACCACTAATCACCCACTCGGGCATAATACTATCTTTGTAACCTAGCCTTCGAAAATGTATCTTCATTCTTCTCCATTTTATACTTTCAATGCACAATATTATGCAATGCATCCTATTGTTAACCTTTGCAACATAGATAATTCATAAACATGTAATCTACAAAAAATCACAGTATAACATAACATTTATCTTTGATAAATTACACCAATTGGCTGCAGACCTAGATGTTCCACTCAAAAATAGACTATGCTACTCATATCTCTTAGTAGTGGGTCATCTCCGAGTTGTGGTCAATATTGTATCAGGGTAAAAGGCTATCTAAGCCAACTATGGTCCATAGCTGCACCAATATGGTAGCAGACCAAGGTACTTGATTCCAACAACTTGCAACCAACTATCTCTCATACCCCATTTTCCTTCCCAACCCACCGTAGTGCACCCCTTCCTCTACACTCGTATTCCATTAGGTTGTGGCACTACAATCAAAGGTTTCCAACTTAGAGAGGCTTCGGATGTTCCAAAGGCTTGTGGCTTCTCGGAGTTCCAAATCCACCACACCTAAATCCACCTAGGATTGATAGGGTAAGAAAAACATATCATCATACCCCTCTTCCTCCTCCGGTAATATCAACAACCAACCAAGTTCCCTCCTATATATGGAATGGTAAAAAAAATAAACACATGGTTCAACAATTCAATCATGTCATCTAATTGCTCATTACAGTGTTTCATAACTTCACTTAATATCACTTTCCAAAATCAATACTAGTAAATTTAATCTCAAGCTTATCTTAAGGCCTTATTCTGCAAGCGCCTTTGCAAATTCAAAAATTGTTAGAAGCTACTCCCACATTTCTAAAAGAATAAAAGCCATCTCTCTAGCTATTTTCATGGGACATCTAATTCCATCTTTGCAGCACAACCTTTAGAAGCTTCATTAAAATCAAGCTTATATAAGGGAAAAGTTGGAGGAGTCTAAGCCACATGGAGTTCCAAAGTTTACAAAGTCAATTTCCCATGGTTGGAGCTAGTTCCCTCTTATGGAATAATTTGTTACTCTTCTGGTTTTCTTGTTGTCTTCATGTTGTCGCAACAATCTCCACTGTTGTACTACATCTTGTAAAGGTCACTGAAGATACAGTTCTATGCTCTCCAACACTTATCAAGATCTCCCAAATATTGAATGTGAATAGTCTCATTAATATATCTATGATGTTTAGTTACCTAAAAGACTACTCTTGACAGCGAGTTACTGTTTTATATTAATGTGTGATGCAATTTAGTTAACCTTTATTTTTAAGTGAGGAACAATTTTCTTTAATATTATTATGGAAAAATTAAAATATTATGTATGATTTCAAATTTACATACTCAAATGTGTTTTCCCACAGCCAAAGACTTTTTTTAAGAATTTTATACCAACGCATTGCCTCCTATCAACATTTATCATCTCTACAACCTACCTTGTATCTTTAGGAAGGCTCTTTCTCAGGCTTTGAGAGGGCCTCCCCTACAAATTTCTAGGCCTTAAGTGATATGGAGCAAGGTGATATCATAAGTAACCCATTTGACAAAAATGGTTTTCAAAAGAAAAATGGAAATAATGGTTATGGAAGGATGTGAAGACCAATGGAAAAATTGAAGGTGTTATGGTTGGGGTTGCGTTCACAACCCCCTCTTTGTCAGCTCTTCCTTTAGGACTGGATGGGTTAAACTATTCCACTGAACATTATAGAATGACCTGCAAGCTTATAAAACTCTTTCTAAAAACTTCTGCGAGGGGTCATGACAGTTAGTATTAACACCTACTTTACAAAGGTGGACATTAACAAAATTTTAAGGTAGAGTTGTGTTGAATTCTATTTTAGCAGGGGAAGAGAGAAACCATGTCAAGTCTAAGCTTAGCACAATGTGACAGAATTGTTCATGGTCATTCATTTTTTCCAAAGAATTATTGTGAGGGAAATCAATTTTTCTTGTCACAGAGTTTTCAGTTTTGGATGTAATTAAGTTTAAAGATATTCACCATTTATATTTTCAGAGTAGACATGATATTCTTAATGGCATTGGAGGGATTTTAGTTGGAGAATTATATATAATCAATCATCACAGGATCGAAAACTAACCTATAAAGGCCACCTGTCAATGCCCTTGTCAACCTCAAGTTTATATTGCTCCATAGAGGTTTATCTAACTAGTTCAATGTGATAGAGGTCAAGTTCTGTATGTTATTTTTGAGAGAGGTTTATATAGTTATGTGTGCTAAGGAGGTTGGGCTAAGGAAAAATAAGAATACTCTTGGTTTTTTGAGAAAGAGGTTATATCAAAGGTGAAAATATTTGTTGTAAAAAAGGTCCAACTAGTCTTAGAAAGTGCACAATGAAGCATGACTAGACCTAAGCCCTCTCCAAGGACCAGCCAAAGCATAAGGGAATGAGTTGTATTGAAGGAATTAGATAAAGTTCTGTGTCAATGTAGATCTAAAATATATGTTAATGAAGGGCTAATTGTTTTTTTATAAATGAGTTGAGTTATGTCACAGAATTCCAGGTTTTGTCCTCAAGTGACGCTTGAATTTTGTCTTTTTATCATAGGTTTGAATTACCCAGAGGGGGGTTTTGTCTCACATCAGGGTCGAATTTTGTCTCATCTCAAGGCTTAATTCTATTCTTCACCTCATGTATGAAGTTAGTTTCACTAAAGGGTTTATTTCCCAACAATAGATAACTCCAAATATGCTCCATAATTTGATTAGATAACCCACTAATAATCCTTAATCCAGAAAAAATTAGAGACCATGAATTGCTCCAGTTTTCTCTTCTTCATTGGTTCATATTTACTCTTCTTAGTTCCTTGACCCAAATGTTTCCCAAATGGAGGAGAAAACTCTTCTTATTTATATAATCCGAGTCAAACAAAACATGGTTGACCTATCATTTTTATTTTATGTTGGAGAATAATTGTAATACAATATTGGATATTAAGTTTGATGAATGTTGCTAGTGATAGTGAACATGTTTATGTAGCTTACAAAGTTTCTAGTAATGCTTAACAAGCACAATATGTCCCAAATGAAAAGTTTTAGATGAGGGTCCTCTACTAGTATATCGATAAAATTTTCTCCTTTTTTAAATGTATCAAAAACCTTCTTAAATTCTCTGTTGAGTGAAGAATACATAGTATCACCTATTATCTATCGTTAACTATAGACAGTCAAATTTTTGGATATCACTTTTGGAAAGGGTTCCATTAAAAACTAACAATTTTCTACATAAGTAACCATGTGCTAGTTTCAAATTGTAATTGCAGCCTTGATTCTATTTATTTAATGACTCCTGGAATTCTGCACATTTAACTCTGAGATTTGATCTTGAAGAAAACCTATGAAAATTACAGTTCTCATATAGTGAAGGTTTCAACCTAATTTTAATTGACAATAGTGGCATGGTTGTGCTTGAAAGAGGCTAATATGAAGTATTTCCTGGTTTTTGGTTTTTTGAGGTAGCTCTTCAAGTCCCCCAAACTTACTGAAATAACTCAATGCTCATACGATTGCTTTCCTTGTTTCTACGGCTCATACTCTACTCATGGAGTAACCTGGATAATACATAGTAATTATAAAACCTTGCAGAGTTCTCATTGTATGAACAATGATGACAAGACCTGAATTATTAATTGAGTGCTATACAAGTATGCCAAGTAATGTTCCAAGTCTATTGACAAGAAACCAAGTATATCCTTCTGGCTACACAAGTTCGATAATTCTAAGTTTGAGCCCCATAGCTATCGTAGGAATCCAAGCTTTAAAAATGAAGGCTACAAGTCCGAGATGCACAATTTCAACTTACAACAGTGTAAGGAGCCTCCATAGGTGATTTTTATCTCAGGTCTAGGGTTGTTCTACCATTTTCCACTAATCTTCTTCAATGTCACTGTTGTTAGCATACAGTGATATAAGTTATGTATGCATTGACCAAATCAAAACAAATTCGTCATGGTAAAAAATTTTACAACGTTATTGGTCGGGTTGGGTTACGACTCAAGTATAGACAAGTGGAAAACACAGACCCCTGGCAGATAAGAAGGTCGAATATTACACAGACTTGGATCAATAAAATAGCTTTTTCGTTGGTTTCATTTATTATTTAAATCTCGTTCGAATTTCATGAGATTAAATATGGATGAATTTCTAAAACCCATCCATGTTCCCTATGTGATGAACACGTAAATTTGATTATCAATGTCTATACTTGAAGTAAATTCTAGATTTCCTTCATTATTTTTTCCCAACTCTTCAGCTTGCACAAAACAAAGTCAGGGCACAAATTCTGCAATTGTCATTTTCACTGAACATACACACCACACGTTCCATTTCCCACCACTCACTAGGTTTATATAGGGACATGACGCATTACAACAAACTAACATGGAGTCATTTATTCTTCTCCCTGCATATGATAAATCCAACATTAATCGGTGGCGTGAACCCACTATAGGAACTCCACCTTCAGATGTTCTCCCCAACTCACCACCAAGATCTATGAGTGAAGTTGCACCAAACAATTTCTACTATATAGCTCAAAATTTGTAGCACATTCCTTACACCAATATGATTTCTTCCCCAACACTTTCCATTCTTCATCCACATCTACGCTTCTTCAAATATTTGGGCAGATTGCCATATCATGATGCCCCACACACATAAATGAGGAAGAGTTTGATCAAAAAGAGGATGAGTCCCTCACTTTGTCTCCTAGGATGCGGACACATCCCTAAGAGTCTTGTCACATTCATCCTTATGCGACCATGCAATGTTCCAATTCAAAAATATCTCAAAATTTTCCAGTAACTCCTGAGTTTAAACAAAATTATTTGTTAGGAATATTGTCAAATTTATATGATGAGCATGCTACTGTAGGTGATATTCATTAATTTTACTTGAAGGAATAGTCATCATTTAAATATTTCCCATATGAAAATTCTTTATCTCAACTGCTCTCTTTATTAAACTCATAATTTTATAAATTTGCACCAAAAATCACAATACCGAAAGGTTCTTAAAAGTGGGAGAGTTGATATATGCCTACAATATGATTTGAAGGGGTATATGAATATGGTTATAAAAAAAATGTGAAGAGACTTTTATAGGGGAATATATGGCCTTAGAACCTATACAATCTTCCCTCTTTAAGCCCACGAACAAAGGTGAAATTTCAAGATGTCTTCAAGAAAATGTTCCAAAAATATTCTAGTGATTCATTGGTATATTTTGCAAATAGTTTGGTTGCAAAATTCATAAATTTCACTTCAAAATATAACATAAGAATTTAATCGAACAATTCAAATGCAACATTGAATAAGAACAACTTATAAGGAAATTGATAGTTTATTGAGAGGGAAATTATAGGATTACAATTCCGCTGTAATGGCTTCACCTAAAACAAGGTTTCTTCTAATAGATCTTGTCTTGGTGATGCCTAGAAACCAAATCAAACTATTCATTAGAGCTGCTATAGGACTGATATCAAATTTTTCCTCGATGGATGAGCTAATACATGTATTGAAATGTATCTCCCATATCTCGAATAAGGACTAACTGATGGCCCCTTAATCATGCAAGTCGATTCCATTTCAACAAATATTTGGTACATAATACTTCAACTTCTCTCGAAACAAATAACTATGCATGTTTTGGATGAAAAAATGAAAAATAGATGGATAATTGGATCTTAAAACCCACAGCTAGAATGGAGATAAATTCATCCTTAAGTGGGTCTCACAGTTGCTATAAATTTCACCCTCACTCGTATCTTATTTAATGTGCACTTCCTCTTAGTACCAAATCATGAAACTTGACCTTCTACCTTATCTTTTAGTCTTTCTCCTGGAGATGAAACTTTTCATCACGGTTTGATGCTTGGGAAAGAGTAACAACTCTAGATTTAGTCCTCCAACTATGGTGCTTGACCTCTGTATAATATTATTTTCTCACGACCTCTTGAGAATGGAACCATAGTATTGTAAACCAAATATCTTGTTGAGAATGGAACCATAGTATTGTAAACCAAATATCTTGTGGCGTGCATTTCCAACATGCCTTGGGCATGCACTTTTGTTCCTTGGAAATGAATTTTGGTGCCTATGGGCATGCATTGGTGGAATTCTTGTGGCGTTAATTTTGTGTCTTGGACACGAATTTTTGTGCCTATGGGCGTGCATTGGCGGAAAACTTATGGCACACATCTAGTATGATAGGAGTGCATATTGGGTACATCGTAATCCTAATGTGCATTTTCATAATGCTTAAGAATGAATTTCCAACGTGCATTTGGCATGCATTTTTGTGCCTATGGGAAATAAATTTTGTGCCTATAGGCATGCATTTTATGCCTACAATGCATTTTTTTTTTCCTATGGGAATGCATCTTATGCCTTCAATGTGTATTTTTGTGCCTAAGCGCATGCATTATGTGCCTATGGGTGTGCATATTATGGACATGGCCATAATACCCTTTATTTTTTTTCAAGAAATGTCATTTTAAAACATTTCATAAGATCAACATACCAAGTCAACTACACACGCTTCTATAAGTCACTCTACACACTAAAAAGTAAAAAATGGAATTTAATTGTGAGTAGCATAAACATGTATGAGTGTGTATATTGCTGCAATTATTTCATTCGTTCGTTTTAAAATAAAATATTGTAAAAAAAAATTATAAAGGAGGAGAACTATGAAATAGGACTTTGGAACTTGCTAAACCCTTGCATATTCGGTTTTCCTTCATGTCATCCCATTTTTACAATGACCCTTACCGTGTGGGATGATCCCATTATATTATTCTAAAATAGGTGCTTCCCCACTTAACCTTAGAGCACAAATCACATTCACATAGGCTCATTTCATTACATGGTTTAAAATTTTGTAATGGATAAATTTTGATGACACACTAGGAAATGTGCTAATCCAATGAGTACTCAGTTGCCTCCTAATTTTGTGAAATTGCAATTTTTGAAATATATGTAAGTTAAGAATTCAAAAAAGCTCCCAGATGACTTGAGTAGGCTCACTTAGGCATGATGACTTATCCAAATAGACATGTCTTTTCGTTCATAACCCAAAACCAATATATATTCAGGTCTAAACACCTCATTGTAGCCAACAATTTTTAGTGAGATTTTAGAGACACAGTGAATAAGACATAAAGATAAATAACCCTAAGGAGAAGATAAAATTTAATTGTTTGGGTTAAATTATGTTGGGTTATCAATGAAGCTCGGACAATTTTAACTCGACCTGCGGAGAAAAAATTAACCTTGAACCATTTTTTGGAGGACAACTACCTGTTGGAGAAGCTCAAACTCAGATATGTGGCAGCCAACGTGTGAAAAATATTGTAGCTTACCTTTATTGTGGACTGACACCTCTAGAACCTCGGACAAAAAATAGTGAACATGAAGGCTCAGACTGTTAGTGACCTAACTCAAGGTTCAATGGAGAGGACTCAGTGAAGTAATAAAACTTAAGAAAACAGTTCTATGAAGCTCAGATAGTCAATAGTAAGGCTTGAATCCCTGTCTTATAAACTCGTGAAAGATCAGAAGCTCGGGCTATTAGAAAGTGAATAGGTATTTGTGGTAGCTTGGATTAGTAGCATAGCTACCTGTGGAGAAGACCCCAGACCAGTGAAAAAACATTTTTGGAGGGTCAGATTAGTAACTTACCTATGGACTTGACCTTCCTTCAGAACCTAAAAGAGCTCAAACCTTGAGAACTGTTGCCTTAGCCCAGACTTGTAGTTTGCAGTGAAGAACAATAAGATATTCATTGGCATGTGGAACACCCACATGGAATATAACATGTCATTATGATTTGGTTCATGATGTTGTGGCATTGAAGTAGAATGATCTGGCACGCCCATGTGGTAGATGGTGTATCATCATGACATGGCTCATTGGTGATGTGGTGAAAACATTGCACTAACGTGACAGTGACATGGAGAGGAAGTGGAAGGTGATGTGGAGTTGGGTATTAACCTATTATTATACTAGGATGTCGAGGAACTGGTTTCGAGAAATTTGGAATACAGTATTTGGCCTATCTCCCAATACTAATAGAACCTAAACTTTTTCAGTTGAAAAAATCATTAGACTCTATCAAATGACAACCTAACATTGGATAAGAAGAACTTTAGTTATCCATCACATCATTTATATATCCAAATTTAATGTTAATTGTAACATAATATCATTATACTATCAAAGCATCCATATGATACAGTCAATTATTTTAACATTTGTTTTAAATATTATTTTGTTAGTGCCAGTATTCCGACGATAGTTTGACATATTTTTTTTAAATATATTTTGTTTTCGTCGGTATTCTGACGTTTATTTTTTTAAATAATGCTTTGTGTCGTCAGTATTCTGAAATTTAGAACTGTTGATCTAGCGACATTTAGTTTTTCTTTAAATGTTTTGTGTCATCGGTCTTCTGACATTTAGAACTGTCGCTCTATTGATTTTTAGTTTTTTTTTTAATTCTGTCATCTGTATTCCGATGTTTAGAAGCGACGGATTAGGGATGTTTAGAAGAGTTAGAATAAAAAATATTGTGTTCATTGGAATAGCGATGATTCATGAAACGTCGAAAGAGTGATGATTCATGAAACGTCAGAAGAGCGATGAACAATTTGGAACATAGAAATTGCAACACCACCAAAAAAATGTCAGAGATAACATCGCTCTACCGACAGTTAATTCAAGTGTTGGAATTTTTATTTTAAGAGAATTGAAATTTTTCCCCACCTCAAAGTGTCGCTCTTGGGATGCCTATGTGTCGCAAGAGCTGCATTTTGGTCATAAAAAATTGGGTCAAATGTGCTAGTGGAAGGAAAGGGAAAGAAAAGGAAAGCAAGGAAGCGCAAGGAGATAGTTGGATCAACAACTATAGTAGGACTGATTTGCAGGTTACATTTGCATGTGTGATTTCCTTGGTTGTTTTTGGATGCATTGTATATGCATGTGATTCTCTGGTTATGTGTTTTCATTGACATGGATATTTTCCTGGATTGACAACGGTTTCAACCTTACCTTTCCATTTCTTGGATAACCATAGTGTAGTGGTTTCCCACTTGTTTTTTTGATTGGTTCCTAGGTTCCCTATGGTTGTGGGTTGGAACAAACGTTTTGTGGCCCTAAAAAAATTCGAGTTCAGTTACTAGTTCCTCAAGCCTTCGGGTTGGGAAAAATATTATGGAGTGTTGTGGGTTGAGCTACTATTCCTTAAAGCCATAGGTTACAAAAAATTCTCCAGAGCCCTGAAACAGCTTGAGCTAAGTTGCTAGTTCATCAAGCCTGTACGATGGGACAAATGCTTGTGGGTTGAGTTACTATTCCTTGGAGCCATAGGTTGGAACAGAAACTTTGGATCCTTAGTTAGTTTTCGGTTGATTTACTAGTTCCTAGAGCCTTCTAAATCTTGGGTAGAGACCAATCTAGTTAATGTTAGTGATTTTTGGATTGTATAGATGATATCACTGTGGTTGAGGCTTGAGGTGGTTTAGCCTCTAGAAGCCTTGGTTGGTTTTATTTTGGTTTAACCCTTATGATCCCACATTAATGCTTGAAATATAACGCGGGGGTGATTAGTTTAAATAAAGGTTTGGTTTAGACCAATCTATTTTCGAGTGGTACATGGAAGTCCCTGACTTCGTTGGCATATTAATATGTTAATATGAGATATTTTATTATTGTGGTCTATGATAATTTGTACTGATTATGTTTCTGATTTTATGGCTGATTCGCCATGGTTTCTATTTTGTTTATATGTGGGTTATGTTGGAAATATTGAGAGGGTGAGCGAATAAGTATTCCTTAGAAATTAAATTTTTTTAATAATTGTAAAAGCATTATTTAATCTTGAGTTGTTATTATTTTTATTCTTCTGAGGTGTTCTCAGGCCAGAACCTAAAGGTGACTCCAATCTCCCAGAAAATCTGGTAGATCATTTTTCACAATTTTCACACTTGATCCCCTGTACTTTGTAGAATAGTTGTAGGAAATATGTATAATAAATGTTGAATCCTGGTATGTGTTGATAATTGTTCCCACATACTAATAACTATACAATTCTATGCATCAAGCTATCACTATTCAACTGCACATCACTATTACTCCGCATTGTGTATAACTGTCACTACAAATCACTGCACAACTGCTGGCTATCACTGCATGTCACTGCTCATGAATGAATAGTCATCAATGCACAACCACTGTCATCATCATATCAGGTTGCACTCGATGCTACAACCATCTAGTACCATTAGGGGAATTTTGATGTCTAAATTAGACCTCCTAACAAAAATGTACTACCAAAATAAACTTTATAAGAACCAATAGGATTCAAGATGATGATGTCAACCATGGAGGATTATTCACCATCTTTTAAGTAAAAGGGTAAAAATATTAAAAATTTATAAAATAATAAAACTACTTTTTCAACTCGTATTTTTAACTTATATCCCAATTTTTTTTTACTCAAATTTCGACCGGGAGTACTCGTTCGATGAAAAAATTAGTTCCTCATGCAAGGAGTACCCATGTTGCTTACTTTTGATGGACATCGCTAAACGAAAAAATGAGAAATTCATGAAAATATGTGATTGCAATAACATTTTTCATGTATTTCTCATTTTTCGTGTAGCATGATCCATAGAAAGTATGCGAAATGGGTACTCCTTGGATAAGGTAATACAATTTTCATCCAACGAGTACTCCCGCTCGAAATTTCAGTAAACAAATTGGGAGATAAATTGAAAATACGAGTTGAAAATGTAGTTTTTTCTTTATTCCCTCTAAAATTTGATGATGTAATCAAATATTAAATTTTCTTATTTCCACTATTATTTTATAATTTTCTTAGGAGGCCCAATTTAGACCTCAAAACTCCCCTCATGTATTATCAACTAATGGCACAAACCAAGGTGCCTCAGGTCATCCTTATGACCAACTAGCAATGCTCTCAAGCTCTCTCCATGAAGAGCTACCAACATATGTCTAAATGTTGCTACTCTGCTGGTCAAACCCTTATATCCATATTTATGTCAATATGTTGTAAAACTAGATGAAAATTTCCTTCAACACTTGCTATCTTGCAATATTACAATTGTGTCACTCCACACAAATCCCTAGGTCATACTATGAAACAACCCATAGATCAATATTTTAATATGTCTATGTGCTTAATTTTATAGGTAAATTCAATGAGTCATACTAAATTTAAGGTGTTGACTCTATTTCAATGCCTTTAACAGTACTCAACATGTAGTATATTGTATCTTGGTCAAGTATAGTCAAAGACATGTCAATTAGATGTAAACTCACTGTCTGAAGCCATATGTTAAACTTAAGTCTTATTCAAGGAATTATTTCAAGGTTAAGATTTCAAATTAAGGTCATTTAAGGTATATGCTAAGTTATGATGTCATGCAACTAAGTCCCATCAAGATCTAGAATCCAATTCTATTCACTATTAAGGTCACTATACAATATCATAGGATACAAAATTATTTATATGTCAAATCACATCAAAATTTAATTGTTAATACACATCAAAATAAGTTAGTTCAATATAATTATGCCAAGTTGTTCACATTATTTCACTGTGTTTTGGTTCATCGTTGCAATGAGAGGTTTGTCAACAAGATGCACAAAATAAAATTCAAAGTCAATGATTAGGTTATCGTCTTTGGTTATTGAGATTGTTCATTGATAATAACATTACTACTACTACCTCACGATGGGATTCAACATCATATATTGACAATGGGATGTCAATGTCAAGTCTACCTATATATCAATTCACTATACATAAGGATTTCTGTGATAATTTTTGGTACATCACAGTTAGTGTCACAATGCATATTTTTGTCCTATTGACTGTAATTATGGATACTCTAACGAAACCAAGTAGCTAATGTTCCTGCAAACAAAACTCAAATGAATCTCATTATCCAAAACAAAAAAACAATAAAAACATATCATAAACCTACAAAGACAAGAAACTACTACCGTATAAGACCAAAAATCCAAAAATAAACTACTGTAGGACACCAAGAGCTATAAGGTGAGGATTGTACCTTCATTGTTCTCAAACAAGATGGCTGAAATCCAAATGAGTCTCAAAACACCAAATTGAATTCCTTTTTATTCCAAATTAGCCATAATCCAAAATAATAAAAATGAGAGCCAAAAAGGAAACCCTAATTTTTGAAAATTGCACTGGTCCGAGGGTTAATATGGTGGCAACAGTGAGGCTTGTTCCTACAATAAAACATTCCAAGGAAAAAAGATAAAACTAGAACCCAAAAATAAATCAAAACCAAGAAAAAATGAAACCCAAGAGTGCTATAATTCTTCGTTGTCCTAAACTTAGGTAGCCAAAAAATTTAGAGCCAAAATACATAAGAATAGTTGGTTGAAATGATAAGTTTTGATGAGTATAAACGATCTTATTTTATAGGCTTATGTGTGGGCATAAGAGGGTGTAGCTAGATAAGTATACTTCCCATAAGGATTTGGATTATTAGTAACTATGTGTTAAGCCCCCCTCTCTCACCTCTTCCATTGGAGCTTGAGGAAGAAGGTCTTCTACCAGAGACCAAATGTATTTTTTGTAGAAATTATATACACTAAGCATGCATATGTCCAAGATCCACCTGATCTCACACTATTTAACTTTATGAAAGATACTAGATCTATTCCACTTTTTAATATTTTGCGGAAAAATTTAATTGCACACACATGTCAAGCATAAACAAAAATTATCAATCGCACATAACACAGTTTTTAATCGGGAAAGCCTAAAGCTAAAAACCCCAACTATATATTATGTAACATGGAGATCATATCACAATCTCATACAAACATACAAAGCTTATCACAAGCCCTCAATACAATATAATCGTCATACACTAATCAGGCCTAATCTTGCAAATCCATGCACCGATCTATGCAACCTGCTACTCTGCCTCCACTGTGCAATCTCTGTTAAATAATAGCTATGAATGAATTCGAATTACTCTTGTATTGACTGGGCAATCCTCATTGGCCTCTCCACTGTGTGTTTGATGCAATCAATGCATCACTATAGTCACAACAGATAGTCTATCTTGCCCTTTCACCTATCTCTCCACCGGTCTCCACTAAAACTGCCATGCACTGTGGTTAACTGATCTATTGTTCATTTGATTAATGAGTTATTATTTATGAATTAATTAACTAATTAATTCACTCCACTCTCACTAGTGTATCAATCAGTTAGACTAGATACAACTAGCTCAACTGAGTCTAACCGAGTTAAACTAAATACAGCTCCATAACTACTTCTTCCAACTATGTCATAACTCTGCCACTTGAGTTCTAGCCCCAGGTCCTCCATGGATTCCTCCGAGTAAACCCTTAGGAATAGCGTAATTCCTTAAATGAGTTTGATGTGCCACATGTGCATTTAACTACTCTGCTCAAGAAAGTAAGTTGTTGTTTTAGAGTACGATTATTATTAAGAGCTAATAATAATCGACATGCATCTATTTTTAGATTGACGATCTATAAATAGACTTAATATTCTAAAAATATAATTTCATCTATTTTTCCAACTTGGTCAACCATCCAAAAATAGCATCCTGCAACTTCTGAAATATGATCGACATGTCTAAAAATAGACATAGTCTAAAAATATACTTGCGCCAAAAATAGCCTGCGGGCCCACTTAGTGAAGGCGACTCTTTTCGCTAAGCTCATCATCTTGTTGAATCTCAACATTTTTAGCTTATGATTTCTTGGAAAATTTTATCATGAACACGTTCTAGATGCAGAAGTAGATTTATGTTTCAGTTACATAGGTAGTTTTATTAAAATTCAACTCAACTTTTCCACCAATTTTATGATGATTTTTTCAATGATTAATGCATGAACATGTTGTTTGAATGCAGGTTTCAATAGAGAATAAAAGGAGGGCCATTTTACCACAATATTATTCAGTCTTGACCCTTAATTAACCACCTTCCATCCAAACCATGTACAACCTTATTTTTGGATACCACCACCACATCACCGAGATCCATCTTGAAGGTGCAAGACAATATTTTTCAATCATTTTCAGCTTGGAAAAAGGGTTAGCTACCATTTTATACCTAGATCCACCTTCACCGTACCTCTCCTAACCTTTTCCTCATCATTTCTAGCCTCAAACTCCACATTGCATTTTTCCTGTAGCTTTTCAGGACATCCTGTAGCACTACAGGAAATCCTGTAGCATACTCTTGTAGAAGTGCCAAACACTCTCTCCTTCAGACAAAAATAACTCTTTCACCTCATCTAAGCTTAGCCAAGCCACCAACATACCTTTAGCTATGAACCTTTGGTTGAGGATCCCTCTTATACCACCTCAACGCCTCCTTCTTTTGTTGCAAAACATAGTCCTTTGAACTCTAATTAGGTCATTACTAGATGCATCATTAAACATAGTAGTTAAGCATATATATAGGGCTTATCTAGTAATTTGATTCAATATGTGTGCTCTAGATAAGTTTCCTTTTCTGTAATTTAATTCAACAATATAGCTTATGAATTCCACTTAGCGTAATTTACTTTATTACATTAGCATAAGTGTGAATTTCTCTTTCTTGCAAATAGCTAGATGAATCAATGTGATCTATAGTATTTATCTTTCCTTATTGATAGAGTAATTATCATTATTTGTTTCCAGTATTAGAGTAGACTTAGAAGTGTCCCAAATTCCCTACCTAGAAGTAACCATAACAGTAGCACCTCATTGTAGAACTTAGATGAGGATGGAATGAGTATAACTCATCTCCTGTACATATAGCACTTTCACCTCCAAGTTTGTACGAACCCCACGTGGATAAAGTAAGTTGAGTAGCCTCTAGGATTTGTAGCACTCTCGGTGGAATACCAGGGCTCACTAGTGGTTAAATTTTCTTTTATTATTTCAAAGGTCTCTTGAAAAAATCTTGAACAATAGAATTCTGAGTCCTTCGCTAGAAAGAAAAACAATTGTGAAGCCACCTTGCCAAAATCCTTAATGAATATCTTATAATAACCAACCAAGCCCAAGAAACGCCTAACATCCCTTTTTTCGGAGGAGTGGTGACCCTTTTTATGAGAGAAATAGTGTTTGGGTCTACTTGTATTCCTGCTTAAGATATGGAGTGGGCAAGGACAATCCCTGCATTCCTCGAGAATTCACACTTCTCATGATTCAAGGAGATATGCATTTCAATGCATCTCCTTAATACTTTAGCAATATTAAAGAGGGCATCCTGGAAATCATACCCATAGGGAGTGAAATCATCCATTTAGATTTCTAGAGAGTCATGTATAAGCTCAAAAAATATTCTCAAAACTTATATTTGAAAAGTGCCAGGGGAATTGACTAAGCCAAATAGGATAACTCTATAAGAAAAGGTATCGCAAGGACATGTAAATGTAGTCTTGTATTGCTCCTCAGGGATGATTTCGATCTGATTGTAACCACTGAATCCATCCAAGAAAGAGAAGAACTTATTTCCTGCAAGACCATAAAATACTTCATCAATGAAATACAAAGTGAAATGGACTTTCTCTATCAGGCCTTGTTCAACTCTCTGTAATCAACACCAATCCTCCACTTAACATTTTTCTTTGGGAGTACAACTAGAGAAGACACCCATTCACTATCTGATATGAGGTATATGAACCTTGCATCCAACAACTTTTGTAATTCATCCTTTACTATGTCCTTCAAGGTTGTGTTCATTCCCCTTTGGGGTTGGTACAGGAGATTGCATCCCTCTTTGATGAAAATATGGTGAGTGCAGACTAAGGGATGCGCCTAATTAATTTATTTATAATCCAAATAGAAATCATCTAAGTTCTCTCTCAGCGTCTAGCACAATTTTTCTTCCTTTTTGGACGAGACAGAGGGATTGATCTTTAAGTTTTTGGATGGGGAAGATTGTACAATCTTGGTAGGTTCATGGCTTGAGTCAACTGATCATAGCTCATTCCAAGGACTGCTTCTATATTATTTCACAAGTTAATCAAGTGGAATAGAAGTGGGGTGTTGGTTAGGAAGAATATGGTCAATGAGGTCATCTTCATGAGGTTTCCCCCCCCTGATAAAAACATCTAAGGTACATATTGGGTATGGTGTTGAATGGTACACTTTATCTTCTTTATCATCCTCTAGCCACAAAGGTATATCATGTTCAATAGAAGGCTAAGTAGGAGTATATAATACCATTTTATTGGATAACTTCCCACTCTTCATGGTCATGTTTCCAACCCTACAAATGATATATGCATAAGTAGTGTCCAAACAAGGTCTTCCTAAGATAAGAGGATACCCATTAAACTTGGTTTTGGGTTGAAGTACCAGGCAGTTAGTTCGATACTCCCAAAAGTCAATGGAGAGCATGACATCCTCAACAAATCCCTCGGGAACTACTACGAATCTATACACAAGTTGCAACACTGTAGTAGTCTTTCTCAAAGCTCCTTATAGGTTGATATTTAAAATGGTTTCTTCAATCATCAAATTGATGGAAACACTGAGATCAATAAATGTATGAGGGAGAATGATAACATCAATGTGAAAATCCACTACTGGACTTCCAGGGTCTAGGTACTTTGGGAAAATCACTCTCCCAACATCAAATAAAATAATTGACCAACAACATTGATGGTGAGGGTGTATCTCTTCTTTCTTCAAGTATTTTTGAATAATTTCTTCTTGATAATATTATTATAGATGTTAAAATCCTTAATATTCTGGAGAAAGGGTATCTTGACACACAAATTCTTCGATTCTCTTAGAATTTCAGTCTCTTCTGGGGTGTGGTGGCTAGGATGGATCAATATCTTAGGAAAAGGAGGTGGATTTCCTTGACGGGTACACTCTTCCTTTTCCTATTAAATATACCCAGGTGGAGATGTTGGATGGATATCTGGGAGAAATTTCCCATACCTAAGGTTAATCTCATGGATCTCCACAACATAGCCAGGGTAAGATGTATCTCCATTGTGGACTTGTTGTGCTTGTTTTTTATTCGGGTTTAGATTTGGTTGAGAGGGAATATGAGGCTGCTTAGATGGAGAAATATTAGTGAGTTTTGGTTGAGGTTAGGGTGGATGGAGTAAAGTAGGAGGTCGGTTGAGTTGAGGCCTCCACCCTTGTTATGGGTCTCTCCATTGAGGAGTTTGGGGAGAAAATGGACGAAATGGTTGATTGATGGGTTGAGGATGATACAGAGGAGCTTAAGCAAAATAAGGAGATGCAGGCCATGATGGATGAATAGAATAATATCAAGGCTACTAGGGTGAATTTTTGTTTGAATTGTAGTAAGAATAAGGTGCACCTTGCATTCCTTGTTGGCATGGTCAAGGTCCTCGAGCCCTCCTTTGATTTATAAATCACAATTGCTCTAGTACAACTTCCACCCATTGGTATAAAAATATTAGGCTAGGTAAGGAAGGAGATTTTTCTGTTTCATGGTTTTCTTCACAAACTTCGTAGACTTCTATGACATTCATTAGGCATTCATTCCTATGTTGTCTTCTAGTGCATCTAGGGAAAATTATAGCTAGGGCTGTCTTTGCATCCTCTTGTTTCCTCTTGATATGCATGCTATCCATTTGCAAGGAAAATGTATGCAACATTTCACTCTTTAGGTCCTCTAACATGCTCCCTATCTTGCTTTTGATGGATGAGGTGGAGTAAGAGGTATTGGCCAAGCCTTGGCTGCTTCTACCTTTTTTTCTGGCTACCCTAGAATGATTTTTTATGATAGATAAATTGATGGACTGGAGTTAAGGAGAGATGGTCTCTCTTTTTAGCTGTATTTTCATTCACTAAGGGAGTCGTCTTTGAGTTTTCATACGTTAGTTTCATTCATCAAATTCCTGGAATTTTATTAATGAAATACCATAGTCTATTATTATATCACCCCTCAAATAATACGATCCTTCCATTTTTTATACAAAGCGCTCCTATTATTATTTTTCCCTTGAACACTTGATTATTGTTTGAAACCCCCCTTCAGAATATTGCATCAAACTATAATAGCCCGACATTTAATTCTTTTAAAAACAAATATCTAAGTCCTAGAGCTATACTACTAACCCCTTGGGCGACTATTACTCTCCGACATAAAACACTTTAACAATGTTGGCCCGCATATTCGTATTCAAACAATTAATAAGGTATTACCAACTCAAAGGGCACTGGGGCCTACCTTGAATTATCGACCTTTCTACTTTGAATGTGATAACCCTTGGATCTTCTTCCCTCACGATCAGATGATATTCACAAAACTTTGTGGGCAGAATGTTAGCATTCCGAAGAATTGTGAAATGGGCGGTATTGGTTGTATGACGTGGCGTGATCTAATTGGATCGGGTTTTATTTTGTGAAAACCACTCCAGGGCCAAAAGTGGTGTGAAATTGGCAGTATGATTTCTTGAAACCACCCGCTGGTAATTGAACAGTGTTTTACTTAAACTCTCTCTGAACTGCCTTTCTCTGTATTAACACCACATTCCGGTCTTTAACTATATCTCTTCACCAAACAGCAAAAATAACACACTCACTCTGGCAGACAGAGGTTTGTGTTTCCTTGAATAAGCAGAGCATGTCCTGCTACACTCAGTGAATAGAATTGGCTCCCTTACAATCTTCTATACGGGATAATCCATGCAACTCAAAGTATAAACTCGAGGACAAACAGAGAGAAAAAAAGGAGATTTAACACAGCATTGATTCTTACTCTAATTATACACAGAACCCTCAATTCGGAAGAATGAATCCTTCGGGAACTCTAATAACGCACACAGATAGACAATGAGCCTGAATTTCATTCAACTGATAACAATTCTTCTCGATTCAATAATTCACTGTTAGATCCCCATTTTTCACTATATCAGGGGTTAAAATTTATAATTCATTACATGACTCTTCGGGTCCCTCTCGGGGCCATTTTATTCATAAAATAAAATCCTAATTACATTCTATCAACATAAACCAATTATACTGACACAAATGAACCTATTCGACTTCTACAGTTAATGAACTAACCCTAACTTCTCCAAGTGCAATAGTCAGCTAAGGTAGTGACACCTTGCTGTTACATTCTAGAATAATTCAAACTCTTCTAGCTACAACATGTGGACAATCCTTCTACATTGCTGGCTAGTGTCCAATGCCCCTACATCAGACTCCTGAAGGAAAATTTCTTCAGGGACTCCTGTCCATGAGCTCTTTCACAGAACTTCCTAGTTTCTCCAACATAACTTCAGTCACCAAAGTAGCATCTTCATCTGTCTGGTCCTTCCACTTGATAAAATACTAGAAATATTCTTGTCCTCTAGTCCTTTTGAACACCTTCTTGTCCAAGATCTTCTCTTTCTATAATAGCTATGCTGGAGGTAACTGCTTTACCCAGTCAATCTATTCTTTGTCTGCTGGTCCTTCATCTGTGCCACCATTTTCATACCTGTACAAATTTGCAACATTAAATATGGGAGATATCCCAACATCAGGAGGCAATTAAATTTCATAAGCATTAGCATAAAACTTTCTCGGGATCTTGCATGGCCCTATATTCTTGAACTTAAATTTTTTATACTGCTTCTTTTGAAATCTTTCCTTCCTCAAGTGTGACAAAACCAAATCTCTGACCTCAAAATTGACTTCTCTTCTGCTCAAATCTGCTCTTCCCTTGTATTTGATGTTGCTGCCTTGCAACTGCTATTTTACCTACTCATGTATGTCTTGGATCTCTGAAGCAAATTCTTCTCCATCAGCACGCCTCAACTCTGCCTTCGCCAAGTTCCTCAGTTCATATATTCCTCTGGGGTGCATTCTATAAAAAATATGGAATGGACTTTGTCCTGTACTTCTGTTTGCTGAATCATTGTATGCATACTCTACCTGTGGAAAAATATGATCCCACTGTTTGGGATGCTCTCCTGCAAGGCTTCTCAAAATATTTCCCAGACTTCTATTTACTACCTCAGTTTTTCCATCAGTCTGAGGATGATAATTTGAGTTGAAACTTAGTTTAGTACCAAGCTTCTTCCACAGCATCCTCCAAAAATGGCCAAAAAATCTAGTATCTCTATCAGAAACAATACTCTTGGGCAACCCATGTAATCTAACAACTTCCTTGAAAAACAAGTTAGCAACATGAGTAGCATCACTGGTTTTATAACATGGAATAAAATGTGCCATCTTGGAAAATCTGTCAACAAAAAAAAATATTGCATCATTCCCTCTCTGTGTCTTGGGCAATCGTAAAACAAAATACATACTCACGATATCCCAAGGCCTGTCTGGAATAGGCGATGGAATGCACAATCTTGCATTTTGGCTTCTCCCTTTTGTGTATTGACAAAATTTTCAATTCTTCACAAATTTTTCCACCTCTGTTCTCATCCTTGGCCAATAATAAAAATGACTCAGCTGTTCATATGTTTTATCAGTACCAAAGTTCCCATCAAGTCCACCACTATGCTTCTCCTTGATTAAATTCTCCCTCATGGAACATTTTGGTACACACAATTGGTTTCTTCTGAACAATAAGTCCTTCTGCAAGAAATAATCCAACCACTAGCTTCTATCTGTCAAGACAAGGTTACAACATGCTTCAAATGCTTCCTTGAAATCTAAATCTATTTTATAAAGTTCCTTAAGAAAATAAAATCCCACAACTTCAAATTGGTTTTCTTGGACAAGCATGTTTCTCCTACTCAAGGCATTAGATACTTTATTTTCTTGGCCACTTATATGCTTCAGAAAAAAATTAAAAATCTGGAGATATTCAATCCATTTGGCATGTTTATGATTCAATTTAGGCTGCTACATAACGTATTGTAAAGCAAGATTATCTGAATAAAGCACAAACTCCTTAGACATTAAATAATTCCTGCACAATTGCATAAAATTCTTTTTTAGAAGAGGAATATTTTCTTCTTGTTTGATTCATCTTCTCACCAAAGTATGCTACAGGCCTATCATATTGACTCAATACAACTCCAATAGCTTCTCCACTGGCATCACACTTCACTTGAAATGGCTTGTTAAAATTAGGCAAAACTAGAATGGGCTTTTCAATTATCTTCTGTTTAAAAAGCTTAAAATTCCTTTCTGCTTCAGCAATCCATTTGAATGGTTGTTTGTCTTTCTTTATCGTTTCAATGATGGGTGCATTAATATTGTTGAAATTCCTTATGAATTTTCTGTAAAAACTGGCAAGTCCATGGAAAATTCTTACCTCAAAAACACTTCTTGGTGAAGGCCACTCCATAATTACCTTGACCTTTTCTGGATCCATCTTCAGTCCTTCAACAGAAACAACAAAACCTAGATATACCAGCTCCTCTTTCATGAATGGACAATTTTTAAAATTTATCAATAGCTTCTCTTGATGTAACTTCTTCAAGACATAATTAAGATGCCTTAAATGTTCCTTCTTTGTTTTGCTGAAAACTAATATGTCATCCAGATACACTATTACAAATTTACCAATAAATTCTCTTAACACTTCATTCATGAGCCTCATAAAAGTACTAGGTGCATTTGTTAATCCAAAAGGCATTACCAACCACTCATACAGTCCTTCATTTGTTTTAAAGGCAGTTTTCCATTCATCACCCTCATTTATTCTAATCTGATGATATCCACTTTTCAAATCTAATTTTGAAAAATATTTTTCTCCACTCAAACAGTCCATTAAATCTTCAATTTGTTGCAAGTACTCCTTCCCACTCAGCAATAAATTCTTTGGATCCGACTTTGTGCTTGATGTTTCTATTAGTGTCCCATGATTTGGCTAATTGGCAAGCGAAATGACAGTGTAACATCAAACAAATCTTTGGAGCCCAAGGACCTAGCCTTCCTGGACTCAGAGAGGGCTCTCTCTATTTGTGTAGGGGATATATGTGTGCTTTCTTATTGTGTTATTCATTTTAGGCTAGTTATGAAATAGGTTTTTTTGGTTTTGGTTTTTAGGTTGTGAGGGATGAACTGATCAAAGACTAAGATAGGTAAAAATATGTCAGATCAACTGAGCTATGGGGTCGAAAAGGTCAAGAAATTTTTCAGGTGGTGATACAAGGTTATTGAAGGGCCGATTTGATTCGAGGTAAAATGGATCTTTGGGTAAAATGGAGTGAAATGGACATTAAATTTGTGAAGAACAAAGGATTTCAAACATAAATAGTTTAATATCTGACATAAACATGGTAGGGAAAACCATTAATCATGAGAAATATAACTATAAACTGATCAATGCATAGAAATAAACATTCAAGCCATGCATAGAGATATATGACTCTCTAACTTTGGGAAATGGCTATCAGACTTTGGGGAAATACATTTAAAACAAACAAACAAATAAAATCACTATGAAGGAATGCCTAAACATAGTATTTCAAGCTATTGGGAAGATTGAAAACAAGATTGCATAGTTTTAGGCAAAGGGCAAGATCAATACAAGACCTCCTTGGTTCAACAAATGACTCAAAGAGAGGTTTCATAGGTGGATCTATGGCTAGCCATGAGTAATCAGGGCATACCATGAATCATAATTAGTATGCATAAAACCATAAATCAAACAAGAAAACAATATTCTTCAATTATCAAAGAGAAATCAAGGATTCTTTGATATGACTAAGAAGGCAGAAAACATAGAAGCTATGAAGAAATAGGAAAATTGAGGTGCCTCCAAGGGCATGTCTCAAGTATATTCTCTACTATCTTATAGAAAGCAAGAACATGGAATTATGAATGAAAACTAAGAAACAAAATAGAGAGAGAGAGACACTATACCATTCTACCAAGTCATGGAATCCAACAATAGTCCTCTTTCATCATCCAAAAGCACTCAAGAAACTCTCCAAATACATGAGACAAGTGTTTCTTCCAAAGCTTATATAACCATATATTGCTTCTATTCATCAAGTTCAGCCTCATTTACAATTAAAGCCTTTGGAATATATAGGCCAAAGTGAGGAAAACCTCTTAGTTCAACTTTCAATCTCATTGGCCTATCCAAAATATCTGATTTTTTCCTTGAGGCTTTGCAAAGCCCAAGGCACAAAATATCTAACAAAATATCTCAAAAATGCTAAAAAAGGGAAATATATTGACCTTTCATAACTGATCATGTACAAAAATAACTAAATTCACATGAGGAAAAGTCACTTTTGAAAGGTACATTTTTCACAAAAATACTTAAGAAATACATCAACAAAAAGCCTCCTGATTTTCTGGAAACTTTTGGAGGACTTTTCGATGTCGAAACGAGGCCTATGATGGCTCGTTGGAAAGATATGAATGTCTATTTTTTGAAAATGTTTATTTTTCTCAAAACGGACCATTGGAAGTCCTCCAAAAATAGACATGTGTGTAGAAACCCAAAAAATAGGCCTTGCTGATAAACGGGGCAAAGTGTAGAAAAAGCGAGTGTTTTTCACCATTTTGGTGGAGAAAAAGATCTTCAATTGATCTAAAAATCACTGAGTATATGCCCCTAAAATTATGGCATCCAATGATACCATTTTCATCCTTTGAGGATGCCCCAAACTGAAATGACGATGCCCATGAGTCTTAGCCAAAAACCCAAAAAATGGCAAAAAACCAAAATTTGTCAAATTTTGCCCAAATTTGGCGACCATGACCCTCAAGGGTTTTCAGAAACATGTTGTGAAGCTGAGGAAAAAATTTGGAGCTTTGAGGTGTCTTTCCTCAATTTTGGTGCCGGACGCTTCCTTTGAGCATCCTTGAGTTTTTCCTGAGTGACCTTCAATTTCCGTCGGGCAAACTGATTTAGCTTCTTGTAATGCCCGGTCATCCTCTGCTGAAGGTCCAAGTCTCTATTTTCCTTCTCCAACTTCTTTTCCAAGTGATCATTAACCCTCTCAAGCCATGCTTCTTGATTGTTCTCTATTTCTTTTGTGAACAATGTAGTGAGAGGGGTAGATTGGAGAAGGGAAGCCTCTTCTTCCTTTTGTTTTTCAAGGGCTTTTCTGAGCCCCATGGTTCTTGGCCTCTTTCTCCTGGGCTGATCTTCATCTTCGCTCTCATAGAAATCACCCATGAGTTCTTCCAATCTCACTTGTGCTTTGGAGGCCTCTTTTTTGTATTTGATGGTCCGTGTCTCATATATATCCATATGGACACTCATCTGTTTGTTTTGAATTTGCAAAAAGTCATTGAAGTTTCTAGCCCTCTCAAGAACATTCCTCAAAGCATCAATTTGGTTTTCTCTATTGATCAAGAGATTTTATAGGATCCGGGCTTCATTGTCGCTATCATCACTTTGGATCTGAATGATGTCGAATTCCCTTTTCTTTTCATGACTGCTTTCTTCTTTCTCCTTTCCTTTGCTTTGGGTGGCTCTTTTAGTCTTCCTCCTCTTGGGAAATTTGACAATGGGCTTCTTGGGAAATTTTCCCTTGCTTTGAAGGGCCCTAGTAACATTTGGAGCTACAACTTTAGGCACCCTTTTCCTTGATGTCCAGGGCTTGGCCACTTTCGGAGAGGAGAGCATGGCCCCTTGCCTAGGAGAGGTAGATAGCACATGCTCCATTGGCTCTTTACCCTTGCCACTTTGCTCATCATTCTTGCCATTGTCTCAGATTTCTTCATCGATGCCTTGACTGTCCTTTTGAATTTATTTTTTAGGGCTGACCTCCTCACTGTGTTGCACCTTTTCATCATGCTGCTGTTTTTTTTCATGAGGCTATTGTTCATCATCATGTGGTTGCCTCTGTTCATCATGCTTCACCTGTTCATCATCATGCCCAGGAGTCTATTGTTCATCATCATGTTCCTCTTCATCATGCCCTTCTTCCCCTTCTTGTTCTACCTCACTTTGGTCTTCTTCCCCTTGCTACCATTTTTCACTATGATGCTGCTCATCATCATCTTCCTCATCATCCCCTTACTGCCATGTTTCATCATGATGCTAATCATCATCATCTTCCTCCTCTTTCTCATGCTCTTCTTCCTCATCATGCTATTTTTCTTGTTCAATGGGAAATTTGAGCTTCTTGGGAATAGGCTTGCTTGAAGAATGTGAAGGATGGTGAGTGGAAGGTGAAGGAGATGTATTAAATGAAGGGACAGTGGCGAAATCCCAATGTGTAATGAAGGTATCCCAAGAGACTTCCATCTTCTCAAGCTGATGAAGAATGATAACCTTGATGAGCGAGTGATGGAAGAGGTAGGTTGTCTGCTGAGAAGGAGGCTTTTTCTGAACATTGGAAGCCATTTTCTCAATACTTATATGTAGGAAGAAAGGGAGATTTAAAAATTTGGCCCTCGTGAAATGCATGAGCAATCAGATATGATAGGCATGGACTCGGGAGAATATTCCCTCGCAAGTGAAGTATTTCATGACTATCTTCATGAGGGGGGCGTAACTAGTCAGTAGGTACGGGAAGGGAAAAATGGATGGGCATGAATCTCTATGCTCAGGCTTCAGAAAAGGCTTGTATTGTTCTTAGTCCAGGTGGCTTTGTTTAAACCACTTCTCCCCGACATAAGGGATTTTGGTGGCCTTGGAAATGGACCTTGGAGAGAATTTGAAATCTAGGCCTGCTAGCTGAAAATGATTCTCTTGAAATATCAAAGCACAAAGACGTGTCAAAGGGGAATAGCTCTTCACCTCCTGCACTCTTTGACAAAACTCTATACACCCAACCTCGTGAAAGTTAAACAATACCGATGGATGAGCATTTACTTCTTCAGTGGAAACAGGCTCAAACCTCCTATGAAGGCCACTCCTACTGTCTTGCCTGGGAGGCATTTTGTTTTGAATGTTTTTTGCAACACCAAGCTGTCTCAAATGGCCTTTCAAATGTTTCTCAAGCACACAGTCTGTCCTCCTTGTCAGTCACTGTTTGATCAAGACAAACTGCTTTAGATGTTTTGTGAAATAGTATCCCAACACCAACTTTGTGCCTTTTATAAATCACTGTTTTGTCTTCTTGTATGCCAAACAACAAGTTATTTGTCAAAATGAAAAAAAAATAAAATCTCAATCTTATCACTGTGCTTGGGCCAATGGTATTTGAAAAAGAGATAACTATGTTTTCGTGTTTGAACAAGGATCTTTGTGTTTTGACAGAGACAAGACACCCTTCCTCCAAACAACACTCTTCTTGTATTTCACTGTTTCTTATACACAGGTAGACAAAAACACCCTCAAATTGATTTAAAATATCTTCATAACATACTCTGTTTCATGGAACAAAGGAGGTAGCACTAGTTCTCACTATTTTACCATTCAAAGAGGACACTTTCGAAGTGATAAAGTATTTCAGATTATGACCACTATTTTTAAGTTAGGCTTACTGTTCTCATCTTACAAACACTGTGTTTGCCTTACAAACACTGCTTTCACCTTATATTTTGCTGACAGAGGTTAGTTTTGTTTTATCACTGTTAGGACACCTTCAGCAATTTGAAAACCTCTACCACTATGTTTTTTGTCTTATCATTAGCATATGGTTCATCACTTTGTTTGAAGGCAGTTTTAGGCCTTTTGAAACTAATATAAACACACCCTCTTTCACTATATTAATCTTGGGAAATCATAGCAACAGCAACCTTGGATTTTTATCAAAAACCCTACCCTCCTTATCACTATTTCTCCCTTGGAGAAAATCACTCTATCACCCCCTTTAGATTTCAAAAATTAGCAAGGAGCAATGGAAAATACCTTGCAAACTTTTCACGGGCTTTCGTTGATCATTTGGCAGCTTCAAATATGTTTCTCGAGGGCCTTTTGAGTGAGCAGCACATTCATATGGGAGAGCACCGCGCTGTGTGAGCTGTCGGGGCAGCCTTCGAGCAGTGGTGACTGGCACTACAGGTGCGCCGCGCCACAGTAGAAATATTGTGTATTTTCCATTCCAGGCGCGCCGCGTGCTTTTCCAGGCGTGCCGCGCAGGCTTGAAAGCCTGAAACTTGAAATTTTTGCTTGAAATCCTTCATTTCTCTAGTGGGCCGCTTGAGATTGTTTTTTGGCTGCTTTGAAATTCACAAGTGAGGCTTTGCAACGGTCTCCCTACCTCTTATATGAAAGAAAAATCAAACGTTTTCATATAATGCTTTAGAGGGTCTATGTGTTTGAAAAGATTTTTTGTTTTGTCAAAACATGAGTAATTGCCTTTGTAATTTTATCATTTTAAAAAGTTATAAAGACTCATCTTCGAACAATTCCTTTGACAAGATGTTGCGGTTGACTTTTGAAAGGCAACATAGTGATGGTTCTTGTTGAAATAAAAATACCTTTTTAAGAGGCTACAAACCCCTTCTACTGCTTTTTCACTGTTTCTTATTAAAGAAGAAACTCTGTCACTTCTGCCTATTGCTGACTTTTAAAAAGAAAAACCTTGCTCAAAGACAAATAAATGATTGTAGATGAATATTTTGCATGACATTTCTCTTTGATTGTGGGTGAAGCTTAGTTGCATTCACCTAGGTTTTACCATCATCTATTTATCGAAAGGAACTCCTTTAAAAACCCCTCCTACAATCAAATGCAACAGCAAGGTATTTTTTACATGTTTTCATAAGGAACAGGCCTTTGTTTGTAATAGTGGCATGCTTCGTTTGCTTTGAGTGTTGCTCCTGAACTTGAAACACATGCCATATCCCTTTTTACACATTGATGAACCTATGTGTCTATTTGCAATGCCTCCTTCAGAAGCCAGGCTTAGGTTACCTTCTTGTCCATTTTGATGAGTTTTCCTGAAAAATATCTTCATGGACAGGAAGAGAAAAACTTCTTTGAATCATCAACATCACTCTTTGGCTTATGTTTAAACCAGCTCTCAACTTATAAACCTTGAATGGATTCCCACTAATTTCAACTTTGTTTTTTTTAGAGGAAAAAAATGGCTAGATTTCATGCCTGTTGATCAAGGAGAGGGATATTTGGAAACTTTTAATGAAATTACATACCTCGGAAGAGTTTGTTCATTTTGGCTCCAGATTACCTTTGAAGGAGATCTCTGATAGGAGACAATTCAAACCTCTTTGATTATTACAGTACCACTGCCTTCCCTCTGTTTTTAACACCATTTTTATGTCCATAAGCCTTCAGTTGCTTTTCCACTAAACTTAAAAAACTCTGCCTCTGTTCCTGGCCCTCTGCTTATTAGATGAAGGAGGCCTTTATCACATTTCCAAACCCTCTGATTGTAAAATGAAGGAGGTTTTCAACTAATGACCTAACCATCTGCTCATGTATGGAGGAGGTTTTCTCAGTCATTCAACCCTGTACTCATGTATGGAGGAGGTTTCTCAATCATTCAACCCTCTGCTCATGTATGGAGGAGGTTTTCTCAGTGATGCAACCCTCCGGTCATGTATCGAGGAGGTTTTCTCATTGATGCCATTTCATCTGCTTTCAAACAATGTTATCTTTCCTTTCACTGCCTATTCATACTTAAGAAAATAAAAGTGACAAAATAGATAATATGCCATGAAGGGAATTTCTCTGAGACATATAATCTTGCTATTAAAATACCTTTATGCATCTTTAGACAATCAGAGGTAGCCTGGCTAGTATCTGTAGAGCATTTCTTGTTATTTATAATTCACTAACCTTTGACTGTGTTTGCTGGAGCTTGATGAAATAACTCTCTGTCCAGTACTTGCATCCCAGGCTCAAAACCACATGAGAAGCAGTTGTCTTCTCATGTTAAGTTTAATAATGTCTTCTGGAAAAATGGTACACTTATTCTCTTGAAAAAGACATTGAAACACTGTAAATCCACCTAATATCAGTTTGACCTATGGCATATGCATTGCTGAGACATCAAGGTTTGTTAGTGGGACTACTTAAGAGT
The DNA here is from genome assembly GCA_034641835.2 of Pinus albicaulis. NCBI lineage: Eukaryota > Viridiplantae > Streptophyta > Pinopsida > Pinales > Pinaceae > Pinus > Pinus albicaulis. Next base: position 1,402,719,508 of record CM076580.1, on the reverse strand, counting down.
GTATCCAACTTTATTTGCAGAATAGGAAGGTTATCTATGACTGGTTGATATATGATAGAGGTTCTTTTGGCTTTAGGATAGTTTTCCAAGGGAGAAATGCCTAAAGCGCCACTACCTAACTTAGGGGAGAATTTTTGGACAGATTTGGATTATTCTCTTTGGAGCTGATGGACAAGATTGTATGGCTAAGGATAGATAGGGCTTGACAATTAGGTTTTATCTCATAACAGGCTGATTGAAAAGGTTAGGAGGGAAAAAATGTTTATGGGCATTTTCTAGCTGACAAATTTGACATATTCGAGATCAGCTGCTAGAAAAATTGGCTTTAACAACTAGTCATCATCAACAGGTGAAAAATACTCATGACTAATAGATTCTCCTTCCTCCATGGATATCAATGTGTGGTGCACTCCATCCTTGAATAACTTATAAGTGTTATTCTTACCATCATGTACTGTTGCTCTATAATAATGCCATGGTCTTCCCAGCAGTATGTCGCACACATCCATAGGCATCACATCACACATGACCTTGTCTTTCTAGTTGCCCATCTTCAACTCTATCTCACATTGCTCTTTCTTTTTTTTTTCCTCCTCTTCCTCTGTTTCTGCCTCCTCTTCCTCTGTAGGAACTCCTTCTGCCCCTTCCATCACCCTTTTTGGATTCATTTTGAGGTGAGCTGCCGCTAGATCCATCTCTTGGTGTTGTAGACCTTCCTCTACCACCTTGACTTACCTTTCCTCAAAAATTACCTCTTCCTTTGGCAGACTTCTTTCTCAATAGTTTATCTTCAGCCTTCAAGGCCAATTGATAAGCCTCTTCAACTGTCTTAGGAGACATAATAGCTATCTCATCTTGGATCTCCAACTTGAGACCATTAACATACCTAGCAACTTTCTCTGCTATGTCCTGGAATTGTCCAGCTCTTATACTTACTCTATAAAACTCTTTTGTGTATTCCTTCACTGTCAGCAATATCTATCTCAGGTTCTACATTTGTCTAAACAATGTAAGATGATAATCATTTGGAAAGAACATACCTCTCAATTTTGCCACCATCCTGGTCCAAGTCCTGATTGGTTGTTTACAAGCTCTCCTTCTTTCTGCTTGCACTCCATCCCACCAAAGTGTTACATGTCCCTTGAAATTTGTTACTGCAAACTTGAATTTTTTGTCTTCACTCATATCTTCATAATCAAAGTATTTTTTCATTTGATTGATCCAGTCTATCAGTTCCTCTGGATTCAACCCTCCTGTAAAGCTTAACACTTCAAGTCTAGGCTTGAATGTAGACCCTAGAACAGACTTAAAGAGTCTCAGCTCAGGATGAATCTCAACATTTTAGCCTGCTTCTTCTTCAATTTCAGGTTCACTGACATCCTCAGGGTCTCTTGGGTGTCGTAATTCCACCGCATCCAATCTGGCTTAGACCCTCTGCAAGGTATCCAATACTTTTGCATTGGCAACTGGCCTGCCTCTTCTTCTACCAGCACCTCTGGCAACTTGGATAGCCATGTTGGAATTCTTATCCTGGTTCTTGGAAGTCAGTTCAGTCTCTGTAATTGTCTTGAAATCTTCTCTGATACCACAAATGATAGCTAAATTGATGGACTGGGGCTAAGGAGAGCTGGTCTCTCTTTTTAACTGTATTTTCATTCACTAAGGGAGTCTTCTTTGAGTTTTCATACGTTAGTTTCATTCATCAAATTCATGGAATTTGATTAATGAAATACCATAGTCTATTATTATATCACCCCTCAAATAATATGATCCTTGGACTTTTTATACAAAGCACTTCTATTATTATTTTTCATTTGAACACTTTATTATTGTTTGAAACCGCCCTTCAGAATATTACATCAAAGTATAATAGCCCGACGTTCAATTCTTTTAAGAATTAATATCTAAGTCTTAGAGCTATACTACTGACCCCTTGGGCGACTATTACTCTCTGACATAAAACACATTAACAATGTTGGCCCGCATATTCGTATTCAATCAATTAATAAAGTATTACCAACTCAAAGGGCATTGGGTCCTACCTTGAATTATCGACCTTGCTACTTTGAATGTGATAACCCTTGGATCTTCTTCCCTCATGATCAGACGATATTCGAAAAACTTTATGGGCAGAATGTTAGCGTTCCGAAGAATTGTGAAATGGGCGATAACAGTTGTATGATGTGGCGCGATCTAACTGGATCAGGTTTTATTTTGTGAAAACCGTTCCAGGGCCAAAAGCGATGCGAAATTGGCAGTATGGTTTCTCGAAACCACCCACCGGTAATTGAACAATGTTTTACTTAAACTCTCTTTGAACCGCCTTTCTCTATATTAACACCACGTTCCGGTATTTAACTATATCTCTTCAACAAACAACTAAAATAACACACTCACTCCGACAGACAGAGGTTTGTTATTCCTTGAATAAGCAGAGCATGTCCTGCTACACTCAGTGAACAAAATCGGCTCCCTTATAATCTTCTATACGAGATAATCCATGCAACTCAAAGTATGAACTCGAGGACAAACAGAGATAAAACAAGGAGATTTAACACAACATTGATTCTTACTCTAATTATACACAGAACCCTCAATTCGGAAGAATGAATCCTTCAGGAACTCAAATAACGCACACAGATAGACAATGAGCCTGAATTTCATTCAACAGAGAACAATGCTTCTCGATTCAATAATTCACTATCAAATCCCCCCTTTTCACTATTTTAGGGGTTACAATTTATAATTCATTACAAGACTCTCTGGGTCCCTCTCGGGGCCGTTTTATTCATAAAATAAAAGCCTAATTACATTCTATCAATAGAAACCAATTAGACTGACACGAATGAACCTATTTGACTTCTACATTTACTGAACTAACCCTAAATTCTCAAAGTGCAACAATCAGGTAAGGTATTGACACCTTGCTGTTACATTCCAGAATAATTCAAAATCTTCTAGCCAGAACATGTGGACAATCCTCCTACATTGCTGGCTAGTGTCCAATGCCCCTGCATCATTTTAACACAATTTTGATGGTATCATAGGCCAACTGATAGATATATCCTTGAGATAGAACGTTGAGGGTTTCCAAGACTTACTCCCTCATCCCTCAAAGAGGAACTAACTTGACTGATCTAGTATCCAAGGTGTAGTTGTCCCTTTTGTAGTTAATATTAAACCCTTCTCATAGTCTTCTAAAGATTCATTAGGACGTACGGTAATTCTAAAGATTGATTCCTTTTTTTCTTTGGACCTACAATATTATTTCTACATTTTGTTGAAGGAATATTGAATTTAGGCCCATGTAGTGATGTTTTCGACAGGAAGACCCATGAACCGGTGCAAGGCTGCAACCTTGAGGGTAGAGGGGAATAATTTCAACCTGTGTTCATCTGAGGCATAATCATATGTCATATAGAAAAAAAAAACTAAAACATGAAAGTGTTGAGGTCTTAATAAGTTAAGCCATGGAAGTGTGGAAGGGCAGAGGGGCTGATGTTTTTATCTTATTCTCTCCATTGGTTTCTCTGATAGGAAATAAATCCTAGTTTTTGTTCTCATCCATAGCTTGAACATGTGAAGTATATTCCTCTTATTCCCCAATAGGTTCTTCAAATTATTTAGGGTTATCACCTTGAGGGGATTCTAACTCACAGTCACTAAAGAAGAGTGAAGGTTGACTATGTGGGGATATTTGGGTTTTTGATAGTTTCCTTGGTTTACCTAATCCTATGAGGCATGAAAGAGAATTTTTTTATTCCTTTTACTTTTTCAAACTCACTGCAAAACAAAAACTGAAAACAAATTATGCTCAAGTAGAAAAAAACATCTACTTAGATACCTTCCTGAAAATGGCGCCAAAAAGTGGTGAGCTATGGTATTTCACCAAGAGATATGCAACTCCCAAGCACTAATCAATTATAATTATCAACCCGAGGTTCATACAAACTTAGAGTTAACAATGTTGTATGCACAACATATGAATTCTACTCATGCCACCCTCAACTAGGTCTTTTGATCAGTAGTAGTTCTATGACATTCCTCCTACTTTATTAACGTGAAATTAGCTAATTTAATCCAAATAATTACTTCTAATATAATACAAAGAGAGTGTCTATCAGAATTCTCCTTAAAATTGGCAAATAAAATCCTAAACTATTAACCTGATTGCAGAAAAGGAAACTATGGTATGGAAATCATTCATCTAATTATCGATTCATTTGTATTAAATAAACTATTCTATCATAAAAAACTTCATCAAACCATAAAATAAATTCTATCTACTGCTTCATTCAACTTATCCTTTCGTGTAAATTTTTGTCATATTCAAGCTAATTTTGAAATTAAATCAAACACTAATGCATACTATGTTTTTATGGAAAGGAAGGAAGAAGGTTTGGAGTGGCCTAGGGTTCTCTTCTAACCATGAATTCAGAGTTTGGGATCAAATGCATCCTATTGTAGGTTCAAAGGGAAAAATAGATAAAACTAGAGTGGAAATGGTGACCTACAATGCCGCTACATGAAGTTGGTACAATAACTTATGTATTGCTACAGGAAGTCCTAAAGTGCTACAGGAAACATGAAGAGAAAGATCTAAGGATGAAAATAGTGGAAGGAAGGTGTGAAAAGGTGGGAGAAGGTGGAAGTATGTGAGTGATGGGTAACCAACACATTCAACCAAACTTAAAACCCTTGGAAGGCATGTTTTTCACTTGGAGGGCTGCTCACGGTGGTGATGAAGGTGGTTTCACAAAATAGGGTTTTGGTGGAAAAAATTGAGGTTGGAGATAAGAAGGATGAAGTTCAAGATGACAGCGATGAAAGGTGTCCTTTTCCTATAGTTTTAGACAATCCTGCAACACTACACACATCCATGCATTTATTATTAGAAAACTAACATGTTTAAAATTGGAAAATATTACTTGAATAAAAACCCTACTTAACCAACGCTAAAATTCGAACTAAAAAAAAAAATCCAACTTCTAACTTATAGTAATAATATGATAAACATGATCATCATACTATTTAAATTTCCAAGAAATAATAAACAAACTATTTTTGATCCATGGTTAGAGATCCTTCCCCTCATGCTCTCATGAGAGAGGTGAGAAAGAGAGACTACAAGCACAATTTTGATATACTTTTGCCGCTCCTAGAATGCAAGGGAACTAAACAAAGTGATGAAACATAAAAAGAAAATATAAATATACAATAGGGAGTTAGCTAATGGATTGGGCCCTAACTCAAAATAATCAACTCTCTGAGACTAAATCAATGATGGAACAAATATATTCTCATTATCATTGCATAAAAAGGTGTAAGGCATAATACGAAAATAAAAAATAACACTAAATTAGAACTCAAGAACTGCGTAACTAGATACAAAGTTAGAATCCTAATGAGATCCTGTGCATTCTTATTTATACAAATGGGTAGCTACCAAAAACTCCCTAAAAAGTATGAATATGGTCTCCTCGATCTTGAGAATTATAGAGTTTGGCTCCTCATAACTGCCACTTTGCTTGGATACCTTTGCCTTCGAGCATTTGGGAGAGATCTAAGAGTGATTTTGGTTTATTCAAAGAGTTAAGGAGGTGGAAAATCCTCCTAAAATATCCCCTTGTTGTCTTATCTAATTCCTTAGTTGGAAAATATCTCAACATTGGTTTCATTTCCTCTAGTTAAATTATATTAGGCAACAAGACATGACAAACATCTCTCACCCTTCTCATTAAGCATAATATGAAAAAAATGTAAAAAAATGTGAGAGATAGGTAACTTAAATACGTTTAAGGATGGAATTTTAACCAATTAAAATATACCTAATGAAGGGCCTCATCACATTTGCAACGTATATCACAGGAATAAAAAATCTTTGGTGGAGAAATCAAGTAGAATATTTGGCAATTTCTTGCATCATGGACAATATTGTGACTTGGACTAGCTAAAAGAAACTTTTTTTGCATGATTTGGACAAAGAAATGAAGAATGAGTGGTAAGGAGTTGCTTTAGCGAGTTTAAGCATTATAGGAGTATCCAAACCTATATCAAGGAGTTATTAGTTATTATGTTGGAACTTAGAGACATGCATGATAAATCCTAAAGCAAGGTGTAGAAACTATTGTAACAACTATCACGACAATAGCGAGAGCTCCGATACCAATAGAAATATGGGAAGGATAAGGAGGATAGGTGGAATGATAATAATACGAAGAAGAAGGACCAACAAAATGTGGAGGATTCGAAGGAAGGAAAATGAGCATGTGTGGCTAAAGAGAATGTTCCCATAACATTCTTGACCTATTGAGAAGATCACTTAACAAGAAAGTGCTCCATTAAGCTGAAGGTGGGTGCTTTGGAGAAGCAAGAAGCAACAAAATTTTGGATATTAGAGGTACTTGGAGTAGTATCTTCCCATAAGATGAAATAAAAATTTAAGGACCTTATTTAAGGCTTAAATCTTTCGAAACCCTAGAGCTGAGTTATCTAGCCTAAAATCCACTCTTGCACCAGTCAAGTGTTTTTCATAGAGAGAGCCCTCTCTGGTTTGGTAGAGATAGTTTCCAAACTAAAAGCTTGGTTTGATTTTACCTCCATCGATATCCTTTCAGCCTTGGGACATTGTGGAGGCTAACAATGAGGAGCCAAGCTCCACTCTTCTCGAGATCAAGGAGACCACATTCCTAATTTTTAGGAATTTTTTCGTAGCTACCCATTTGCATAAATAAACATGTACAAGAGCTCAGTTTGTTTCAAATTTTGTATTAATTTAGTCAACTCTTTAGCTCTTATTTAGTTTTATTTCTTACTCTCATACTATGAATTAGACCATTTGTAATATCCCCAAAATTGGAAAAGACAAGAATATAGAACAAAATACTAGAAATAGTAGTGAATAACATTACACCAACATGTGTGACAAACATGGAGCCATTTTATTATGTAAATCAGCAGAAAATAAGTACAATAAAAATGGGCACAAATCAAATAATCAAGGCAAAAGAGCCTCCCATGTATACATATGCAAAATCATGAAATTCTACTACATATCAGAATGTCGGAGAACAAGTACATCGTAGTCCTAATGGATATAAATGCAGCTGGAAAATTTAATAACAAGGATCTGCTAATATATCGCTCAAATAGTGTCAGGGATATAGATCTAAGCTCCCAAGCACATTTCCAATACAACCATAAAAGGTTTCCAGAAATACACACTATACAAAAATAGCAAATATGGCCCTAGGGTTGAATAATCACTTAAAATAAATCACTGATAGGAAGTGGATGATCTAACATATGAAATGGATGATCCTCCTTCAATATATATCCTAAATGAAGGGCTGATCCCCTCAAATGAAGCACAACTCCTCCAACTAATGCAATAAACCCATTGCTACAGTTCCTCTATAAAATAACGCAATCCTTGAGGGAAAATGCGTTGTAGCTGATGATAGCTACTTGGCCTCCGACCAAATTTATAAATGATGCACCAAATACTTCCTCACAAGCCTCTCGGATGAAAGGATGACTCCTCCAATGGAAAAATAGCTTAGAAATGGGGTCTTTCAACCCTCCACTACTACAACCCTGGAACACAACACAAATCTAGAATAGATTGTGCTGTATATGAATACTGAAGCTTGGCCAATTTCCAAATAGTGGTAATGAAACTCAATATAATATCTCCTAAGTAGACACTCAATGTCCCCCAAGGATGATGGTGGGATTTCCGCTCGGAAACACCCTTGTGCTAAACATCATTACAGACCCTGCTAAATAGAAAAAGCATGCATAGATATGTCACATGAAAAATCAAGATCTAAAATGATAAAAATCAATAATACAAATTCATATCTTCTAATGCTTCCATCCTCTTCCTTTTATGCTTGGTGAGCATCCTCACCCTGGGCCCCACTCATTAAAGGAGACACTCTCATGCATACACTCCTCCTAAATGACTATGATGTCCTCCAATAAACATCCACTAGCTCCATAACAACGTTGTTGATTTGGTCAACATTAACCTAGTCCACATGCTATAGCCCTTGTTCACAACTTAGGGTGATTTATTAAGCTGAAATGACGACCCAAATTCACATGATAATTGGTTTTATTATTTATAAAGAGATTTATGGGTCTCCCTACCCACTTATTCACCTATCTTAGTGACAAAACAAAACTTTAATATTCTAATTAGCTGCAAGCTAATTTTGGAATATTGTAGTCCTCCCCTCCAAAATTTTGCTTGTACTCAAGCAACTGCAAGGATAGTGAAAAATATTCCCAAATGGAAACTCCAATCCCCATGTTATGGGAAATATTACCCTTAGGTCTTGGGTTGATAAAACTTCACAAATCAGGGGCATATAATTACAAGAAGGAGTCAATTAGCCAACTTTTATTCTTTAAACTAGAAAGTAAGGTTTGTATATCTGACCCATTTATCCTTCAGTTGTAGTAGGTCCTGCGGTGTTCAAACCCCTTGCAACTCCTTGTGCTCCAGAACCTACAAAAAAAAAAATAATAAGCACAAAAACCTAGTTTTATAGCATATATATGCTCTAGATGTTAGCAAAAAGCATGCATAATCTCATAAAAATAACAATAAATGAACTATTTAAGATCATTAAGCATGTATAAGAGATAAATAACACGTGAACATTAGGAACAAGATGGCACTTATTTTTACTAATAACATGTACAGTAAATAATAGTGGAGAGATCACGTGAAATCTGCCATGGCCTTGAGGAAACCATCCTTTCAATCCGTCCAGCCCTAGCCTCGCAAAACTTCTTCCAAGAATAGTGCACAATGGATGTCACATAGGATGAAGGTGAACATCTCAAGGAAAAAAGGGTCTCCTTAAAATTTAGGAAGTGCAGGAGGTGAAGGGGAAATATCAGACTCGGATATGGCTATAACATGGTATAATATCTATAACTCTCTCTCTTCCTCCCTTAGGCCATTCCATTGAGGGGTTTTTATACTCTGTCAAATTAGTTTTTTTTCATTTGGGAACAATTAGGTCACAGTCTGGGGTAGTTAAGTTACAGGAAAAACTGTAATTCCCACCTCCAAAATAGGGATATTATATATTTTTTATATTTTAAATAGCATAAGCGGGTTCTCTATGTATGGACCCGCATGTATACGCAGAAAAGTCTGGGCAGAGTCATGTATGGGTTTTGAAATACTGTTTTTTGAGAAATATGACCAAGTATGAATGGAAGGGTTGCCGAAGGCCAATGCATAAGTCATCAAGTATATAATGGTGATAAATGATGCTATAACATATTCCCTCTAATATATGAGGTCGGAAGGGGTACATGATGGCTGAAATTTATTATGTTCATAGAAAGAACCTTGCGAGGACTAGAGAGGACTTCACTAGATTTAAACCTACCAAAAAAGTAGTGATATAAATTAGAAAGATAGCTCATGCCTGAGGTGGGCATACCCATGCTCATTGAATGAAAAGCATGTCCGCATATGAATTATGGAGCGGATCCAATATGTATACAAGTATAGTTGAACTGTAAAGTACATAGTGAATCAACTGATCACTTCCTAGAAGTATAAGTCAAAATCATGTCCAAGTATCACATATAGAAGACTGATCAGTGATGCTGAAAATATATCTGATCACGAAATTCATAGTTGAATCTCCAAGTACCAAATCATAAGTGGTGGAACAAATGGTACAACATGAAAATCAGGAGCCAACATATAAGATGTTTCTCTGATGAAACTGCAACATATAAGGGTGGATGGTGTCACTAGTAGAAAACTGAAGGGTTTGTCAAAGTGAACCAAGACATGCTGATTCTAACCCGAGGTCTTCATTGATCACCATGGCACAATTATACACAATGGGAATAAATGATTTGAGGTCAACCATGTGAAAAATTGTTTGATTACCAGTCATTGATGTATACCATTAACAAATGCTAGACAACCCACTGATAATGATAATGAGTGTCAAGGTTCCCTAGTACAATATAGCAAGTGCGAATGAATGAGTTGAAGTTGAACACTTGAAAGAATCTGTAAATCAAGAGACAATTATGTATTCTAACTATTGATATTGAAGAGTCTACCATTGATGACTGAAAACCCTAAGGTACTGAAAAAAAGACTCTAGACCTTATTCCCATAGAAATGAATCGGAGTTGATGGGAAAATATCTGTTGGAAGGAAGGCATACAGGCATCCCACATCAATCCACTACGAGTGTAACCCGCAGGCCAAGATTTGGAAGGAATCAGATGAAGTAAAGTGAAGTAACCAACCTGAAGTATGTTTTTGGCATGCACAAGATGCAGCTAGCACAAGGAATAAATCCTCTAAACCAACCAATAATGAAATCTGAAAAAGAGGCGAGATATCCACCGCCGGGGTCAAATGGAAATCAAGGTACTCCACGAATCTGAGGTGTGATGATGTAAGTTGAAGTCGAACACAAGGGAAACCACTCATTGAAAGACCCATGATGTTGATCAAATGATGAGCACAAGGTCACCTATCTATGATGTCAATAGGGCTAGGGTGCGGCTCTAGGTTTACTCTCAGAGGAATATGTCACAGTCGATAAGAGACAAGCCCGCTAGCAAGAAGTCAGTGGAGACCTTCTCAAACCAGCATGAGCAAAGGACCAAATAACTGATGTGATAGAAAAATATACTGACAAGATCGGGAAGTCTGTCCGAAAAATGAGTCAAGAGACACCGCAGAAAGGCCGAATCAAGTTAACTTCCCTTGAACAAAAGCACAACTCATGTTGACTATGGCAGCAAATGATAACTTTGTATAATTTTTTCATGCAGGAGGCATAAAAAAACCCTCCATATGATTGGAAGATATAACCAACTGGGGGAGTACTAACTCAAAAACAAGGTTATGGCTTCTCCTAAGTCAGAAACTAAAACCATCCCAAATGGAGAAAAGACTCTCTTTTTTGTGCTTTGTTCGAGGGCGACACAACTGACACTGTAGCTGCCATCAAGTATGGAAGTAATATCCTGTTCCTGATCTTTTTCCAAATATTTTTTTTTATTTTTTTTATTTTTCATAATTCAAATCCTGAAAAATAATAAAATAATTCCTCTAGTACAATGGACAGAACGAGTGTCAAGAAGCAGATGCACTAGTTCCTAGGATAGGAACAATCCTATGCTCAATGCAAGGTGATGAAAACTTGTAAATGATACTCAAAGGAATTTTCCATCCATGGATAAAGGTGTCAAGTAGAAAAGGCTGTGATTGTATGGTTAACTTGTATAGAAATACATGGTCAAAAGGGGGCTTAAACATGAGTCCAAATGAAGCCGGGTAGAGTCCATGATAAACAAGTAGTCAATATGAAAATGTAGTAATACAACTCAAAAACATATGTGAGCCTCTAGGGTAAATGGCTAGAATAAAGATAGCGAAGAAGAAGAAGAATGAAGCTTCAATGCATAAGTCATGGTAGGACTAAAGGGAACTCTCGAGCCTACATAAATTGCAGCATGGGCGACAAATGCTAGCAAGGAACTAACTAGGAAGCCCATGTAAAGGATGGCTTTACCAACAAGTTATGATTAAAAAATATGCAAGTGAAATGGGTTAAATAATCATGACATGGTGGGATTGAACCTATGGCAAGTAATCAGAATGGAGGCTAGTATCCAAAAATGTAGAGTTGAGGCAGATTTTGAAGACCCCAGAAGGACTATCCATGCAGTACAGAGAAACTTGGAGAGTTTGACTTGCCAAGAACATATGGACATTATAGAGGACCTACCAGAGGCTATCCAGAGGTAGGTGGTAGGGGTAACATGAGACTAGGTGAGGTTATTCCGCCATGTAGCGATTTCCATTGTGTTTTATCAGAACACAAATGCTGGGCAAGGACCTCGGGAGTAGACTTAGATTTGAGCAGATGACTATAATATTTTTTGGTGATAGACATGATTAGGCATAAGCCCTAATTTTGTAGGACATTATGGTCTAGATTTTGTATATTTTGAACACTTTGATATATATATATATATATATATATATATACACATAGTGATTTTATATGATTTGATGTTTCAAATGTACAATAGTGAATGATGTTTTTGATATCTTTAAAATATTGAATGATTAATATGCCAATCAAGTGCTTCATTAGCTAATGAGTCTACTAACCAATTATCAGATCAAGGAATATGAATGAATGGAATAAATCAAAATGAATTTTGTAAAAATTTACCCTAAAAAAGAATCGATGAAAAAATGGGTCTCTGACATGATAAGTGTTGTTCAATTGTGAAACCACCAGTTGTGAATCCAAGTAAACTACTTCCGAATGAACACCAAAAGATATTTCCTCTGAGAGTAGGTTGACCAATTCAGTGTAATTTGCTACATTTTCTGAAGCAGGGCCAATGTAGAAACCTCTTGAAACTAATAGATGACCAGATGGATAGTGGATTACCCAAGCTACATAAGCCAGGTTCCGAGTATGTCTACTAGCAGCATCGACAAAGCCAAAGTGACTCATTTCATCCAATATTTCCTACCAAATCAGATCAAGCTCATCAAAATCACACCAAAAATCGAAACACAGATATGTAAAAAAATATAATATATACAACCAAGCAGGTGCTAGCCCTAAGCCTAAGAATAATACTTTTTCAAATAGAGCCCATTTCTGGGCTCCGCCAACTCATTCCCATCAAAGTCAACCATGGCATAAGCTCCTTTCTTTAGGACCTTTTGGATGATAAATGGGCCATACCACATAGATTTTAACTTGCTTGCCCCCAAGGCATCCTTCTCTTGGTCATAAACCAAGAGAAGGTCACCTTTAGAGAAAACCCCAGGTTTGACCGCCTTATCGTATTGAACCTTCACATGTTTCTTATGCACCTCATTCATCATTGCTGCATCTCGACGTTGCTCATCTAGATTTTCTAGATGGATAAGGCATTCTTCGAGATCGGAAGTGTGAGGAAGAAGCTCAACAACTAACTTAAGGGAAAGTATCTTGCATTCAATAGGAAATATAGATTCCAATCCATAAGATAGTTGAAATGGAGTGAAACCGGTTGCAGTATTTATCGACATCCAGTATGCCCAAAGTGTAGGATACAACATGATATACTAATTGGATCTAGCTTTATCAATTGTATATTGAAGAATTGTCTTCAAGGATTTGTTAACAGCTTCAACTTTCCCATTGGCTTGAGGATAATAAGTAGATGAATGCTCCTGCCTAAAACCTAATTTTAGAGCCAATTCAACCATCATGTTGTTATGAAAATTACTGCCATGGTCAGTGACAATCTCTTTGGGGATACCAAAGTGAGAAACGACTTGATTGAAAAGGAACAAGGTTGTTGTCTCAGCGTCATTCCCAAAAGTAGGCATAGCCTCAACCCACTTCATGAAGTAGTCTACGACTACAATAATGTACTTCTGACCTTTAGCCAAAGGTGGGTTACAAGTAGTATAATCAACACCCCTTTTTGTGAAAGGACCGATAGTGATGAAAGGAAAGAGCTTTTCTGAATGAGCACACATATTTCGAGTATAAACCTTACGAGGGTGACACTTTTTGACCGCTTCAATACAATCTATGAAAATCGAAGGTGAAAAGTACCCTACACGGAAGATTTTTTTGGTTGTAGCAACCCCGGATAAATGACCACCAAAAGATCCACTGTGGCAATAATTTAGCACAACCTTAGCTTCTTCGAGAGTTAAGTAGCTTCTAAAGATCGAATCGACCCCCGGATGATATAGAGTGTCACCAATGATCAAATAAATTTTGGCTAAGTGACGCAACTTTCGGTGCTCATATTTCGAAAAAGATAACGTAAAATTCACAATATGGAGATATAATATGAGATCCCCATACCAAGTATCCTATGAGGAAATCAGAAAAATATGTTCATCAGGAAATGATTCTTCATAAACAATCTCTTCTCCACAGGGCAACTCACAAATCAACTCCGCAAACACTAACAATTCCTTTGACTTGGCAGACAAAAATTCAAGATAAAATTCTTGCAAAATAAAAATCCATCGATTCTATTTTCTCCCAATCACTCGCCTACTGAGAAAAAAATGAAATGGATTGAATTCTACCAAAACATATGTTTTGTGAAGGAGAATATAACGTCCGAGCCGTTGAACATCGTGATGTAATATTCCAAATCTAGCATGCAGCTAATTGGAATATTGATTTTTGTTTTTACCACCTACCAGTTGAATAAATGGGTAAGGAGGCCCATGCATTATAAAAATATGAATAAAATCCATCATAATGTGAAAATGGATCATCATAAGAGCTGGATTTCACACCCTCATGTGTGAAAGAGGACATTTGCATGTGGACAAGGTCAAGTTTGACCAAGTGAATAGCGCTGGGATAGGAGGTGGAGATCATCTTGGGAGAGAGCATAGAGATAGTGGGATGAATATTACTTGGTAGATAAAACCCTAATGAGTGGGACCCATGGAGAGAGGGCTTACATTTGTATAAAAGGAGGGCAAGGCATCCATATGAACGCATGTTATGGATTATTGATTTTATGGTCTGGATGACTATTTTGCAATCTCATGATGTTTAGCAGAGTTGTTGTGCTGCTTAGCACAAAGCATTCCTATTTAGGAATTCCTTCTCCTTTCAAGAGACGCCTCTTAAAGGATCTTTTACTTCATTTCTCCACATCCAGGCTTGAGGCCAGACATCCTCCTTTAGCTACAACGTTATTTCTGAAGCAATATAATGTTGTTTTGCAAGGTGTTGCAGTGGGGGGGTTCTCAACATCACTTCCTGAGCTTATTTTTCAGAGGAGGAAGCTTTATTTCCTTTAGGAGATCATTTAGGAAGCCCTTGTAGCGTATTTCAGATCTTGGCACTTGGGCAACCCATCTTATTGCAACTACAACGTAGTATCCCTTAGTGATTGCGTTATTTTTAGTGACCGTTTGCAATGACGGTTTTGCAAATTGTTTGGAGGGTAATATCTTCAGTGTTAGGACCAACCTTTCACTTGGAATATCCATTGGAGGAGTTATATTCATCTTATGCATCATCTTTAGCCATCTCCATCCAGTTCTTGAGTTGCAGCTTCTATTCAGTCCTAAGACTGCAACTCCGACATTTTTTCCATTTTTCATATTTCAGTAAATCCTTCCAGGATTGTCTTGGAATTATCTTTGGGGGTTTAGATATTTTCTCCCAACATTTAATGAGTTGTATATTTCCATATCTATGTATTGACATATTCCAGCAGCAGTTGTCTCTAATAAAACTACGCTGCCATAGCCTTGGACATTTTCTGTGTAGCAGTATACTTCATATTTCATGTACATGCCTTCTCGAGGCTTGTATTGCCTAAATTGAGTGACTATTTACTCAAGACCTTGTATAAATTTTGCTGTGGTAACATTAATAAGATGGCTATGTTTTCTTCTTACATTTTATGATTTGATTTATCACTACTACTCTAGCTTTGTGTTCATGTATTGTTGCATCCCCATTTTGGGATATTACAGTGGGATCAGAGCATAATATTGGCTCAGCCTGTCATGATCTCAGCCAATATGCTATCTAGAAGAAAAGAAGAAGAAAATATGTACCAAAATAAGACTCCATTCTTTGTAGGAAGAAAGGAGAAATTTCCAAAGTTTTTGTCTCAAACTTTGCAGAGCATTCATGAGGATCTCAAGAATATGAGAAGGGAGATGTGTATAGAATATCCAAGAGGGTTGAATCTAAATCAAACTCTAGATTTTCATATGATGAGTGTGAGCATGCAACCACACACTATGATGCACAACACAATCACATGCCCAGATTTTCCATAGGAGAGATGGAAGAAGAAGGAATGACTAGGAGGGAAACTCTTAGTGATTTTTTGCAAGAGTATGAATCTCAAACTCAAAATTTTAGAGATCATATAACTTTTCCAGACTTTTGCAAGATCAAGGTGAAGAAAAGCAAGCAGCATGATAAGAGTAGATTTCTCTTATCTACTTTTTATGGTTCACCTACATGTCCAGCTAGAGCTTGGGTGGAGGAGTTAGACACCTATTTGCAACAGCACCAAATTTTTTAATATAAAGCCATGAAAGTTGCAGCGCTACATTTTGGAGGTAAGGCCTATGCATGGTGGATATTTGAGTCCTTTTCTTTGAAAAATGAAAATACTTCTTCTTATGCAAAGTTCACTAAGACATTAGTGGAAAGATTTGATGGAAAACTTTCTGCAACACATGTGGTGAAGTTGAACAAAGATAAACAAACAAAAACCTTGCATGTGATGGAGGAAACCATAAACTCAACTCCACTTCAGAAAACAAATGAGGATGTCGATATCTAGCATCATACCTTGCTAGAGGCAATACCTCTATCTCGTATTCTTGAGAAAGAGGGTATGGAGATCCATTTTTCAAAAGAGGATCCAATCATTGTGAGGTTGCCCATACATATTGATGAGGATGAGGGAAACAATGTTGTCATGCCTAGATTTTATCTAGCACCTCATGTAGAGGAAGAGGGAGCTCCTGCTCCAACAAGAGGGATTATTTCAGAATTGCAAGGAATTCCCCAGGATCTCGTATGTGGAGATCAAGGCCCAACTCATGATCTACATGTGCCATTGATGATAGGGTGTGAAACTATGGAGATAAAAGGAGGAGATAGAGAGGATGACCAACATCATGTGATGAGGAGCACACACCCCTATCTTTTTCAGGAAGTTGATGCACCTAAGAGGGAGACTGGATTGTGTAGTGAGGGTAGGGACAAGTCTATCCATCCATATATGCAGTCTACTCTTAATATTGATGTCTCATTTCATGGAGACATTTCACCAGGGAGACTACTAGATCAACAGATGATGAGAGATGCTTCACATTTGGAGGCACCACTCATTGATTTCAGAGGAGTTGAGACCTTGGGAGAATTTGGTACAGCGCTGAGAGTCTTGGGTAGACTCAAGGAGGAGAGAAGGATACTCTCAACATCATCATTACCCACTCTCATTTCAGATTATGTGCTGTGGCAGGAGGAGCATGGGAAGGATAGCAGCCTTCCAACATGTATATTTTGCATGGGAGATGTCAAAGAAGAGGATATCCATATGACATAATTTCTTTAGGATATTTCATCAGCACAGTCACTATGGAGGATAGATCCATATTGGAAATCCTAGCTGTTGGTGGATTATTCCAAGGATCTTTTTACTTGTATGATATTGGATGACTAGTTGCATGAGGAGGGATATTCAGTTAGATATGGGGTCATCGAATATCATGGTAGGGTATTCTTATATAGAGCTTCCAAGCTCAAGGGGAAGTTACTACAAGCAGCTCATAAATATTTCATTTTCAGCCACACTTATTCAATGAGAAGAGGCCACACCATCATGGAGGGGTATTTCTGGGAAGGCTTTGAAGAGGAGATATATCAGCATATGAGGAGATGCATGGATCATGTGGAGATGGAGGAGATACATAAATATTTGGAAGAGTTATCACAACCACCTCTTTTCTCTTTGAGGTTGAGAGGAGACTCATCTATGAGCCACTCCATTTGCATGGGAAAAACATGTGGTAAGGGTATTGTTTGTTTGCATAATGATTTGTATAATGTATATGTGCAACCCTTAACCATATATGTGCAGGATATTGCTCAAGGAAGGAGAATTCTTCCTTCTATACCTCATGGTCTACTTGAGGCGATGAGCATTATTGATGGCCACTCCCTAGGAGAACATGGTTACTATGCACCATACATCATACACTTTCTCCAAACTTGTGAGGAGATTGGGGCAGCAAGCAATTGGTTGAGAAGCCACACATTATGTCATTCTCCATTGCATTTGATATTCAAACTGCATTAGCTACATTTGAGGGACCATTTTCCTTCTCCCTTTCTACATATGGCAGCAAGTATGATTCTCATTATGGTTCCCTATGTTCGTATTGTTCTCATTTGGGAGCATGTTTGGTGGAGAGACACATTGGTTGGATGTGTCCTTTGGGAAAGAGGATTCCCATGCTTTTTCATTACATGTTATAATGGGAGCATGGGAGGTGATATGGCCACCACAACAAAACAATTGTCTCTTTATGAGGTGGGCCATGAGATTTCTTGGAGCACTTCGGCTATGACTCTCCTAAATCATTGGGAGAAACTTTTCTACGAGTTACCATGTCATGTTGTGCAATAGTAGTTAGGAAAACTGCATTGTGACCACTTGGGAAAATGTTGGTACCTTTCATGTCTACATGAAACCTTCAGTATTCCACTCACTTGGATGCCATATGATGGTTATTTCCTATTCATCATATATGGGATGATTTGGGCCAGCATGATTCACAACATTGGAGGGAAGATATTTGGAGATCCAGTTTCCTTCTTGCCACTTGGAGGCAACACTTTTGCAGCCCAAGACCAGCAGATACTCTACACTTATCATAACTGGAGAGGATGACAGTTTGGGGTAGGCTATTTTGTCTACCATGATCATATTTTCATCCCACCTACATTGCAGGAGCTAAAGGTGGAGGATGATTTGTATGAGTTACCATTTTGGAAGGTGGCTCATTTTGTATGGATGATAGCTTGCGGATGGAGGATACACATGGGAATGATGATTTCGACTAAATTTCAGATCTCATTCCTCAAAGGGACCTCTAGACAACCCCTTATTTCCTCCTTGAGTACTCTACCTGTTCATGATGATAGCTATTCATCTAGCTTGCATGCTTGGGAGGGGCAATATGGAGATTTATTAATGAGGCAACATCTCATTCATTGGAGGAGCATATCATTTGTGGATGCTATAGTAGGAGAAGGGGAGACCTCTCAGTTCTATCCTTGCATTTTCTTGAGGACATGCAACATTTGGGAGGGGAGGACTATAATATTCCAAATTTAGCATGCAACTAATTGGAATATTGAGTTTTGTTTTTACCACCTAGCAGTTGAATAAATGGGTAAGGAGGCCCATTAATAGTAAAAATATGAATAAAATCCATCATAATGTGAAAAGGGATCATCATAAGAGCTGTATTTCACACCCTCATGTGTGAAAGAGGACATTTGCATGCGGACAATGTCAAGTTTGACCAAGTCAACAGCACTGGGATAGGAGGTGGAGATCATCTTGGGAGACACACAGAGATAGTGGGAGGAAGATTCCTTGGTAGAGGAAACCCTAATAAGTGGGACCCATGGAGAGAGGGCTTCCATTTGTATAAAAGGATGGCAAGGAAGCCATATGAACTCATGTTATGGATTACCAATTTTATGGTTTGGATGACTATTTTGCATTCTCTTGCTATTTAGTATAGTTGTTATGCTGCTTAGCACAAGGAATTATTGTTTAGTAATTAATTATCCTTTCAAGAGAGGCCTCTTGAAGGATCTTGTACTTCATTTCTCCACATCTAGGCTTGAGGCCAAGCATCCTCCTTCAGCTACAACATTATTTATACAACAATATAATGTTGTGTTGCAGGGTGTTGCAGTGGGGAGGTTCTCAACACCACTTCCTGAGCTTATTTTTTCAGAGGAGGAAGCTTTCTTTCCTTTGGGAGATCATTTAGGAAGCCCTTGGAGAATATTTTAGATCTTGGCACTTGGCCAACCCATTTTCTTGCACCTACAACGCAATATCCCTCAGTGACTGTGTTATTTTTAGTGACCATTTGCAGTGAGGGTTTTGCAGATTGTTTGGAGGGTGACATCTTCAGTGTTAGGATTAGCCTTTCACTTGGAAGATCCATTGGAGGAGGTCTATTCAGCTTATGCATCATATTCATCCATCTCCATCCATATCCATCCAATTCTTGAGTTGCAGCTGCTATTCAATCCTAGGACTACAACTCTGATATTTTTTCCATTTTTCATATTTCAGGAAATCCTTCTAGGATTGTCTTGGAATTGTCTTTGGGGGTTTAGATATTTTCTCCCAACATTGTATGAGCTGTATATTTTCATATCTATTTATTGATATATTCCAGTATAAGTTGCCTCTAATAAAACTACGTTGTCATAGCCTTGGGCATTTTCTATGTAGCAGTATACTTCATATTTCATGTACGTGCCTTCTTGAGGCTTGTATTGCCTAACTTGAGTGACTATTTCCTCAAGATATTGTACAAATTTTGTTGTTGTAACATTAATAAGATGGCTCTGTGTTCTTATTACATTTTATGAGTTGATTTATCACTGCTACTCTAGTTTTGTGCTTATGTATTGCTATATCCCCATTTTGGGATACTACACATGAACAGGTGGCAAAGCAAGTTTCTCTATCATAGAATACTAGAGTTGAGGACCTACCAAGCCTCGATTAAGGTAGTGTATAACATGCTCAGAAGGAGAATCATCTTCCTGAACCAAAACCATATCAATGGTAGATTCTGCCGCAATGAGATACAAGAGGAAATCCCTGCTATAATCTGGTGGACTCAGTAATGGAGCAGAGGTTAATGCTTTTTTCAAAGCATCGATTGAATGTTGAGCAAATTCATCTAAAAATAATGGAACCCCTTTCTTTAACAACCTCATGAATCCCTTTTTAATCTCGACATAATTTACAATGAATCTCCCCAGCAAATTAACTTTTCCTTGTAGACTCTGAAGTTGATGAATCGAAGACGGGGGAGGCAATTGAAGTATTGCCTCAAAATTGAATGGATCTACTTGAATCCATTCTGTAGACATGATGAATCCCAACAATCGACCAGATGTGACAGAAAAAATGCACTTATTAGGGTTCAATTGAATTTTGTATTATCGACATCGTTCAAAAAATTGACGGAGGTGAGAAGGATGATCAATTCTCTTGCGAGAATGAGTAACTAAATCATCCAAATATGCCTCGATAATATGTTTGATGTTGTGGAAGGCGTAAGACATTGCCCGCTGAAAGGTAGCTCCAACATTTTTAAGGCCGAAAGGCATCTTCTTGTAAGAAAAGCATTAGGGGAATTTTGAGGTCTAAAATGGGCCTCCTAAGGAAATTATAAAATAATAGTGGAAATAATAAAGTAAGATTTGATGACATCATCAAATTTTAGAGGGAAAAAAGAAAAAACTAATATTTCAACTCGTATTTTCAACTTATCTCCCAAAGTTTTTACTCAAATTTCGACCAGGAGTACTCGTTGGATGAAAATTTTAATTCTTCATCCAAGGAGTACCCATGCTGCATACTTATAGTCAAGTCTGCTGCATGAAAAATGAGAAATACATGAAAAATGTAATTGCAATTACATTTTTTCATGTATTTCTCATTTTTCGCATAGCAAGGTCTATCGAAAGTATGCAACATGAGTACTCCTTGGATGAGGAATTAAATTTTGCATCCAATGAGTACTCTTGCTCGAAATTTGAGTAATAAATCTAGGATATAAGTTGAAAATACGAGTTGAAAAGTAGTTTTATTATTTTATTATTTTTTAATATTTTTACCCTTTAACTTAAAAATTGGTGAATCATCCCCCATGGTTGACATCATCATCTTGAATCCTATTGGTTCTTATAAAGTTTATTTTGGTTGTACATTTTTCTTAGGAGGCCTATTTTAGACCTTAAAATTCCCCTAATGGGTAACCCAGGGAAAAATAAACGCAGTCTTATGTTGATCTTCAGGATGGATAGTGATTTGATTATATCCTTAGAAGCAGTCCATGAAGGATGAAATCCCTTTCCCTGCACACTCATCGATGATCTGATCTATAAATGGTTGGGGGTGATTATCTTTAGGACATGCCTTATTTAGGTCCCTGAAATTGACGCAAACTCAGACTATTCCTTGTTTCTTGTACATAGGAACTGCATTTGAAATCCACTTAGTTAATGGAATGGGGTAAATGAAACGCACCTTAAGCACTTTCTCCACCTCGAATTTGATAACTTCTGCCTTCCTAGGGTTGACTGGATGAAGCTTCTACCTGATAGACTCAGAGTTTTCATATGTCTTGATCTCATGCTAGACAATAGATGGATCTATACCAGAGATTTCCTCATAGGACCAAGCAAACACATCCTGAAATTATCGAAATAGATCAATGTAAGTCTGAATTTCTTCAGGGGAACACTTAGCTCCAATGAAGAAATTCTTTATAATGTTGGGATCTGTCGAGATGTTCACCAGGGTAATAGCAGAAATAGCAGCCATGTTCTCTTCAGCAAATACCTATGATGGTGCTAAAGCGTTTAGGACTAGGTGAACAGGACCAGAATATTGAAGGCTAGAGAAAATTGATTCAACTTCTCGCAAGTCTGGTAGAAAATAATACCGATGATGCAAATCATCCCACAGTCTCTCTACACCAGTAATTTCTTCGAGGATTACCTCTTCTGATGGAAGAGTGGTATCAAGGAAATCCTGAGAAGAATATGAACTAAGAGTCCCAGCTGGATCCAAATCTCCATCCAATTCCTCCCGTGAAAGAGAAACTGGCATGGAATCTGAAGAGTTAACACTAGATCTATAAGAAATCTCAGCTGTAAACATAGGAAATTACATTCCACCCACTTGGACTTCTGCTAATGTGGAGGTAGGATAAGGTAAGGTCCAAGGGTCCGAAAAATAGTGAGTTTGGAATAACTCTCTCCAGGTAGGAACCCTGGAGGATGAAATAACATTGATTTGAACTGAAGGTGGTAGAAGATCAAAAGTACCCATAAAATATGTATACATTCCAACCCCCATACTCTCAATAGGTTTGTTGGTATCGTTCACCAAGGGAAGGGTTGAGTCAGAAGATGCATTCAAATCTACAGGAAAACAATCCATCTGGTTAACTGTGAAAATTATCCCTTTGTGAGGGAAACATACAATGCAAAATAATGAAGATGCAATAGCATCCATCTCATAGATCCAGTTTCTCCCCAAGAGAAGGTTATAGTCTAAGCTTGCATCAACTATCTCAACTTCGATATTGACATTTTTACCCCCAACATAGATGGGTAAAGTTGGAAAAGTGCCATGCGGCCTATGAGAATGACCATGAAATGCAGTAAAAAGAGTGGCTGAAGGGACAGCTGAAGGAGATCCAATAGCCTTCCAACATGGAAGAGACATTACACAGGTGGAAGTGCCCTCATAAACTACCGTTTGAAAAATATTAAATTTACGATATGTTGACTTGATATGGGAAGCCATATGGTGAGGAAGTCTCTTTTTAAAATTTGACATATCAAAAATGATAATTAGAGGATTCTGTGGATCAATAGACCCAATGTCAGTGACAAATGCACTCCTTTGTGTAGGACATGACTGGAGTACGTCTAATGCAGACATGTCACAAGTAATTTGAGCTAGATCTTCTACAATCGAGTAGTTCTGGGTAGCCTTGGCATTAGGATTGATCATCATACGCCTTTTAGACCCTTTCGGCATCTGAGGTATAGGCTCAACTGAAAGCCTCTCTATATGGAGTGGCTCAATATTATTTGGAGCACCCTTAGCTTTCGAAGACTTAGCTTCCTCGTAATCACGTGATCTCATAGAGAAATATGTGTGAGCACTTATCATGTATATTTTTGATGGATTTTCCCCTTTCTGGTTGCCCGCGGAGGGAGCCCCGCTATTTTCATTGGCACTAGCAAGTAATTTATACCCTTGGGGAAAAGTGTTTGTTAGCAAAACCTGGGAACTAGAAGAACCCTGCTGAGCTAAAAAGCATTGCACATCTTTAAGTTTAGGGTAGAGGTGCATAAGATGGTCTCCAGTGAAAAACTTGCATGGAAACTTAACTTTCTTTTTATTATCCTTCTTACCCTCTCCAACATGATCGTTGGATTTTTTCGCATTCCCCTTCCCATCCTTATAATTTTTCTTATTATTTCGTCCCTTATTCTTCCCATTGGATTGTTGATTTCCTTTGGGGTTGGAAGTTTGAACAACATTAATTGCCAACGGTTGAGAATGATTTGACAATGAAGGCACAACCTAACCAAAAGGATCAGATTGTATAGACAATTGTTGCAATTGATTTAGCAGGTTATCCATACCACTATCGATCAAACCGATAAGCCCATAAGCATGAGGACCAGGTTTATTTTTGGCTAAATATAGCTTGGATTGAGGAGCATCTGGAAATTTTTTATTCAAGACTCCAAACTGAGAAGAAATCATTTCTAGCTGTTGAGCCCTAGAAATAGCCTACTCTTCATAAAATACCCCTGAAAGGGATACATCCTTTGAAATTTCTGGTTGTAAAGATTTCAAAAACCATTCAAGAAGGAATTCATTCGAGATTTGGGTTTTAATGAGCCTCTTCCTTCTTGTTCATTCCTGAATATGATCAGAAATGTGAGTTGCTTTGTCCTACTAAAAATTGGCTATGAGGCGAGTCCCGACGTCATACCAAAGAGGCAACTGAAAATGGTTTAAGAACATTGTAGCCAACTCTCCAAAAGTAGGAAAACTGCCCCCAGTCAGCTCGATGTACCATTTTTCTGAATTTCCAGTTAAGGTTCATTGAAATAATATCAACCTAGTCGAATCGTCGATAAGGGAGTTTGATTAACACCATAAATGGAAAGTGGTGACATGATCTGTCGGATCCTCACCAGTCTTCCCTTCAAACTTTGGAATGTCTGAGGGTAGTTTGGTGGGGACCGGAGGCCAACTCGAACTATATCGAATAGGATCGTTAGTCAATTTCGATATATATGGCAAGTTTAACGTTTCCAGAAATGGTAAGCATGGAGGAGCCTGGGAATTCCATCCCCCACAGGAAGGATTCCCCAAATTCCGAAAATAATAACCTAGATTTCTTGAGGCACCATGTTTCTAGATGTTGTTCATAGAAAATTATAAACCGTAGGAAAAACCTTGTGGTCCAGCATTCAGATAAGGACCCCCTCCCAACATACAGTTACTATATATAGGAAAATTCCCTCCAATTGAGGCATTGAATGAAGAAGAAACCCCTTTGTAAGGGTTCCAAGCATTTGCAAATGGAGAAAAATCTTGAGAATCACCTGCTGAAGGGAAAGGAACATTCCCTTGCTGACCAACAAAAAACTAACTCCCTACTCCCAATGTTGTAAAAGAAAAGTTCCATCCCAAAAAAAAAATTAAATCCTTGACCCCCGGAAAAAGGATTGAAACCTTTATTCTGAGAGGTGAAGGGCATGGATCTAAAGGAAGGGTTCGAATGAGGGATATGCCCACTTCCAAAGGGGAACCATTTAAATGAAGCTAATCAACTAGCCATAGAAGGTATTGGTGCAAAAACAGCTGAGATAGAAGAAAAGGAGAAAGAAGGAATTCCATTAAAGGGCATTCGATAAGAAAAGGGACTAGATTGAGAAACATGCGCTAGGGTGTTTCCACTCGAAGATGGAATAGAAGTAGAGCCGAGAACAACAAAACGAGAAGTGATTTTCAATATGGCAATAGTTCCTCATCCTTCAACTGAAAGAGAAGTATGAACACTTGCATTTCTCATGGCCGAAACTGCGTTCCCAGTCATGCCTATCGAAAGAAAGGGATATGATGGAAAAGGACTAGCTAGTCTCTAAGACTCGGGACTGATGTACAAAAGGACATCAGGAAAACTAGGAGGAAGAGGAGATGGAAGAGACCCAAGATGCTGAGGAACTTCCTCTATTTCAACTTCTTCTACTATAAAAAAGACTCTAGAGACGAGTGGAGTACTCCTCTCTAAAATAACACTAACACGAGGACCTATAGAAACAACAAACCCAGATGGAGGATCAGTATTCATTGCGTTTGAAATGACTGCGTAAAAATCATCCATTGAATTACTCCTATTCCTTCTTGAACAAGGCTAGGCACACGCGGGAGAAAGCCCACAAAGCCTCCTTGTTCGATGAGGCGATCGATCATCCACTTTAAGAGACTAATTTTAGACTAAAAAAATATAAGAAGCTAAGAAATCTAGGAGAAAAGAGCACACTCTGAAAAGTTCCTAGGATATTTTCAATGAAGCAGCCTTCAGGTATTTCCGCTTCAGGTGATGAGGATCGGACATCGAAATACAAGAAAGAGAAATAAGAGGACCTCCCAAAATGGTCTGGGGTAATTATTCCTTAGGCCTACTAGTGAAGGTAATAGAAATAGTTACGTTGACCTCTTGACAATAGCCTTTGCTGGAGCAAGTCCCCAAGCTTTGCAAGGGCACCCTCCATAAGTACTGATGAAAGTGATACAATGTCTATCTCAGGTAGCATGGCTATTCCCCCCCACAGTCACCAATGTGGTCCCCAGGAGAGGAAACTAAGGGGACCAATCCGTATCGGTAACTGGGCGAAATGGTCTTAGGTCAAGATTCTGCAAATAGGAGAGGGGGTATCTCTCTTCTCTGCACTTTTCCGTACGCTTAACTCTCTAGAGGAGAGATTTCTTGGTCCACTTAACGGAGGTGGATAAAATTTCTATGTTTAACAGTTTGAGCGTCCTTGGAGAGTTAACTCTCCACTGACTTATTCCAAGGCACTACAACCTATCTAGTTGGTGTATGATTAATGAAAATGATACAAAAAATTCTGGTTCATTTTAATTATAGTGCTTGATTTTAAATTGGTTGTTACTTAAGTCAAAGGTATACAGAAGTGAGATTGATGGTGTTTGTCGAAGAAAAAGAAACCAATGAAAACCTACTACATGCAAATGAAATATTTTCCTTTCGATGAAAATGGATCTCTATATGGGTTCTAGGAAATTAATATAAGCAAAAACTTTGTTTTTCTTTTCAGTTACTCAAACTTCACACAATCTAGAAAACTATGAAAAATACCAAAATGATTCAATTCACTTAATGCAAAACTACCAATGACATGCAAATTCGAAGATTGCTATCTTTGAAGAAGCGAAAAGAGTCTATAGAAAGAAATGGTTCAATCACTTTTGATAGAAAATCAAGGCTAGTTCCAACCAAAACTCCTATGTATAAAAAATGCCAAAATGTAACTGATGCAAAAGAGAGAAATTGAGAAAAGACTTCCTTCAAAACCAAGCCAAAAACCAAAGACTAGAAACCAACAAAAATGCTTCAAAATATATGAAAAAACCATAAAAAATGAAATAAAAGCAAAAGAAATGGAAAAAAAAAAATTGTTTTGGGCTTTTCACTTATAATGGAAGGAAAAAGATTTCAAGAAGACAAGCATAAAACTACCCAAGAACCAGAACCAAGAAAATGAGTCTCAAAAGGGCTTCAAAGTGCTCAATCCAACTATGCTAATTTTGTAGCAGGACCGAAAGAAGAAAGAAGAAGAAAAATCTCAAACAACTTATTCAGAACAGTAGAATGCTCTTTCAGAGAACAAAAACTAAAGAAACCAAGAAAGGTTTCTTCAAGATTCGCTACAAATCTAGTCCAAGAAATCAAGAAAACCAAGGTACTCAAAAAGGGGAAAAAAAAAGTGAAGCAATGCATAAGGCTAAGGAGAGAAAATAGATAGATCCTCACTGTTCTGAATGGTTAGAACAACCAAGAACTCTAGGAAGAGGTCTTGGTTCTACAAGCGTAATTGCAATCACACAAAATAGGGAATTTACCAAATGACTAGGTTTTCACAAGAACAAGAGAAAAGGATATGCAAGCACAATAAACATAGTCCAAACACCTTAAAGACACCACAAAAGTGGTCCACCACAGACAAAAAAAAGTGAGAGAGCTTCAAAACTCAAATTTTCAAATTTTCCCAGGCATACGCAATTTTTTTGTATGCAACAAGCGTGTGTACGTGACTGTAACCAAAGAAACTCGCGTATATGCAGGTTCTTTTGGAAGATACAGGGGGTATACATGACTGTGAAAATACTAAGTAGCGTATGTAAACAGAAATAAGGAAAAAAGAAAAATTCAAGCCTAATCAAGAGACCAGGACTTTTGTCTGATTGGAAAAAGACTTACTAGACTGTAAAAAGTGATAAACCTATTAGGGAACCTACAAGACAGATAAAACAAACCAAACTATGAATTACATGGATATAATCCCTAGTGAAGTCACCAATTATGTATGGGAAATGTTACCCTAAGGTCTTGGGTTGATAAACCTTCACAGATCAGGGGCATGTCATCACAAGAAGGATTCAATTAACCAACTTCTATGCTTTAAACTAGAAAATATGGATTAGAGATCTTACCCGTTTATCCTTTGGTTGTAGTAGATCCCCTGGGGTTTAAGCCCCCTGCAACTCCTTGTGCTTCAGAACCTGCAAGAAAAAAAGAACAAGCACAAAAACCTAGTTGTACAGCATATATATATTCTATATGTTAGCAAAAAGCATTCATAATCTCATAAAAATAACAATAATTGAACTATTTAAGATCTTTAAGAATGTATAAGAGATAAATGAAACGTGAACATCAGAAACAAGTTGGCACTTATTTTTATTGATAACATGTACAATAAATAAATAGTGGAGATATCACCTGAAATCTTCCATGGCCTCGAGCAAACCATCCTCTGGATCCGTCCATCCCTAGCCGCATAAAAGTTCTTCCAAGAATTCTGCACAATGGATGTCACATAGGATGAAGGTGAACATTTGAAGGAAACAAGGGTTTCCTTAGAATCTGGGAAGTGCAAGAGGCACAGGGGAAATATCATACTTGGATAGGGCTATAAGAGGGTATAATATCTATAATTCTCTCTCTTCCTCCCTTAGGCCATTCCCTTGAGGGGTTTTTATACTCCCTCAAATTAGTTTTTTCAGTTGGGGAAAAGTTAGGCCACAAGATGGGGTAGTTAAGTTACAAGAACAACCATAAACCCTGCCTCCAGAATAGGGAAATTATATATTTTTTAATGTTTTAAATAGCATACGTGGGTTCACTATGTATGGACCCATGTGTATACGGGGAAAACTCTGGGCAGAGTTGTGTATGTGTTCTGAACTTTTTTTTTTTGAGAAATATGACCAAGTCTGAATGGAAGGGCTGCCCAAGGCCAATGCATAAGTCATCAATTATATAATGGTGATAAATGATGCTATAATAGATGCCCCCTAATATATGAGGTCAGAAGGGGTATATGATGGCTGAAATGTATCATGTGCATAGAAAGAACCTTACGAGGACTAGAGAAGACATCACGAGATTTCAGCCTACCAAAAAACTAGTGATAGAAATGAGAAAGATAACTCATGTCTGAGGTGGGCATACCCATGCTCAGTGAAAGAAAAAAAATTTCACATATGATGTATGGAGCAGATCTAATATGTATACAAGTATAGCTGAAATGTAAATTACATAGTGAATCATTTGATCACTGCCCGAAAGTATAAGTTAAAATCATGTCCAAGTATCACATATAGAAGACTCATCAATGAAGCTGCAAACACATCTGATCACGGAAGTCACAGCTGAATATCCAAGTACCAAATCATAAGTGGTGGAATAAGTGGTACAACACGCAACTCAAGAGCCAACATATAAGATGTTGCTGTGATGAAAATGCAACATATAAGGGTGGATGGTGTCACTCGCAAAACACTGAAGGGGCTGTCAAAGTGAACCAAGACATGCTGATGCTAACCCGAGGTCTTCAATGATCACCATGGCACAATTCTACACAATAGGAATAAATGAGCTGAGGTCAACCATGTGAGAAATATTTTGATTACCGATCATTGATGTATATAGTTAACAAACGCGAGACAACCCACTGATAATGATAATGAGTGTCAAGGTACCCGAGTACAATCTAGCAAGTGTGAATGAATGAGTTGAAGTTGAACACTTGAAAGAATCTATCAATCAGGAGACAATGATGTATTCTAACTGTTGATAGTGAACAGTTTGCCACTGATGACTACAAAACCCAAGGTACTGACAAAGGACTATAGAAATTATTCCTAGAGAAATGAGTCGGAGTTGATGGGAAAAGATCTTCTCGAAGGAAGGCATTAAGGCATCCCACATCAGTCCAGCATGAGTGTGACCTGCAGGCCAAGATTTGGAAGGAACCAGATGAAGTAAAGTGAAGTAACCAACCTGAAGTACGTTTCCAGAATGCACGAAGCTAGCACACGGAAAAAACCCTCTAAACCAACCAATAACAAAAGCTAACAAAGAGGTGAGATATCAACTGATAGGGTCAAATGGAAATCAAGGTATTGCATGAATCCCAAGTGTGATAATGTAAGTTGAAGTCGAACACAACAGAAACCACTCAGTGAAAGACCCGTGATGTTGATTAAATTCTGAGCACAAGGTCACCTATCAATGATGTAGATAGGGCCAGGGTGCGGCTATAGGTTTACTCTCAGAGAAATATGTCATAGTTGATAAGAGACAAACCCGTGAGCAAGAAGTGAGTGGAGACCTTCTGAAACCAGCATGAGAAAAGGACCAAATAAATGATGTCATAGAAAAAGATACTGACGATACCGAGAAGGCTGATTGAAAAATGTGTCAAGGGACACTGTAGAAAGGCCGACTCACGTTAACTTCCCTTGAACAAAAGCACGCCTCATGTTGACTATGGAAAAAAATGATAAATTTGTATAATTTTTTCATACAGGAGGCATAAAAAAACCCTCCATATGATTGGAAGAGATAACCAACCGGGGGAGTACTGACTCAAAAACAAGGTTATGGCTCCTCCTAAGTGAAAAACTAAAACCATCCCAAATGGAGAAAAGACTTACCTTTTTTGTGCTTTGTTCAAGGGTGATAGAAATCACACTGTAGCTGCCATCAAGTATAAAATTAATATCTCATTCCTGCTCTTTTTACAAATATTTAATTTTTTTGTCTTTTTCATATTTCAAAACCTAGAATAAAATAAAATAATGCCTATAATATAATGGATAGAACGAGTGTCGAGAAACACATGCACTAGTTCCTGGGATAGGAAAAATCCTATGCTTAATGCAAGGTGGCCAAAACTGGTAAGTGACACTCAAAGGAATGTTCAATACATGGGTAAAGGTGTCAAGTAACAAAGGCTAAGTGATTGCATGGTTAACTTTTATAGGAAGACATGATAAAAAGGGGGCTTAAACATGAGTCCAAATGAAGCTGGATAAAGGCCAAGATAAACAACTAGTCAATATGAAAATGTAGTAATAAAACTTGACAACATATGGGAGCCTCTAGGGTAAATGGCCAGAATAAATATAGCGAAGAAGAAGAAGAATGAATCTTCAACGCATAAGTCATGGCGGGACTAAATAGGACTCCCGAGCCTACATAAATTTCAACATGGGCGAAAAATGCTATCAAGGAACTAACCAAGAAGACCATGTAAAGGATGGCTCTACCACCAAGTCATGACTAAAAAATCAGCGAGTGAAATGGGTTAAATACTAATGACATGATGTGATCAACCCTATCGCAAGTAATAAAAATCGAGGCTAGTATGAAAAAATGCAACGGAAAGTGAATTCCCTAAACTATATGCCAGTTCGAAATCAAATACCTGCCATGACAAGTTAGCAGTCATGGGTCTGGAATAAAACTAGGAATATCTCAAATTCAGCAAAATGTACCTGAAAAATACCTTTTACAATGCTTACGATCCAAAAGGTTAAACAACATTAATCAAATTCAAAAAATAATCACAAATGAAATTTGTGAAAAAAATTCAAATTTTGGGCATAAAAAACATTTTAATCATTTGTGCATTGTAGAAGTGGAAAAAGGAGCATTGGGGAAAAAAATCCTCTTATTAAATATGGAGCAACTAGACACTAGATCACTTCAAATCAGTTAGGTAAACCTTAGACTCATCCTATTTATCAATTTGTTCCTGTTTTAAGAAAAAATTTGGATTATTGACCGTAGGGAATATATTTTCATTGAAACCCTCTGCGCATACATGAGTTCATTAGAAGGAACCTGCATATGATACGTGACTGTGTACAAACAGGGTCGCTTATGTGCAGAGCGAAATTTAAAAAATTGTATCTAATCAGTCAATTCATGAATTTTTCCCAGGATGTCGATCAGTTGGAGAGAACGCGGGCATAGTGAAATTGATAATGAAGTGAAACTCCAATCCCCATGCTATCATCATAGCAAAGTGAGCCATCCTTGGTAGCTCATGGAAACAATCACCAATCCTCTACTTCTGCAATTTATAGGGGTTGTATGGCTAAAAATGAGAGATAAATTTTTTCAACTCACACTGTCTCTCTCTCCATTTATGATAGATATGGAATTGTTGATCTTGGGTTGCAATAATATGGTCATGATGAAGCCAAAAGGAACCTAGATTGTCATGATCCCACTTTTTGGTTCTAGGAACCTCTCTTTCCCAATCCATCCCATACATAGTGAATAGAGTGTCATCACCATATGGGATCCAAAAGAAACATGGACTAAGTGTCACATGACATGCTGGATGGTGACAATAGTCCCTCAAGTGAGACCAACATTTTTCTACTCGTAACTCTCTCAAAACATGATATGATAAGTGGCCATCCAATCAATTTCTTTCTACCATAAGCTTCTCAAAAGCTTGAAAATAGTAAAGGACATTTGGTGTTGGCTGAATGTGATGCAAGAAAAACAGTTTTTGCCCAATATCCTCTAGAAAGTGGCCATTCCCATCAATGAATGTAGTCCCATGAGGACCATGAAATCCAAAGAGAGGTTGACTCTCTTGTAGAGCAACGTGATGCAAATGTATGGAAAAGTAATGCACATGCATGGTTATATAATCAATAAACATCAAAACACAATCCTTACCATATATGGTAGGAAAGTTGGTGAAGAGGTCCATAGATGAGCCATCCCATATCTCCATTAAAATGGAAAGTAGTTGTAATAAAATTGCAAGGTGGTTTCTTTTATCCTCATTCATAAAAAAATCTACATAAATCCTGATATGTTGGATCACATATTCTTTGAGATCCTCCCAATAGAATCCCTCCATGATGGTTTGATAAAAATCAATGGAATCTACATGTCTTGAAAAGAGTGCCTCATATGTTTCTTACAAAATCTTCTCCTTGAGCTTGTAGTCTTTAGTCAAGTATATATGATCTTGAAAATAGATGACTCCATTGACCACTCTATATCTCCCATCTATCACTTACTCATCAATAACCTTACATGTGAAGAGGTTCTTGTAATATTCCACCCATAGTTGGGACTCCCAATATGGATCTAGGCTTTCGAACAATGACAATGTTGTTGAAATCTGAAATGAAGCACCTGTCATATCATAACTCTCCCCTTTCACATGCTCAATGCCAAAGCCACATGTTGGAGTGTTGTCATCACAATTTTTCTTCCTCCCTTGCAACTGATCTTTCCCAATACAAGATTGCAGTACATGGAGGTCAACCTCCTCTTGGAAGGTATTGTCCATAGAAAACTTCCATAGTTTGGCCAATGCATGCAAGAGTGTCAATAACCTCTTGTCATATTCAAAGATCTTCCTCATATGTGAAACTATCATTTTCTGCTCCAAGACTATGGATTATCCCTTTTGACACCATGCTTGTGCCATTACAGTTTCTTGAATCATCATCTTTCAGTGCAAATAGGTGAGTGGGAGCTGACAATTTCTATATTAGAAAATTTCTCATCCCTCCTTTGAACCCATGAAAGCTTCTTTGCATTGTGCTAGCTCCTACCAAGGCTCCTTCCTTAGCCAAATCTATCAATGATGCACCATGTTGAGAGAACTCTTTGATCATCTTCCAATCAGGGGCTCTCCCTAGTGGAATGCCTCCATGTAGTTAAACATCAAGGCCTATGGCAGGTTGTATATGTGAGTGGACTGATTTTTCCCTACCCTCACTGTGCAAATCATCCTCTTGCTTTTGTGCATGAACCTCCTGAAATATATGTCTAGCTTATTTACCCAAGCTTTAGCTATGGACTTGGGTTACCCATCAAAAGTATGTATAAATAATCTACCCAAGGTGTGCTGCATGCACCCTCTTCTTCTATTTTGGTTATTGGATCTTCTATCTTCTTTGATTTGAAAAAATCCATGGAATTTTAGATGCTTCTTGAATCTTCTAGACTGCGATTCATATTCTTGAATTTAGTCACCAAGAGTCTCCTCTTTTGGTATATCTCCTTCCTCTTCTTCTCTTGCTAGGAATGTAGGCATGGTACAATGCTTTAGATCTGATGGTGAAGCTAAATTATCACACCCTTAATATGAATAATTGGAGCTTTGTTTATGTACAAGCCCTCTTGGAGAATCTCTATATCTCTCCATCCTCATCTCTTTGATGTCTATGTTAATGTTCTACATAGTTCGAAGAAGAAGTTTTGAGAACTCCTTTCCTCCTAATAATGGAGTCTTCCCTCCATATCTTCTGAAAATATTCTCCTTTCTATTATAAGCCTCTTTAGAAGACATAATAGCTGAAGTACACAGGCTGAGCCAAGATTATGCTCTGATACCACTGTAATATCCCGAAAATTGGAAAATATAGGAATATAGAACAAAATACTGGAAATAACAGTGGATAACATAACACCAACATGTGTGACAAACATGGAGCCATGTTATTATGTAAATCAGTAGCAAATAAGTATAATAAAAATGGGCACAACTCAAATAATCAAGGAAAACAAGCTTCCCATGTATACATATGCCAAATCATGAAATGCTGCTACATAGTAGAATGCCAGAGAACAAGTACAACATAGTCCTAATGGATATAAATGGAGATGGAAAATTTAATAAAAAGGATCTGCTAATATATGATTCAAATAGCGTCGAGGATAGAGATCTAAGATACCAATCACATGTCCAGCACAACCCAGAAAAGGTTTCCAGAGATACACACTATACAAAAATAGTAGATATGGCCCTAGGTTTGAATAATCACTACAAATTTTTCACTGGTAGGAAGTGGATGATATGAAATATGAAATGGCTGATCCTCCTCCAATAGAACTCCTCAATGAAGGGTTGATCCCCTCAAAGGAAACACAACTCCTCCAACTAAGGCAATAAACCCACTACTGTAGTTGCTCTCTAAAATAATGCAATCCTTGAGGGCAACTGCACTGTAGCTTATGGTAGCTACTTGGCCTCTTGCCAAATATGGAAATTATGCACCAAGGACTTCCTCAAAAGCTTCCCGGATTAAAGGATGATTCCTCCAATGGAAAAATAGCTCTAAAATGGGTTTTTTCAACCCTCCACTACTACAACCATGCAACATAACACAAATATGGAATAGACTGCACTTTATATGAAGACTGAAGCTTGGCCAATTGTGAGATAGTGGTAATTTAGGTCAAGATAACCTCTCCTGAGTAGGCACTCGATGTCCCCCGAGGATGAGGGTGGGATTTTCTCTTGGAAACACCCTTGTGCTAAACAACACTGCAGGCCTTGCTAAACAACAAAATCATGCATAGATATGTCACATGGAAAATATAGATCTAAAAAGATAAAAATCAATAATTCAAACCCATATCTTATAATGGTTCCATCCTCTTACATTTATGGTTGGTGAGCATCCTCACCCTGGGAACCACTGATTAAACGAGCTACTCTCATGCATACACTGCTCCTAAATGACTGCGATGTCCTCGAATAAACCTCCACTAGCTCCATAACAACGTCGTTGATTTGGTCAACATTGACCTAGTCCACATGCTCTAGCCCCTTTTCACACCTTAGGGAGCTTTATTACGTTGAAATAATGATCCACATTCACATGAGAAGTGGATTTATTGTTTATAAAGAGATTTATGGGTCTCCCTACCCACTTATTCACCTATCTATGTGACAAAACAAAACTTTAATATTCCAATTAGTTGCAATATAATTTTGGAATATTACACCTTTTTATGCAATGATACTGAGAATATATTTATTCCATCACCAATTTTGTCTCGGATGGTTGACTCTATTGGGTTAGTGCCCAATACATTGGATAAGTCCCTCTTATGTATTTATATTCTCTTTTTATGTTTCAACAGTTTGTTTAGTTCCCTTGCATTCTAGTAGCAAAAAAATATATCAAAACTATGCTTGTAGCCTCTATTTCTCACCTCTCTCATGGGAGCATGAGGAGAAGGATCTCCAACCATAGATCAAAAATAGTTTTTTTTATGATTTTTTGGAAAGTTAAATACTGTGATTATAATGTTCATCATATTATTAATGTAAGTTAGAAGTTGGATTTGTGTTTATATCTGATTTTAGCATAGCTTAAAGCAAGGATTTTTATTGAAGTCATATTTTCCACTTTTAAACATGTTAATTTTCCAATAATGAATGCATGGATGTGTGTAGTGTTGCAGGAATATCTATAGATGTAGGAAAAGGACCCCTTCCATCACTGCCATCTTGGACTTCATCCTTATTCTCTCCAACCTCTAATTCTGCCACCAAAAACCTATTTTTTGAAACCACCTTCATCACCATCATGAGAAACCCTCCAGGTGCAAAAGATGCCTTCCAATGGTTCTGAGTTTGGTTGGAGGTGTTGGTCACCCCTCACTCCCATACTTCCGCCTTATCCCACATTTCCACACCTTCCTTCCACCATTTTTATCCTTATATCCTTCTCTTCCCGTTTCTTGTAACACTTTAGGACTTCATGTACCAATACAAACTATCCTATAGAAACTTCCTATGGCAGCACTGTGGATGACCATTTCCATTATGGTTTTTCTCTGTTTTTCACTTTGAACCTAGAATAAGATGCATTAGTGTTTTGTTTTATTTAAAAATTATATTTAATAGGAAAATAGTATACATCCAAGTATAAGTTGATTGAAACAGTAAATATAAGTTATTTTATGGTTTGATGAAGTGTGTGATGATAAAATAATTTATTTACTACAAATGAATGTATAGTTAGATGAATGATTTCCATATCATAGTCCTTTATTTCAATTATGATAATTGTTTATGATTTTCTATCATTGTCAAATTCAAGTAGAGGTATAATAAACACTCTATTAGTATTATATTAGAATTAATTATCTGCATTACATTAGCTAATTTCACTTTAATAAAGTACGAGGAATGGCATAGAAGTACTACTGATCAAAATATGTAGTCAAGGGTGGTATGAGTAGAATTCATCTGTTGTGCATATAGCATTGTCACCTGTAAGTTTTTATGAACCTCGGGTTGACAATTATAGTTGAGTAACACCTGGGAGTTGCAGTACTCTTGGTGCAACAATGAAGCTCACCACATTTTGGCATCGTTGGTGAGGAGGTGTCTAAGTAGATGCTTGTTTCTTCTTGAGCATTGTTTTCTGTTTTTGTTTTGCATACAGTTCAAAAAATTGAAGAGAAAAAAAAAATTGTTTTTAATGCCTCGTAGGATTAAGGAAAATGAAGGAAAATATCGACCAAAAACCCCATTATCCCCACACAGTCAACCTTCACTCTTCTTTAGTGACTGTGAGTTAGAATACCCTCTAGGTGAGCAGCCTAAAAACTTTGAAGAACCTACTAGCGAAGAAGAGTAATATACTTCACTTGTTCGAGATATGGTTGAGAACATAAACCAAGAGATATTTCCTATCGAAGAAACCAACTGAGACACTAAGATGAAAAACATCAACCCTTCAACCCTTCCACTCTTCCATGGCTTAATTTTTGAGGACCCTGACACTTTCATGTTTTAGTTTGCTTTTTACTGTAGGACTTATGAATATGCCTTAGATGAACAAAAGTTTAAATTGTTCCCCTCTACGCTTAAGGATATAGCATTGCACTAGTTCATGGGTCTTCTTGGGGACAACATCACTACTTGGGCCCAAATGCAAGGGTCCTTCAACAACAAGTGAAAACTCTATTACAGGTCCAAAGAAACCAAGGAATGAATCTTTAGGATGATGCTAGGTCCCGATGAGTCTTTAGAAGACTATGAGGAAAGGTTTCAACTTAACTACAATAGGGTCAATTGCACCCTTGATCCTATATCACTCATCTTATTTCTTCTCTGAGGGATCAGGGAGGAAATTTTGGAAACCCTCAACATTCTATCTCAAGGAGATATCTATCAGTTAACCTATCATTCCATCAAAATTGTGTTCAAAAAACATTCTAGGGTAGCCAGAAAAAAGGGTATAAGTAGCCAAGTCTTGGCCAGTACCTCTTCCTTCACCTCATTAATAAAAATTGAGATAGGGAACATGTTAGAGGATTTAAAGAGTGAAATGTTCTTTACCTTTTCCTTTAAAATGGATAGCATCCAGATCAAGAGGAAAAAAGAGGATGTAGAGAGATCCCTAACTATATTTTTCCATAGGTGCACTATAAGAAATGTTAGGAATGAATTCCCAATGAATGTCATAGAAATATGCTCAGCCTGTTAAGAAAACCATGCAACTAACAAATCCCCTTCCTTACTTAGCCTAAAATTTGTATAACAAGGGGTAGAAGCTATATGAGAGAAAATTTGATTTATAAATCAAAGGAGGCCTCAAGGACCTCGGCCATACCAACAATGAATGTAAGGTGGACCTTATTCTTAATACAAAAAAATAAAAATAAGCTCTTGCAACCTTGATATTTCTCTAATCATCCACCATGGCCCACACCTCCTTCTTCACCTTATGCTCCTACGTATCATCCTCAACCTATCAATCAACCATGTCATCCATATCCTCCTTAACCTCCTCAATAGAGAAACCCATTACAAGGGTGGAAGCCTCAACTCAACCAAACTCCTAATTTACTACCTACACCCTAATCTCAACCAAAAATCACTAGTCCTACTCCACCTAAGCAACCTCAAATGCCTTCTCAACTTAATTTGAACCCGAATAACAAACAGGAAGAACAGGTCTATAGTGGATAGACATATTACCCTGCCTATCCTATTGAGATCCATGAGATTAACCTTAGTTATGGGAGAGTACTTCCAGATAACTATCCAAAACATCCACTTGAAGAGATTGAATAGGAAAAGGAAGAGATTACCCCTCAAGTAAATCCACCTTCTTTTCCTGAGATATTGATCCATCCTAGCTAGCACACCCAAGAAGAGACTGAACTTGTTGGATAATTGAAGAATAGATGTGTAATATTCCCCTTCTCTAGGCTATTAAGGATGTTCCCATATATAACAAGCTTATAAAGGATAAA
This sequence comes from Pinus albicaulis, assembly GCA_034641835.2. Lineage (NCBI taxonomy): Eukaryota > Viridiplantae > Streptophyta > Pinopsida > Pinales > Pinaceae > Pinus > Pinus albicaulis. Next base: position 1,402,680,474 of record CM076580.1, on the reverse strand, counting down.
TTCTTCAAAAATTCTGGAAGAAACAAGAGAGACACCCTTGCCATCAATGTTGTTGGTCAATTATTTGATCTGATGCTGGGGGAGAGTGATTTTCCCAAAATACCTAGACCTTGGAAGTCCAGTAGTGGACTTTAGCATTGATGGTATCATTTTCGCTCATACGTTGATTGATCTTGGGGCTGCCATAAATGTGATAACTAAAGAAACCATCTTGAATCTCAACCTATAAGGAGCTTTGAGAAAGACCACTACAATGTTGCAACTTGCAGATAGATCCATGGTAGCTCATGAGGGAGTTGTTGAGGAGGGTATGGTCTCCATTGACTCTTAGGAGTATCCCACTTACTTCCTATTATTTAAAACCAAAATGCTATTTAATGGTTGTTTTCTTATCTTTGAAAGACCTTGTTTGGCCACTGCTAATGCCTATATCAGTTTTAGGGTTTGAAACATGACCATTAAGAATAGTCCCTTATCAAAACAACTGGTATTATATCCTCCTTGCTCAGCATATGGAATCACCATGCAAATTTCCAGTATTTCTAACATCCCCTACATTTTACCATCGTCAATGGTACCTCAAGTGCAGACTAACGTAATCCATATATTAACCCCTACTTGAATTATTGATGTTATCATCAAAAAGGCTCTGATGAAAGGGTTGTAGGAGGTGTAGAGAAATCTCCACAAATTCCACATTTAAACATGGATCTAACACCATTTGTCATAGGTCTAGACGTTTCATTCCATTTGAGCATCTCAAATGACACTAATATCCTAATTTCCATGTTTCATCAACATGACCTCGCTAATTGGCCATGACCATCAACCGCTTATGTTACCCACGATATGCCTAATCAACATGTCACTACATTAGGGAATCATGACGACTACAAAGTTCCTTTTTGGGTCCATCGTGACCCCTTAATCATGTGTCACTAATGTGTTTCACAAATCCCTAGTGTAAAGGAACATTAATCCACCCTCACCATGCCTCACAATATTCTTACTTATATAATATTTATAATATTGGTTACTTATCAGAATACAACAACCCTTCAATATATTGCTCTTAAATCTTATTTTCATTTCTAATTCAGTTGAATTTTTGTTATAAACCATACATTATCATTATATGAAATATACTAAAATAACAATAGTATCATCATATATAGGCCCAAAATATAGAAAATCACTCTCTAGCCTTCTTCTTTTATAAATGAATCATAATAAACCAATCCTTTGAGACAAAATCTTAGTCTATAGGAAGTACATAGTGAAAACCCATAAAAAACTACAAGGAAAAAATGTCCACTTGAATGACCTTAATAGGGTCGCCTTACCACCCAACTTGACCAATCTCTCGATTTAGTTCCTTCCTCGCTCAATTTATCATGTCCAAAAACCACCAAGGTACCTCATACTCATCTCAACCCTTCTCCGTACTTCATTTCTCATATTGTGACTCATATTCATTCAGTTGTCAGTTCCATGTCTCCCTAGCCTATTGGTTTCCTTAATCCACTCTTATATGTGGTTATATATATGGATTGCAGTTGAATCCTCACTAAATTCCCTTCACTTCATCCATGGATCAACTCATCTCATGTGTCATGCAGCTTAGGTTGCACCGAGCCCCGTCATTTGATATTCACATGAACGCAACCACTCATTCCACCGCTTGATCATGCCACTCACCAATTAGTCCCTCCTCATCTCCATCCTACACACCATTTTATTAAACGTGCCCTCTTGGTTTTCTTGGTTCATCACCTCACAAGATCTTCCAATACTTGGCCCCATATTTCCCCGAGTCGGTGTAGGTGTTTCGTTAAATTGCACTCGACAAACCTTTCTCGAGGAATGTCATGCCACACCTTAAAAGTGTTGATATCATCAACTAGATAGTTCTCATATCATATTTCACCTATTATTCAAGTGGGTGTTGGGTGCTTGGTCATACCACATTCCTTGTGCCCTAAATCCACATGTGCTTAATGGACACCCCAAGTTTCAGTTTTCTGATAGGTGCACCCTCACCCAATGTCCATTTTTGTCACATTTATTGTTATATGAGGATGGAAAAAAGGGTAAGGATTTGTGTTCAAGAATTTCATTTTGTTCTCCACATTCCATATCAAAACTAAAAGACTGTTGATTTCTTATATGAGGAAAGTTTTCTCTTGGTAAATTGAAATGAAGCAAAACACAAGGGAAAATAACTTTCACTTACTTTGAAAATTTCTGCATTCTCTTCATTGTTGTCATGATTGATATGTACAGGGTGAGTGTTATAGTTCAGTTTTTGTAATTTAAATTCCTCCTCCCAAAGACATGGAGCTGATTGCCTTGAAAATTCAGCCACGATTTCAACGATATAGTCATCATCATACTGATCATACTTGGCTAAATCATCAATATAAGGAATTTCATCAAGAATACGCATTATATTGGTAATTTTTTTCTCCACAGGTTGACCTACAAATCCATTTTCATGACTATCCATAAATGAATACATAAAAGAATCATTTTCTGATCTATGGTAACTAGAAGTACCATGAAAATTATTAGGGCAAGCAACCTCTTCTTGTTCTGATATTTTGTTCCATTTCTTCCATTTTACTTACCAAAATGTCAAGTTTCACTTTTGAAGACGTCAAGTTCTCCTTCTCTATGTTCTCCCTCTCTTTTTCTTCCAAAATTGACCTTTTGACCAGAAGATTAGGTTCCACAACTATCAAACTAAACTACATTTTTTAGAGTGTTTTAGCGTTCCTTTCTCTCAATTGAAACTCCATTTCCGGATCAAAGGCATCCGGGTAGTGTAAGAGAGATGAATTGGGAGGTGGTTTTATATTAACAAGTATAGAATGGTATACTTGATTGAATCTGGCTAAAAATTGTTGCACTGTTTCTCCTGGATGTTTTTTAAAATGATCATATTCTTCTAAAATAAAAAAATGATTCCTCTTTATAACCCATTTATCAAGGAATACCTTCACAAATTGATGGAAATCGAAAATGATTGCATCTCGCAAGTTTTTGAATCATTTCTTAGATTCACCTTGCAAAGATAGAGGAAACATCTTGATACTAAAATCATCTTCTTCAACCTCAGAAAGGTCGAGAAAATTTTCAAAACTCTGAATGTGTTTCTCAGCGGTGATGTTACCATATTCTCCATCAAACCTAGGCAAATAGTTGTAATACTTTTCACAAAAATCATGGAGTATACGAAGTATGGCGAGTGGCTTGTATCTATTTGGAATTTTACAAAGTATAGGAGTATGTATAGAATATGTTAGATTAGTATTGATCTCTTGAGGCTAATCAAGCTGAAGATGGTCAACATAAGTTTCAGGAGAAGGATATTGACCAAGATCAAAAGTGTAAGGAGAATTTGTATTCACAATTTTGAAAGTAAAGAAATCAAATATAGGTCTGGGATATTTTCTCAAATATAGTAGACTTTGAAAAACCATCTTGACATTCTCAGGAAAAGAGAAAAAATAATTAATGACAAAGAACATGATGTCTTCGATGAAATTCCAAGTTGAATACCTGATCTTCCCATGTTTTCCTTTCATGTTTCTATTAGTAAAGTTCATCCTCTAGTGGAGCCTTTGGATTTGATTTCAAACTTATTTGGAGTCGCTAGGTGGATGATTTCAGATTTCCTGTGTCTGGTTAGTGTCCACCATCAAAAATTGGATCTGATCCTTTTCGTGCTTTCCTAGGGAATATCTGTCACCTCGTTCCCCGACAATGGTGCTAGAAATGTTAACATCCACAATGTCCCAAGGCTTAAAGGATATCAATGAAGGTAACCTCAAACGAAACTTTCAGTTTGGAAGCTATCCCTACCGACCCATAGAGGGTTATCTCTATGAAAAATACATCCAAGGGTTTGAATCATGAAAGAGTGGATTTTAGGCTAGATATATCATCTATAGGGTTTTGAAAGATTTAGGGTTTTTATGTTGGATCAGAGATGAAAACCAAGTAACTAGGTCAAATTATCAAAGGTTACACTGCAAGAGATATGGAGAATGGTATTTATGCCTTTGTGCTGGCTTTAGAAGTCTATCATTTTAGTGTAGATTTTGAAAGAGAAAGAAAATATTAATGATCATGTGCACCATGTATTCATTAAACAAGAAAGACTATTACATAAAATGGCATTCCCAGCAAAACAGAGCTTTCAAGAAACAAATCTCTTAGAAAAATCACTAAAGAAGCAAGATGTGGTAAGGAGAAAATTATATCATTCATATTAAAATATAACAGAGAAAATACAATATCACAAACTCACAACATGAGAATTCCTGAATAATAGCTACAATTGGTCCTTTGATTTCCTGTATAAAAGATGGAGCATAAGCTACAAGAGTTCCACCCTGTTATGTCCAACCTTGAGCATCAATAAAAAATAGATACATATAGAGCATAGAAAACATGGTCCTCTCTCCAAAGGTCAAATTTCCCAGTATATAATCAATTACACAAAATACTCCAACCAAAACCTAAAGACAAGGGAGATTAAAAAAAACTCCTAAATTGGCCTAAAATTGATTCATTTGACCATATGAACCTATACAATCATGAATATACAAAATTTTTACTTTTTAAAGCATAAGTAAACCTAAATGCATCATTAAAACCCAAAAAATGACAAATTAAATCAATGCAATTTGAACTAGACTGAGAAAAATCAGAAAAATGAGTTTGAGAAAAAAACGTAGTGAATTTCTTGAAAACGTATAATGCATGGAGAAAACGTAGCATGTTGCGTGTAAGTGACTTTTAGAGGGGTTAAGGAGGTCCAAATAAATGTCTGAAAGAATCTGGAGAAATATCTGCCTATCTACTACATCATAGAATCTTCAAGCACTGAAGAAGACTAATTCTAGCCCTCAAAAAAACATTTCTCCCACGGCTACTCCAAAAATGAAGCGTGTCTCTCAAAAACATGGAAGAAAGGTGTTTTTTTGGTAGTTTTTTTTTCTTTTCACCCACTAGAATGTGATGACATGGCTCTCCAAATTGTTGAAGTTGATGTATAGGTCAAAATAAATCTAGAAATGGAAAAGGTTTGTTACTTGGATGCCCCCCCAAAGAAACACAACATGAGGCTTGCTACCCTTTTGGACAGAAAACTGTGCAAAATTTCCAAAATGCCTAAAAACTTCTAAATTTGTCAAAAAATTTCCAAGTTTTCTAAAATTTATTCCAAATTTTCTCCTTGAAGATAAATAAGGATTTGCTAGGCTATGAGAGAGGCCTCAGCTAAAATATCAATCCTATCATTCTATTTTTGCCTCATCATGGTTTCTTTCAGCTTTTTCTTCAACTGCTTGATTCTTACCCGAGACACCTGATTTCTTGGAATTTGGTGGCCTCATACCTACTTATCTTACCTCCCTTATGCCTCTTCTTCTTAGTGGTTTCAGAATTCATTGATAACCCTAGATCAATGGGAAAGAGAATTAGGTTTTAGTGAATAGAAAAACAAGGGATTTGGGAGGTTTTTGGGTATGAAGGGAGATGAAGGGGTTAAGCACTTCCTAAATCCTTGGGAAAATTAAGAGGGGTAGGGAGAGATGTTAGGGAGTAGGGGAAAGTGAAATGTTATGGAACGAGTGAGGGGAAGGGGTCCAAAGAGGGAAAAAATAGTCCTAACCTATAAATGTCTAGTCTAGGCAAGGGTTTGTGGGAAATAGTGAAAATGAGTGATACGAGTGATGGGAAGTGATTATGAAGGTGTATAATAGGTGGGGGTAGGTGATTGAGCTTCAATCTCTAGGTTTTACTCATCAATTTGTCAATGAGACATGAAACCATGAAAATGCACTAAAAATCATAGAAAATGGGGATTTCTCTTTCCAAGCATGAAATGAAGACACAAGAGGTGATTTGGGGGGCCCAATTATTTGTCTCTAACACATTGGACCCTACTGTTGATAAATAATCCATCTGCAATGATGATTTGGGTCCCTTGAAGAATGCACAACAGATGCAGAGTGTAGAGGAGAGATGGCACTCTTGGGCACATAATTTTTTGTTCTAAGGGTGCAAGTGGTTTTTCAAGGTGGGGAGAAGTCTCTTGAAGATGAAAAGAGAAAATGAAAGCTATTTTTGGTCCTAGTAGCTTGAATATTTATTTTCACCTTTGCTGGTTAAGTGGCCCCCACCAAGTCTTTGTTTACCTTTTGATTTGAAATTGTAGCTTTAGAACCTTATGACACATATTACACTCATATTTCAAATGAAATTAAAATTTAAAAGACTTTATTAATTATTTTCCATATTACTACTCAAATGTCGCATTTATTGGTTAAATGAAAGATTTTTTATGATTTTGACCCTAAGATCTAATGATGACACTTCATGTGTAATATTCCAAAATTTTCCTATAATAAATTGGAATAATAAATTTTTCTATTTTCACTTAGGAGTTGAATAATTGGGTGAGAAGGCCCATTCATAATAAAAACATGGATAAAATCCCTTTTAATATGAAATGGGATCATTGGTGGAACTATATTTCACACCCTCATGTGTGAAAGGAGACATTTGTAAGAAGGCTAGGTCAAGTTTGACCAAGTCAAACTGCGCAGAGGTATGAGGTGGAAAGAATCTTGTGGGACAGCATAGAGAAAGAGGATGAAATTTTCTATGATGGAGGAAACCATAAAGAGTGGGACCCATGGAGAGGGAGCTCTCATGTGTTTAAAAGGAGGGCAAGGCATCCATTGTTACTCATGCATATGATTATATATTTCTTGTCTGCTTAGACTATTTGTAGTCCCGTCTGTTTAGCTGAGTTGCAGTGCTACTTAGCACAAGGGATTCCTGTTTAGGAATTCTTCTCCTTCTTGAGAGGCCTCTTGAGGGATTTATCTTCATTTTATCCACATTCAGCCTTGAGGCCAAGCGTCTTCCTTCAGCTACAGCGTTTTTCCTAAAGCAGGATAATTCTATGTTCCAGGGTGTTGCAGTGGAGGTTCCCACAACATGATTCCTTATCTTGTTTTTAAAAGGGAGGGGCCTTATTTCCTTTTTTAGATCAGTAAGGAAGGATTCAGAGCTTATTTCAGACCTTGGCACTTGGCCAAATTATTCTATTCCACCTACAACACAGTATCCCTCAGTGACTGCGTTATTTTCAGAGTGCACTTGCAGTGAGGGTTTGCAATGTTGATTGGAGGGTGATATATTCAGTGTTAGGATCAGCCTTTGACTTGGAAGATCCATTGGAGGATATATTGACATAAAATGCGGCATATTTAGTCTTCTCCATTCAATTCCATTTTCTGAGTTGCAGCTGCTACCCTGCAACTCCGGTATTTTTCCATTTTTGTATATTTCAACCAATCCTTCCAAGGATTGTTGTATTATTGTTTCCAGGGGTTGAGAGCTTGCTCCCCCTCATTTATTGAGAAATAAATTTTATATATTTATGTTATTATTCATTATGATGCAATATCTCTTATAAACTGCCTCCTCTTAGCCTGCAGAACTCCATGTGTAGCAGTGTTTCTCTCTATTGATGTACATGCCCCTTTTGAGGCTGAATTTCTTTGCTTTACTGAATCTTTCCTTAACGATTTGTATAAATTTCTGCTATATTACACATTTTTTTGCTATTCATATCTTCATATGTTCATGGTTGTAAAATAGTGTTGTTATTCCACTTCTTGTTCAAGAATTGTTTGCAATCCCTTCATCGGGCACTTTCTGAAGACAACTAGGTATGGGAGATTTATTTAACCCACATAGAGGGATTTATTTTGAGCCACCTCTTGGATTTCAGTCTTAGATGAATCTATCTAATGGATCTAGGTCTTGGTTTCAAATCATGTAGCAGAAATTCCTCGAAAGTGCGTTTTCCAGGCATGTCTTGCTAGATATTCCATATTTGGGATATTACAGTGGTATCAGAGCATCCTTCTTGGCTCAGCGTGCAAGTTCTAGCCCAAGAAGATATAAGAAGCTCAGAATGATGAATAAGATGATATTTCTCTCATATATGTATAGAAATAACAAGATCCTCTCCAAAGAGGAAGAGAAAAATGAAGAGGAAGGACCATGCACTTCCTATTCTCATGAAGAAGAAAGAAACAAGCATGAACGACACTTGGATAATAAAATTTTGAGTGATTACCTTCTTGAGTATAAATCTCAACCTAGAGCCATGATGGAGACTCTAACTTTTCCATAATTCATCCAATGGAAGGAAGAGAAGAGACCATGCAGCAGAAGAGAAATCAAAGGGAATAGATTTCTGTTGTCTACCTTTGATGGGTCATCTACAACAAGAGCTTGGGTGAGGAAGGTGGAAGCCTTTTTCCTGCTACATCCTATATTGGAGGAAGAAGCTATTGAGATCTCAGCACTGTACCTAGAAGGTTAAGCCCACATTTGGTGGTTCATCCATTTGAGGCATGCAAGAGTATCCACTCTTGCCAACTTTTCTCAAAAGCTGATAAAGGAGTTTGAAAATAGAAGAGGAGAAGAGGAGGAGCCCTCACCACCACTTGAGGAGTTTGATCCTAACACTGTCACACTCAAGGAGGAGCAGCCACATGCATCAAAAATTGGGGTAGCCAACACTTTGGAGGAAGGAACTCTTGCTGCCCTACAATAAGTTCCCGAATCTCATCAAGTTATGAAAATATTTCCACTATATTTTGTTGCAGAAAATTATTTTGAGAGTTGTGGAAATTTTCTTTTACATGACCAGGGGTCAAATCCCATTGCTGATCTAGAGAAACTTGGTTACACTGCGTTGTGCAACATGAGAAAATTCAAGGAGGAAATAGACCATCATCCTCATGAGCCATTTTTGGATTTCATATCACACTTGAGGTTGGGGTTTGAAGACTTGAAGGAATATAATAGACATCTTGAAGTGAGAAACCCTTTCTCCTTTATAGATGAACCTTTCTCAATGAGCTCCTCTCAGCTCAAAGAGAAACTTCTACTTTCAGCAGATCCAAGACCTCAATGGTTTTGGAGGACTATTGTCGAGAGGGAGGTCTCATGGAGAGATCTCATTAGAGGTGCACTTCAACACATCATGGAGTGCAAGGATTTTCTTTCCTTCTCACACTTGGATCTTCATGGATTCAAGGAGGAACAGATAGAAGATGGAGGACATCTTAAGATGGATAACATCTCTCATGCTTGTGTTGGACATTCCTTGAGCCATATACATCATGACGGGAGGTTTTTCCTACCACCTATTTGGGTCCTTATGGGATCAAATTGATCCTTGAGAAGCTTGCATTTCAAAATCCCATGAAGTGCAAAGACAGGAAACTGATTTGGGAGGTTGGTAGATCTCATGCGAGGAGTACCAAGATGAAACATGGAAGGAGACATCCACAATTGGTTGAGTGGATGTGGATGGCGAGCAAGAATATGGTGAGGTACTTGCAAATTTATGATACCGGGCAGTGGGAGGCTTGGCTATGCTAGTTACTCTTGAAAGAGTTTGGTCATCATCCTCTTTCTAAGGGTATGTGGCAGGAAACTTGCATCTTTGAGCAGCAAAGGGTATGGATACATGGTGTTGATATGGTCTTCATATCATTCATTATTTTCTCATCACATGATTTGTATGATGGAAGTATGAGGAGATAGCACGACATTTTGTTGCTTTTCTTGTTCTTGGGAGAGCAAGAGCATTTTTTCTCTCACACTTGGCATGATGTTGCAGTAGGAGGAGATGGCATTTTCTCCTTGGACTTAGATGATTTGGAAGCACTTAACTCTTGGGAGGTATTCCATATTTGCAACAACATTACTAGAGGAGTCTTTGACAAGGAGCATGTCAAAGAACAAAGCTTTGTATTGACAGGAGCCTATTTGCATGAGCTCACAGTGTTGTCACTTTCAAGCAGGGACTTATGTATGGAGTGTCCCCAAGATCAATTCACATTGGATGCACTTGGTGAACAAGGAGGAGGTGAGGATGATAAAGTAGTGGATAGAGACATCTATCACTATGATACATTCTTCTTGACTTGGATTTCCAAGCATGAGAGGGAGGATATTCTTGCAGCACATGGCTCATTCCTCTTCATAACATGCTAAAAAACTATGGAGGACTCACTCATGGATCCATTTATCATATTACTTCTTGAATATGGTAAGAAGTTTGTTTTTACATTGATTTATTTGTATACTCTTACCATTACTATGCAATGCATTGCTCCACAGGGGGGCAAGCTTTTCACATTGCTCCATGATTTTAGTTGGGCCAACCTATATGATGGAGGCAGCCATATTTTACATGGCCTTGGGAAAAAATTTTCTCATTACATGTATGTTCAGATTTTATATCCTATTACTTGCCATATGATGACATACATGATTAACCTTGTAACAAGAAACATTTTTCCTTCTACTTTGCTCAAGTAGCAGCTTGTAAAACTGTGTTGTACATACTTAGGAGACTGTTGGCACCTTCAAGCACCACATGAAGCCATCAATATTTCATTATTATTGTACTGATCGTGCCTGAATTTTATGATATTGTTTCTATTCTTTTTGAGAGCATGATTGGGAGATTGACACATGAGTTGGAAGTGTCCTTGAGGGGAGAAAATTCCCACATTTTCTACACTACATGTTCTAATGGAAGCATGGGAGGAGATATGGCCACCACAGCTACATATTTGTTCTCTTTCGAGGTGGACCATGGAATTGATAGTCATCCATTATATAACCATGGGAAATTTCTTGATCATGTATTATTGATACATTCATCCATTTACTATTCATTAGTAGATGTGATGAATTTTGTATATTACTTGCCATGTTATTTTCTGAGATTGCAGTGGATGAAACTACGTTGTATGCTTCTGAGACATTGTTTGTATCATGTATCATCATTTAAAACCTTCAAAAAACTTCTCATTAATATGTTCTATGATGATCATGTCTTATTCATCATGGATGGAACATTTTGGGCCAACTTGCTCTTCAATGTTGGAAGAGGAATATTTGGAGTATTATTCTTCACTTTTCCATTTGAGGGCAATAATTTTGCAGCCCCAGATCAGCACACACTCTACACTTATCATAATTGGAGAGAAGGGAAGCATGGGGTAAGCTATGATGCTTACCATGTTCATATTTTCAGCCCACCTTCATTTCCAGAGCTTGAGGTGGAAGGAGAATTTCAGGAGTTGCCATGTTGGGAGGTGACTCATTTTGTCTGGATGATTGCTTGTGGATGGAGGATCCATTTAGGGAAGATGTTTTCCCAACAATTTTTAGTCTCCATGCCTTGGGGTAAACTTCTCCGTTATATCCTTGTAGTTGCTTGAGGACAAGCAACATTTGGGAGGGGAGGACTCTAATATTCCAAAATTTTCCTACAATAAATTGGAAAATTAACTTTTTCTATTTTCACTTAGGAGTTGAGTAATTGGGTGAGAAGGCCCATTCATAATAAAAACGTGGATAAAATCACTCTTAATATGAAAGGGGATCATCGGTGGAACTATATTTCACACCCTCATGTGTGAAAGGAGACATTTGCAAGAAGGCTAGGTTAAGTTTGACCAAGTAAAAAAGCGCAGAGGTATGAGGTGGAAAGCATCTTGTGGGACAGCAAAGAGAAAGAGGAGTAAAGTTTCCTTGATGGAGGAAACCATAAAGAGTGGGACCCATGGAGAGGGAGCTCTCATTTTTTTTAAAGGAGGTCAAGGTATCCATTGTTACTCATGGATATGATTATAGATTTCTTGTCTGCTTAGACTATTTGCAGTCCCGACTGTTTAGCTGAGTTGCAGTGTTGCTTAGCACGAGGGATTCCTATTTAGGAATTATTATCCTTCTTGAGAGGCCTATTGAGGGATTTCTCTTAATTTTCTCCACTTTCAGGCTTAAGGCCAAGCATCCTCCTTCAGCTATAGCATTATTCCTGAAGCAGGATAATTCTGTGTTGTAGGGTGTTGCAGTGGAGGTTCCCACAACACCATTCTTTGTCTTGTTTTTCAAAGGAAGGGGGATTTTTCCCTTTGGGAGATTAGTAAGGAAGGATTCAGAGCTTATTTCATATCTTGGAACTTGGCCAAAGTATTCTATTCCACCTACAATGCAGTATCCCTCAGTGACTGCATTATTTTCAGAGTGCACTTGCAATGAGGGTTTGCAGTGTTGATTGGACGGTGAGATATTCAGTGTTAGGATCAACCTTTCACTTGGAAGACCAATTGGAGGAGATATTGACATCAGATGAAGCATATTTATTCTTCTCCATTCAGTTCCATTTTCTGAGTTGCAGCTGCTACCCCACAACTCCGACATTTTTCCATTTTTGTATATTTCAGCCAATCCTTCCAAGCATTGATGTATTATTGTTTCCATGGGTTGAGAGATTGCTCCCCCTCATTTATTGAGCCATACATTGTATATGTTTCTGTTATTATTCATTATGATGCATTATCTCTTATAAATTGTGTCCTCTTAGCCTGCAGAACTCCATGTGTAGTAATGTTTGTCTCTATTGATGTACATGTCCCTTTTCAGGCTACATTTCTTTTCTTGAGTGGCTCTTTCCTCAAGTATTTGTATAAATTGCTTCTATATTACACATTTTTTGGCTATTCAAATCTTCATATGTTCATGGTTGTAAAAAAATGATGTTATTCCTCTTCTTGTTCAAGAATTGTTTGCAATCCCTTCATCGGGCACTTTCTGAAGACAACTAGGTATGGGAGATCTATTTAACCTGCCTAGAGGGATTTCTTTTAAGCCACCTCTCTGATTTCAGTCTCAACTACATTGATCTAAGGGGTCCAGGTCTTGGTTTCAAATCATGTAGCATCCTTTCCTGGAAAATGTGTTTTCCAGGCATGCCTTGCTAGATATTCCAGATTTGAGATATTACATCATGAAATGAGTTAAATGGTGACCATAGTGTTGTGACTCATATGATAATGGAGAAATTTCTGTGGTGACTCATTAAACAGAATCATGGCAATGACCCAAATGTGAATTTTTGAAAGGATTGGTAACAAATCTAGAAACACTAGAAAGTGACCAAATTATTATTTAAAGGCCATCTAAAACTATAAAAAAATGACATAAGACCCTAGCATAACCTTGTAACAGCACATTTGATCACTGGTGACTGGCAGGACTGGCAGACACTAACTCTCATAACTGCCACTTTTCTTGGATATCTTTTCCTTCAATATGTTGGGAGGGATATAGGTGTAATTGTGGTCGATTGATAGAGGTAATTAGGTGGATAATTCTCATACAATCTACCCTTTATTTCTACTCCAATCAGTTAGGTGGAAAATATCTCAAAAATGGCTTCATTTTCTACAATTAAATTAGATTAGGAAACAAGACATGAAAAACATATTTAACCCTTCTCATTAAGCTTTATATGAAAACAATGTAAATAAATGTGAGGCAGAGGTAACTTAATAGGCTGAAGGATAGCATTTTAACCATTTAAAATATAACTAATGATGGGCCTCATCGCATATGCAACATGTAATATTCCCAATTTTTCGCAAGATAATTCGAATATTAGAGTACATAATTTTTATAATTAATTAAGTAAATAAAATTGTGGAGGGACCCATAATCCTCAAAGATGAATAAGATCCACTATTGATGTGTGAATTTGGATTAATTAGACATAGATCTACATAATCGAGTAGTGGAGCAGATCATTAATGATATGGGAGTGGAGATCATGTTTCATTTATGAGAAAGATCATGGAGGTCGAAGCAGTCAACTAATATCATGGAGGGAATCAAATGTAAGATCATAGATAATTCATGATGAGATGATGGAGGAAGTGGTTCATTAATTCATGTATGATGGAGAGAGTGACCATTTAATGCAAACATGATGGAGGAGATGGAGAGACAACGCATTCAATCATGGAGACTTATGTCGACATGTACAACATAGTTTAGAGGTGGGTTAGGGCTTAGGAAGGCTCACTTTGTATATAAGGAAGATGAAGGCAGAATGGAAGGCACTCTTGGCATTATTGGTTTTTGATTTTTTTAGATATGGATCTATCTTAGGATATTTTGATGCATGCTTATGCTATTTAGATAATTCTGTAGTGTTTTTTTAGCACAGGGTGTTCCCGAGCGGGAATCCCACCCTTACCCATGGGGGAGTTCAAGTGCCTACGTTGGGAAGGTATTCTCAGTTGCTATTTATCATAAGGCATTGGTGCCATATTTTTCCTATTCTCTGCACAACATATACCCTTAGAAATTATGCATTTCTGAAGAAGGGTTTGAGAAGAGGAGGTTGTCTTCAATATTTCAGCTGAGGAACCAGTGAAGGATTTTTCCTGTCACCTTGTACACCAAGATTAGCGTTCCTGGAGAAAAATTTTAGATTCGACATCAAGAAAAAAATTATTCACCTCCTATCAGAAACAGTCCCATCAAATTGCGCAGTCCATCATTGCGGATCTAGAAAAGGAAGGAAGATTCTAACACTTCAATTAGGAATCTTGTGAGGGAACATCCCATCTCCTTGCCATCACTGTTTCCATCAGACTGGAGTTTATTTGAAGCATATTTTAGTAGGCTTTAGTCTCTCCCTCTTGTACAGTGTATTTTTTCCAACATCTGCATACTCAATTGTTGCATTTTGAGGAGGGGGAAGAAGAGGCAAGATCTCAAGCTTCTAGCTTTGATATCTAGAGAAGGGATCAACCCTTCAAGCTTACATATATTTGTATTACATATTTCAGCCATATTTGGACCAGATATATCTTCATATCTGTATAACCCAACAGTCAAGGGATCAAACCATAGGAGGGTGAATTTCCAATCTCATAGATCTGGAATTTTCTTTTTGGGTTATCTTGGGTTTCCATCATAGTGCCTAGATCATGAATCTTGGCATCATTAGAGCTCCAGAGCTCCATATATCTACATTTCCCTTTCAGCCAACAACTATAAGATCATCATCACCTGAAGGTACGGCATAGTATTTCTTCTAGCAACTTTCCAGTTACATAGTGTCTGCCTTGTACAAGGTTATTCTAGCCCACTTCTTTGGCTAGAATACCTTTATTTTGTACATTCTTGTAATTGATTCATATCCTATACTAATAAAATGGCTCAACTATTCTAGATATTTCTTTGTTGTTCATAATCTTATTTGTACATATTCTGTGTTTTAAATATTGTGTTTTTGTATCAATGCATTATTCCATTTTGGGATCTTACAGTGGTATTAGAGCATGATCTTTGGCCCACGTTGTGGAAAATCTTGACAAAATATGAAAAGAAGATAGTAGAGATCTATAAATATGGAGGGATGAAGTTTTGTTGCATATTTTCTTAGAACTATGAAAGATCTCTCCAAGGAGATCAATGAAATAAAGAGAGGAAGGAAAAGAAAAAGCTCAAGGAGGTTTCAAAATGAAGAAGGTCCCACTACTTATTATCAAAAACAAAGAAGGTCAGAGAAGCATATATCTCCTCAAATATCTACTATGCCAACTTTCCTTGCAGAAGGTGAATGGTATAGGGGTGAATAAAGAAGAAACATGGAACCTGAGACTCATGAGACTATCAGTTTATATCTTGAAGAGTACAAAGCATAGTCTAGAGAATTCAAGGAGAATATAAATTTCCAAAAATTGTTCAAACTCAAAGAAGAAAAAATATCCTACAACAATAATAGAAGGAAGAGTCAGAACAGGTTCTATTTCCTAAATTTGATGGATCTTCCTGAAGCACTGTAAAGGTCTGGAGGAAAGATTTAGATGCATTTTTTAGGCTACAACCTATAGCTGAAAAAGAGGTTGTCCAGATTGCAACACTTTATCTTGAAGGTGAATCTAATGATTGGTGGTTTGGTCACATGGAGCATGTAAAGGTGACTAAATATTCAGATTTCTTTCAAAGATTGAGAAATAATTTTGATAGGAGAAAACTAGAGACATGTCAGAAAGATACATTTCCTAAGGAATCAAAGGAGGATGCCATTCTTGTCACTTTGGAAAAAGAGTCACTACATTCACCATCAGTTGCAGAAGTAATTGTATCCAGTGGAGAGACTGATCCGAATCTTGAGGGGAGGCTCCCAAGATCTAAAAAAAAGAAATGGATATGACAAGATCTACAAAATTAGAATGCCAAAAAATAAAGTGAGGACACACAACAAATAAAACCACAAAGGACCTTGTTTTATTAAAACAGAGAATGACTGTAGAAGCTACATTGTGGCTGAAAATCTGTCCTTTTACAAAGTGAGGCTTGTTATTTATAGCCTTTTTTTGAGATAGAATACCACAGGTGGATACCATTGGCTAATACCATGGGTAGATACCACTTACAATACCATGGGTAAATCCCATGTGTGGATTAATACCATGGGTGGATACATACCATGGGTCACTTACAATACCATCAGTAAATAAATATCATGGGTGGATGAATACCATGGGTCGATGCCATTGAAAATACCATGGGTAAATTCCATGGGTGGATGGATAACATGTGTAGATGAATACCATGGGTTGATGCCATTTTCCATTCGGATCATTGCTCCCTCCTTAAGAAGCAATGGTCCCCATTGCATGAAGTTCCCTCCTGAGAAGCCTTTGTTGAATATGAAGAGCCACTGAAGAGAAGGGTTTTTTGTAGTTAACCCATAACCGTGATGAACGAAGATCTAAGGATAGAGATACCCTGTAATGCTTGTGACCAACCGTGATATTGACAATGTGCGGCCTAGAAAATGGACTTTGATGAAGTGTGGGTTTGTGGATGAACCAAAACCATGAAAAATGAAGATCCAAGGATAGAGATACCCTGTAATTCTTGTGACCAACTGTGTTACTAACAGTGTGTGGCCTAGAAAATGGACTTCGATGAAAATGATTTTGTGCGGTTGACCGATAACCGTGATGTTGATTGTTGATGAAATAACAAGTGCCTACATAGCTTGGGGTGGGAGGGCACGTCTCCAAATAACCCAAGCCAAATTCTGCTATGTTGAAACTGATGAATGCGAAGCAGGTGCCTACTAAAGCGGGCTGGGAGAGCACGTCTCCAAAGGGAACCCGCTCCAAATGCTGCTCAAGATTTAAAATGAGCATAACTCAGTCAATATAACTCGGAATATTTATTATAACCTATTTTTGGAAATGGAATGATAATTCTACATCTTCTCATGTGTTTGAAACAACTATTTGGAGAATCTAGACTCTCAGATTCGCGCTGGAACTCTCTCGCTGTCACAAAATTTCTGAAAAAATAATTGATTTTAAATCAACGATAACTCCCACATCCAGGCTCTGATTCGACCGATTTTTTTTTTTTGAATTTGGGTGATTTTTCAAGAGGAGATCATATCTATATCCATTTCTCTAAAAATTTTCACTGAAAACTACAAAAAATGACTAGAGAGCGACCGTCCATGAATTGTCGTCAAAAAAATTGCTTCAACATCGATGATTTTGAATCAGCGATATCTCCCTCATTCGAACTCCAATTTGGCCAATTTTTTTTTAATATAAGTATTTTTTCGCAAGGAATATAGATCTGGTCTTTTATTTTGCAAATTTTTCACCAAAAGTTTCAGATCTGATCTGAAAACTCACCGCCCAAAAAAAATCATGGATTTTGTTGAAGATTGCTGCAAAACATTGAAACTGAAATATGTTTCAAACCCTTATTCCCATGGAGGCGTAACCTGAATATGATAACACTAATATGAATCTTGAGGGGAGGCTCCCAAGATCTAAAAACTTGAAATGGATCTGACAAGATCTTCAAAATTAGAATGCCAGAAAAGAAAGAGAGGACACACAACAAATAAAACCACAAAGGACCTTGTTTTATTAAAATAGATAATAACTGTAGAAGTTACATTGTGGCGGAAAATATATCATTTTACAAATTGAGTCTTGTTATTTATAGCCTTTTTTTGAGATAGAATACCATAGGTGGAAACCATGGGCCAATACCATGGGTAGATACCACTTACAATACCATCGGTAAATCCCATGTGTGGATGAATACCATGGGTGGATACATACCATGGGTCACTTACAATACCATGGGAGAATAAATATCATGGGTGGATGAATACCATGGTTCGATGCCATTTATAATACCATGGGTAAATTCCATGGCTGGATGGATAACACAGGTAGATGAATACCATGGGTTGATGCCATTTTCCATTCAGATCAAAGACACTTGCATATTTGCAAGGTAATCTTAAGCACTTGACATATAGATTCACATGCATGATTCAGGAGATGCATGAGGAAGAGGAGGTAGATTCCAATGCTAGTACATTGATAGAAGAGCAGCCATCACTCTTACCAGTAGTTGGAGAGACCATTGCCCCGGTTGGAGGAAATCTTGTGGCCTTGCAAGAGGTTCCCACACATCAGCTGATCAAAGGTATTCATCCAATTTCATATCATATTAAATTTCAGTACCTCTTATTGAAACTTATGGTAACATGCCATTACATCCATTTCATAACCAAGGATTAGAACCACATGCAGATTTGAAGCAACAGCATATCACTTTGTAGAGGAACCTTGATATGATCAAGGAGGATACATACAACCATCGTGGTTCTTCATTTTTGAGCTACATTCAACCCTTTGAGTTGAAATGTGGAATTTTAGAATATGGGATGAGCATGATCCTATGTACAATGGCTGACTATGAGTTCAACATTGTGCCTTAATGCTTTGAGACAACAGATACATCATCATGGAGATTAGCGACGCTGTCCATGAGCAACAGTGAGGACAGCATGACCCATTCGTTATGGGAGAAATCCAATGGCAGATTCACTCATGAATCCATGGAGAAAAATATGATAGATGGTAGAGATCTTGAGCTGGGCAATATTTTCCCCTTTCAAGATGACTCTTTTTAAAGGAACATCTCATAGCTTGAAGAGAAAATTCTACTTGCAGCAGGTCCAGAACCTTATTGGTTTTGGAGGGCCATTGATGAGAAGAATACCTCATGGAGAGATCTCATTGGAGGTGCACTTAAAAATATCATGGAGTGCAAGGTTCTTCATCAGTTTGAGGAGGATGGTTTTTTACAATGGGAGGATACCATGTTTATGAAAAACATCATTCATCATCCACATTGGGATGAGTGGGTGAGGATGATAAGAAAGGGGTTACATGACCACTTGCATATATATGAAATGGGCCAGCAAGAAGCTTGGCTATGCTGGTTTCTCTTTGGTGAGTATGGTTACTACCAAAAAGCTCTTATTTCTTTGACTCATGCCTTGAATAAGACTCATGTAATGAGGAAGGAGGCATGGCTGCGCTGGTTGCTCTTGGGTGAGTATGGTTACCACCCAATAGTTAATATTTATTTGACTCATGCCTTATATACCAATGACAGGATGCAGCAAAAAATACATGTTTACCTTGGTTTTCCTTAAGAGAGTTTTTCCATCACATGGATTCTCCCATGATTATGTGTTTTATATTATTTTTAAAATGGAATAGTCCTCGCATGATGTGTAATGATGGAGTTTTTTTATATTGGGCTGATATGAAATTCCACATGTGATTCATTATGTTGTTACTCCATTATTTACATGACAATGTAAAGAGGAAACAAGAGATCTTATTGCTATGGTTACTTTTGGGAGAGTTTGGCTTGACATACTCCCCGTCTTTGCATGATAATGATGGAGGATGGTAGTAAGAGACATTGTTGTGATGGCTCTTACTTGGAGAGTATGGATACCATACTTGGTTTAATGATGATGTGGTGGGGCAGCAAGATGCATTGCTGCGGTGGCTTCTCTTGAAGGAATATGGCCAACCCACTTGGTATGTTGATGGTGTGGTGTGGCAGTAGGGATCATTGCTACGGTGGTTACTATTTGGAGAATTTATTTTGAAATATTTTTCTACACATATGTCTCTACTTCTTCTTTTGTTCAATTTTGGGATGATGGTTAGATGTAATAAGGCCAACAGGGCTAAGTATGGAGGCATGAAGAGCCTCTTTTTACTTTATGTAGCATGGGATGGAGGTATAATTTGTGAGTTGAGGCTTTCCTTTTGTGGAAGGAATCACTTTATTTTATGTATCTCATGTATTGATGATGATGTTGGAAAACTTATGGTTGTCACTTGGTACTTCTTAGAGAATGAGGGACATCTAACTACACAGTTGCAGGTCACTCTATGCATTCTTGAGAGACAACTTTGGACCGAAACATGCATAACACATTGCAACATATGGGGAGGCCTTCCATATGTGGATGCCATTTGGAGGGGGATAGATGATTTTTGCATCTACTTTTGCAGTTGCTTGAGGACAAGAATCATTTTTACGGGGAGGACTGTAATATTCCCAATTTTCCACAAGATAATTGGAATATTAGAGTACTTAATTTTTATAATTAATTAAGTAAATAATAGGGTGGAGGGACCCATAATCCTCAAATATGAGTAATATCCAGTTTTTATGTGTGAATTTGGATTAATTAGACATATATCTACATAATGGATTAGTGGATCAGCTCATTAATGATATGGGAGTGGAGATCATGTCTCATTTATGAGAAAGATCATGGAGGTTGAAGCAGTCAACTAAGATCATGGTGCTATAGGGTAAAATGCTTGGGTTGTTGGTTTTCTAATATCCCTCTCAGGGCTTTCTAGTGCCCGAGGCAGACAGTAAGATTAGCTGTATAGTTCACAAAGAAGGCATATACACGTTCATATCAACTTAAATAACTCGATGGAATAAGATGGAAGATTACCTCTTTAATGATCTTGAAGTCTTTTGGAGAGCGCTAAGCAGTGAAGCAGATATCCTTCTTCACCAGCTCCAAATCTCGACCCTGTAATCAATCAAAGCACCCATGTAATCTCTACCATAACATACATTTTCTATCAATTAAGTCAATACATGATAAACATTTAAAAAATGCACATCTAAGCCATTCATCTCATGCTATGTAAATAATCAAATAACAATGAAAATATCAATGCGTAGAATGGACAAAACCGATATAGTTCTATTAGTTTGTAAAAAGGAGGATTACAACCGTCGGTTGCACCAAGCCCTCGTCATCCTTCTAATCTCTCTATCTCTCAATGTGGTGATGTATTTATTAACAAGTTCTCAATGAACCTCTTTGAATTTTTCCCTTCACACTACAACAATAATGCTCTACTTCACAAGTATTCAAAACTTTGACAATCCTTCGACCTTGAACCAAGAGCCTTGAGCTCCATTTTATAGGAGATGGAGAGAGCAATCGTTGCCCTTCTCCTTCCACCAGCTCTAAATAGAAAAAACCAAGATGTTTCCTCAACTTCCATGCTTTTTCCTTCTTTGAGAGTTCAACTGTTTTTGGCAAGGCCCAATAAGATATTAGTGCTTTGCAATTTCTATTTTGTACTGACTCTCTTGTGAGAAAAAGCTGGAAATTCAAATCATTCTCCACGGGTTTTTCTCATTCCAAACTCAAAACATGGGTAATGCTGCCCTCTAGTGTAAATAGAGTGTTTCCCTAGCCCCTAACATGGCCTATTCATTGATCAGGTGTGTTATAACACTCTCGTGCTGTTATAGAGGTGCGTTACCTTGGCAGAAGTAGGTTTAGTTTAGGTCTTTGTATTCCTTCCATATTTATCTTCTCCTCTCAGCTAATGAGGAGGTTTTTTGACCTGTAATAGATGCCCCCTAAATTTTGAGGTCAGAGACGAAGACGATGGCCGAAATACTTTAAAATGTGTGTAGTAGAGATAAAGAGATTGAAAGACTGAGGAAAACCTAAAACAACAACATATGTGAGAAAATATAGTATCTTCCTTGAGTCGGGCATTCCCATGCTCAGTAGCTTAATTAACATGATTTCTCTAGAACAGAGATATGAAGAATCTATCCACCGATGAGAACAATTTGGAAGTGTTTGTCATAACAGGATCAGGCTGAAGAAGCTGTCTCCATAAAAAATATCGCAACTTGGGGAAGGGAACCTAGCTTTAATGATGTAAACGTTGCTCCAAGGTCTTGACCACCGCTTCACTTAAACTGCATATTTCTCAACATGTGAATGAAGGAGCTGCCATCGAACTTATGAGAAATCTTCTGATTACTATTCGATAATGAAAACCGTTAACAGACGCGAAGGTGGCCACCGATAATCATGATGGTCCCTAAGATGCACAGTACAATCTAGCGAGTGTGAATAAAAAGAGTTGAAGTCGAACATTTGTAGAATCATTCGATCAGGAGCCAATGATGAAGACTCCTAATCAAACACAAGACTACCTGCCACTAATGTCTGCAAGTATCCGGGTACTGATGGGTTTCTGGATCAACTTCCTAGATAAGATGTTGAAGTCGATAGGAAGAGATCTATTGAAAGGTAGGCACTGAGGCGTCCTACATCAGTCAACATGAAATGGAAACAAAATGATTTTGTTTGTGATGGAGATAATGAAGAGAAAATGGGGATGTCTGACGACAAATAATTTCTAGCATAATGAGTGGTTTGGTTGATAAGAGGAGTAGTAGGTAGCGAGATTTACTTGAACAATAGGAGGCATTGTAACAGGGTACTAGGAAGCTGAGGCTTTAATGAACACCAAAGAGTGTGTTAGGATTTTACCAGTGTAGGGACACTGGGAGATGAACGCTAATTCTCATAGATGGTAGGGTTCAGCTAACTGCGAAGGAGTTTTATGGGAAGTGCCATGTTCAATATTTTTGTTGCCAAATTGACCTTTCTGAAATGTAATAGAGGTAGTATCCATTTTGTCCAAATTTTTCCCCGTCTTATTAGATTTAACGAGTCCAGATGAGTAAACTCGGTGAATTTCTCATATTTAGAGAGTCTAAAAAATATCATAAAAGACAACTCCATGCCCCGTCTAATTAGGTTTAACGAGTCCAGACGAGTCAACTCGGTGAATTTTTCATGTTTAGAGAGTCTGAAAAATGTCGTAAAAGACAACTCCATTGGGGTACTTTTGTCATCTCTTGATAACCAGGCATGAAAAAGGGAGAATAGTAAGCCTGGAACAGTTCATTTTCCATGAGTTAGTCCATCGAAGCCGGAAAAGTGAGAAATATATGTTTGATGGACGTCTACCTCATTTTGTTATGAGTACGAGGAGACGAAGTAAACTCAGTACTCTTTGTGTAATTTTAACGAGTCCTAAAAAGAAAAACACGGTGCTCTCCGTGAAATTTTAACGAGTCATGCGGAGAAAACTTGGCTAATTTTTCAGTTTAAAGAGATTTGAAAAAGAGGAAAAGAATGGCTCCTTACTCTCTGTCCTGGTAGTTTAGCGAGCTTGACAAAGGAAACTTGAGGTTTTTTCAGTTTTATGAGCTAGAAAAAGGTCCCTAAAAAGAAAGCTCAATGCTTCTTCATATCAGTTTTAACGAGTCTGAAGAAGAGAACTCCAGGTTTTTTGGATTAACGAGCAAGAAAAAGACCATAAAAAGAACGCTCGAAATCGACTTCGTATAAGTTTAACAAGTCCGAAGAATAGAGCTTGAGGTTTTTCGGATTAATGAGCAAGAAAAATACCATCAAAAGAATGCTCGGAGCTTCTTTGTGTAAGTTTAACGAGCCCGAAGAATAGGACTCAAGGTTTTTTGGATTAACGAGCAAGAAAAATACCATAAAAAGAATGCTCATAATTTCTTGATCTCTTTCTCATCAATAGAAGGATCTATTTCTGGGATTTTCTTGTAAGACCAAGAAAACACATTGTGGAATACCTTGAAAAGGGATGTGAAGTGCGCAATTTCCTCAGGATTGCAATTTTCTCCAATCTGAATATTTTCCACGATACCTGTTTTGACCGAGATATCAATGAGCATTGTCTTAGAAAGATTACCCATGTTCCCTTCTGAATCGATAGTTTGAATATTCGTGTAAGTGGAGGGAACCATCTCAGGTGGGTCAAAGGATGGGATTTCAGTATTTATCACATCCGAGTCAATCATCGAAGCGCGATGGTGAAACTCTCCCCAAGGTCGTTCTTCTAGAGACATGATCTCTCGAATAGCTTCATTTGTAGGCAAGACTTCATTGAGGAGATCCTTAGAGAGAACTATGATGGGTGGGAGGTTTGTACCTTTGGTTGAAACCATAGTAGTGGAGGGTTCAAATGTAATTTGGACGGCTTGGTAGGCCAACTCGGGTGGTGAGAGAGGCATCTAATCTCCGTAGGAATTAATGTCTAAAAGTGCTGGGAGGATCCATTGGTCAATAGAGCCATAGAAAGTGGTGGATATCATTGGAGCCATATTTGGGATCTCTGGTGGCAGGGAAGGAAAAAAACCCACTAGGGAAGATGCCTTCAGAAGACCGGTACCAATACTGACGTAAGAGTCGGGAAAGCCTCCTATTAGGGGTACAGTGCTACTTGGTAACGTGGAATAATCAGGGGTGCAGAAGGATAACTAATCCACTATCACTATTTTCCCATACAATGGAAATAGGATGAGTCGGAAGACCAAATAAATAATGGCGGTCATCGCATAATATCAACTCTGACCAAGCAATAGATTATAGTCGAGATGGCGATCTACGACTTCAACGTCCACGACTACCATTTTCCCACTCAGAGTGATGGGAAAGCTAGCAAGGTATCCTTTTGGGAGGAACATGTGGCCATCGAAATCTTTGAGGGAATTCGACGATGGTGTTAAGGTAGGAGAACCTAAAGCGAGCCAGCAAGCTTGTGACATAACGCAGGTCGAAGGAC
Source organism: Pinus albicaulis (assembly GCA_034641835.2). Classification (NCBI taxonomy): domain Eukaryota; kingdom Viridiplantae; phylum Streptophyta; class Pinopsida; order Pinales; family Pinaceae; genus Pinus; species Pinus albicaulis. Next base: position 1,402,655,716 of record CM076580.1, on the reverse strand, counting down.
CTTAGTCAATGACAGTGCGATGGATTGGTCTCCCTTTCGACACAACCTGCACTTGGAATGTGAGTTGGTGCGAGAGGCGAGTCTGATATTTTTCCATATCAAATATAGCTAGCATGGAATCCTCGGGTTCTATTCCACCAATGGCCAAAAGAAAGGCTTTCCTTTGTGCTGGACAAGTTTTCAATACTTCGAGAGCAAACATAGCTGACGATGCCTGTGCCAAATCTTCTACAATGTTGTATTTTTGGGCTGCACGTGCAGAGGTGTTATGAGTCGTGCATCGAAGTGTCCCTTTGGGGGGATGAATCACGGGATCAGCAGTAGGCCGTTTGATATGCAAATCGTTGGTCGGCGGTGGGGTTGAACTAGTACCAGGTTCTTGAGCATCTATGGTAGGATTTACATAAAGCTTGGCTCATGTTTGAAGTTCAACACTCTCAATGGCATAAATGGTGGATGATCCTTCATCGGAAGGATGTGAACCACCATTGCCCCATTTTTGGTGTTGTGGCAGATTGTCAACCATGTGTTGTTGTTGATTAGGGAAAGGATTATGAAGAATGGCAGGTGTTCACCCAGAATCCTTGTTTGCGATAAAATCGGTGCATTCCTGCAGCTGAGGACATTTGTGTGTCAAGTGGTCCTCCACACAGATCTTGCAAGGAAATTTCATGGGTTTATCCTTCCCTTTGTCATTTTTGGAAGCCTTTTTCTAATTAGGATTATTCTGATTGTCCAACTTCTCTTCCGAAGAAGATGTCTTTTTCTTGTTCTTCTTATTCTTTCCACTAGGTTTTTGTGAAGTTTGCACAGAATTTACCTCAGCGGTAGGAAGAGTAGTCCTTTGGTTAACAGGAGGTTTGCCCCCGAGACTGTTTTATGGCTACACCAGAGATTGTGCCAACGAGACCGTTAGCGTGAGCTCCGGTTTTTTGAGTAGCTGGAGGATTTGGGTTACCAGGGGCATTGGGGAGTAAATCATATACTGTGCCAGACTTTGAATAGATTAAATCCAAATTTTGGGCACAACGAATGCATTTATCTTTTGTAACCGCACCGGAAAGGCCAATGTCTTTAGAGATGTGGGGTAAGAGAGACTTACAAAACCAATTAGATAAGAGATGATCTAGGATTGGCGCTTTGACTAGCCTCCTCCTACATCTCCATTCATGAATTTGATCAGAGATGTGGGTGGCAGTGTCTTGGCGCAGCGAGGTTAACAGTTTCGTTCCGGTTTCAAATCTGATTGGTAATTGGAAGTTCTTTAGAAACTCTGTCGCTAAAGTGCCAAAAGTGTTTATGGCGGCGCGTGGCAATTCAATATACCACTTGGTGGTATTTCCTGTAAGGGTGCAGGGAAACATTCGAAGTTGGACACTATCATCCACCATGGAATTAGATATAGACCATAAATGAAAGGTGGTGATGTGTGCGGCTGGGTCTTCCCTTTGTTTCCCATCAAACTTTGGGATGTCAGAAGGAGTCTTGTGTGGTACTGGAGGCCAGAGCAGGTTGTGATTAATGGGGTCATTAGTTAGTTTATAGATGTCGGGAATGTCTAGAGCTACCAAAAATGGCAATTGCGAGTTTACCCCCGAATCTAACCAAGGAAGTATTGGTTGACTATGTGGACCATAGGGTCCGCCCATCAATGTGTTACCAGTAGGATAAGTAGGACTTTGATAAAAATTTCCTATAGGTGGAGGGGTAGGGATATATGGGTGTTGTCCATAGGGCATATTGTATTGCGGGGCAAACATTTGGTTGCCCCCAGTGTAAAAGTTCCCTCCCATTCCAGATGGAGGTTCGGGTGGGTTAGTCCATATGGATGCAATAGAGCTTCCCGGAGGCATGCTACTATTTGCATAGTTTGGAAATGGCATAAACCCTACACCAATATTTAAACCACTTAAGGGAACAGTGTTAACAATAGGTTGTCTGGTTTGTCCTAACGATTGCAGGGGTAGTGAAATGTTCCCTGTAATCTGCATGCTGGTGACACTATGCCCTGGTAATGTGGCCAAGGGGTTTGAACTCAGCAAAGGGTTCCAACCGAAAAGGTTGCTAAAGGAACCGAAGTAGTCACACTCATGGGAGGAGCAACTGTAGGTCCCAACGTGGTCACGATAGCAGTAGATCTTGAAGGACTCGGCGAGTTACTTACAGTTGTGATGACCGTAGGGTTGGGACTAGGTATATGTTGACTACTGGGGTTACCAAGTGATGGCATAGAACTGAAAACTGGCGAGGAGGATGGTGGCGAACCTAGGATGGTTGCCATTGGTATCGACCCTGTGGATGCCGGTTGTGAAATGGATGTTTGTGTAGCTGAAGACATGTCAGTGTGTGGTGGAATCCGAACTATTAAACGCCCCAACAGATCAGTGAGTGGAGGATTGTAATGAGGTACGACACCTTCCATGAAAGGGTCCTCCGGAAATTCCGTATGATATGAGGTGATGTGCAAATCAGGGTTTGTCAATTGTTACACCATTTTTTGGTCATCTAACCTATCATCATTAGATGGACCCAAGTACACCATGTAAGACCAATTTTACCCTCAGTAAAATTTCCTTCACTATGTTAAATAACTTAATAAACCACATTTATTAGGTTGTTTATGGTCCAAACAGGAAACCCCAAAAGGAAATATTAAACAAACCTATATTTGCTTGATTTTCCTCATGGAATAATTAATTAAACCATAATTTAATTATTATTCCCAGTCATGTTTAACCCAACAACAAAGAAATTAATGAGATAAACCCTTAGTTATCTTATTATTTTCTAGGAATAATTATTTAAATCTTATTTAGATAATATTCCTTGTTAAATATGACCAAATCGCCCACTATTAATCAAATAAATCATCATTTATTTGATTATATTCCAACCACTTCCTTAAAAAGATAAATAAATCATTTATTTATTTATTTTTCACTAATCAAAGGATTTGACCCAAGTCAAACACCCTTTCCCTCCAACAAATATAATAAAATATTCCATAAAGGTGGATCTAGATTTGGTTAACATTATTTTAATCATGCACCAAGATCTAGAATGACCCAATATTTTGTTATAAATAGGAGGGTTCTTCCCCATCATTCCTCACCTTTTGTTGCCTACTAGATCACTTTGGATCTATACACTTGGTCTCATTTTTCCATCATTTGCTCCCATTGAGCTTCATTTTTGCATTGGGTTTTCTACACTTACAAGAGAGAGAAAGCTTAGATCTGAAGTGCTGAGGACTACAAAGAACCCATCCCATTGAGGAGAGCTGGATACACCTTCTTGTTTTCCTCCCAGGTGCCCTATAATATAAAATTCTTTCAAAAAATCGTGTTCTTGTCTTGTCTGTTGGATGCATGGAGCAAAACCTTTACTTTACTGCTTAATGTCTTTCCATTTATAGATCTGTTTGTTGCGGCATTTTTACTACTAATCGCAGATCTGAAGATGTTTGGCAGCCTCTATTGTTGTTAGGGCTATTAGTTATGCGTAGCTAAAGTGGTTCTTCCACAATACCATCGTGAGGTCATATAGTGGCGACTCCACACGGGGCGAGAATTAAATGGCTGCTCGTTTAGGTCGATCGGTTGAGGCCCCTGGTCATCTGTTAAACCCCTAGGAGGGTTTCTTTTCAGCTTTTTGTTTTTCCTATTTTCATGTGGTTTTTTCCTCATAAAGCCCTCAAACATTAACATTTCTAACTTCCGTGTGTTTCTGGCCCTATTGCGCAGGTGACCGACATCAGCCGCAGCTGAGACGACATTTTTTCTGAAATCTGCCGCCGAGAGTCCCGGAAGTGCAGGTCGCACTTTTTGGCCCACAAAGTGCGACCTCAAGCCTCAGGACGCAGAAAACAACCCCAAAACTGCGACCGGAGCGAAAAACTGGTCAAAAACCGCGACCTGGACTTTTTTCTGCTGTTTTTCTGAACTTTTTCTGGGTTTTTCTGAAGCTTCTGTCACGGTTTTCCAGCCTCTGTCTCAGCCCGTTTCGACTTGTTTCTGATCTGCTTTTGCTCATCTAAGTGGGAACCTAGCCCCCTTGGGCTTCAGTACCCTCCACTTTTGGTGGAAGAGTTTTAGCTGTTTCAGGTGTCTGATTTTTCAGAGTTTCAGCCTTCCCTTTTTCAGATATGATGCCTCATCCTCAGATCTCTTTTAATTAGCTTTTCTTCCTTTCAAATCACCTCTTGTAGTTTTGTTTGGACCCCCCTTTAGGACCTCATCCCTGTCCCTTCCGCTTTTTGCTGATTTCCCCCTTTTTCCAGCCACCTTGCCTCTGCCTCTTGGCTGTGACCTGCACCTCTTTTCAGCAGCTTCATTCTTTAGATCCCTGTCCCTTTTGACCCTAGATCTATTGGCCTCTTTTCCGTGTGTTTTGAATGTATTTTTACCCTCTTGTAGAGTAGTTTTGAGAGACCCGCATTTTTGGGTTAGATTGATGCATAGTTAGCTGTTAAATGTTCTGTTATTTCAGCAATCTATATTGTTCTCTGTAGATTTCTTTTCAGTTACGCAGCACACTTTTTCTTGCTCTCAAAACGAAAAGGGTTTAAAAATTAAAATTAACGCACACCACACACTGACCCTAAGTGAAGAAGTGCCTGGTTAACACCGCCTGGCAAAGACTCTAAAATAAATTGTCAGTGCACCTTATCTGCCCTTGAAATTACTTGATTCTGTCCCGTTCTGCCCTTGTCGGTTTCCTTCTTCCTGTCATCATTGCGCCCCCAAGGCGCCTTTCCCAGAGACTTCTTGGCCTTCACCCTCAGTTTCCGGTTGATCGACCTGCTCCGCCCCGCCGTCGCCGAGCCAGTCCTCCTCCGACTCCTCTTATGATTGTTTGGGTTCTCCTTTTCCTTCTAGGTTCTCCCCCTGTCACCTTCACTATGTCTGGTCCAGGGCCTAATGCTAGTGGTGCTCCCGGCCCTAATGCCGGAACTACTACTAGCAGAACCACCACGGGAACTACCTCGACTACACCCTTGCTCCCCTTCTTGGCAGGCCTCAGCCTCCCAGATTTGGACCGGTTGATAAACGACCCTATACATCATGACGCTAGTTGGCCTGCTATGCCGACAAAGCTCCCTTCCGACATCCCAAAGTTTGAAGGTCGTGCTGGAGAAGATCCTTCAAATCATGTTCGATCTTTCCACATGTGGTGTTCATCTACCTCCATTACCGATGACTCTATTTGTCTTAGATTGTTCCAACGCACGCTTACAGGTGCAGCTTCTAAGTGGTATGTTGATCAGCCCACTTCCTCCCATACCACCTTTGCAACTCTTGCCTGGGATTTTTTATCTTACTTCCAGCTTCCCCTTCGTTATGACACTGGTATCAAAATCTTGACTTCCTTCAAGCAAACCTCTTCGACCCGCCTTTCTACCCATGTCCAGGAATGGCGAAGAAGACGGAGCCTATGTCAATCTCCTCCCTTCGAAGACCGTGTCTACATGGACTGGTTCCTTAGATCTCTCTTATCCCCTATCGGGAAAGATGTCGCATCGCATTTTCCTTAAACCGAAGAAGATGCCCTCCAAATGGCGTTAAAGTATGACCTGATCTACGCTCAGACAGGTTATGATCCTACTGTCCTACCTGATCTCCCCAAACCCGGTGATGCCCATACACCGGGGGCACCTCATGCCGCCGACAGTATCGTTGGATCTATCTCTCATCCATCCGCTCAACCTCTCATGAGCTATGGTTTTTTTGGGGGAGGGGGCACCACTCCCTGCACTTCTCCCCCTCCCGGTAGCACGCATCCAGGATACGGCATGCCTCATCCTTTTGCCCAACCTCCTGCTTACCTCAATGTTTCCCAACCTAACCATTACCCTCATCCGCAGCCTGGTGCGCCAGCTCCTCCAGCATATGCGATTTCGCCTCCCTTGCCTTCTCAACCCCTGCAACAGCCGTCACCACCCCCTCACAAGCCAGTGGTTGCACAGCAGGGATTCATGGCTACCCAACCACCTAACGGACAGGTGGCCACTCCACCTTCCCCTTCTGATTCCTCCAATTACCAGTTCCTCATGATGAACTCCGATCCCAACCCCTCCGTCGATCTTCACCTTCAAACTCGGTCTCACCAGTACCCCACACCTCCTGCTCCGTCTGCCCCCGAGCCTCCCTCTTCAGGTTCTACAGAGCCTATTTCGACATTCAGTGGCCCCTTACACATCCCTCAACCCAAAGTTGAGGTTCATCCAAAGATTCCAAAGGGACCATTACGCCGAAATGCTGCTTCCGGTCGAGCCGCTCAGTCGTATAGCATAGTAGATGATTTGGCACAATCCCCTGCTGCCATTTCCACACTGGAACTCCTCCAGTCGTGCCCTTCCCAAAAGAAGGCTCTACTATTTGCTGTGGGTGCTGTAGATCCTGCTGATGACCAGATAATTGTTTTCGACGCCACTCAATCGGACCATCCTCCCTTGCCTCCTTCCGTCGCCTTCCAAATCTCAGTCAAAATACGAAACGCCATCGTTTCCCGGTGTATCATTGACGAGGGGGCATCCACCTGTGTGATGTCCGCTTCGGTTTGGAAGCAACTCGGATCACCTGAGCTAGCCCCTTCCACGATCACCCTTAGAGCGTGGGACGGTCATGCCTCCCAGCCCATTGGCTTGTTTCATAATTGCCCTATCACCCTCGCCGGTAAGACTGTTTGTGTTGACGTCGAAGTCATCGACGCCCCGCTAGACTACAACATTCTATTAGGGCGAAGCTACACCTATGCTATGTCTATTGTCCCATCCGCGGTTTTCCGCAAGATGTCTTTCCCTCATAATGGAAAGATAGTCACCATTGACCAGTTGACATATCATGAGCCAAAATCTCAGACCTCACCTGAGACGACCATCTCTTCTGTAGCCAACAAGCAAACCATCGATTCCTTGACCAGTGTCTCCCCCAGCATTTACAAAGATTCCTCCCTGCTTGGAACTTTTCCTAATCTTCCCCCCCCTCCTATCTCTGACCCCAACTCATCGAATGTTTGCATGATGCAATCGTCTCGGGCTGCTCTCAAGCAACCTGCTTCGGCTAGTCAGCAACCTTGCCCTCCGCAACCTGCTCCTAGCCCTTCACCTACAGTTGGTAGTCATGAGCCCCTTTATCCCCCTAGCATGGTTCCTCCAGGCCTTAGCCATTTAGGAGCCGTCCCACCTGGCCATTACCCCTCTGGTCAGATACCGTTCCTAGCTCCCCCACCAGGAGTGTACACGGTACCAGTCATGGCCACCCTCTCTCTTCCTCACTTGACCCTTGGGATTCCCGTTTGGTACCTTGATCCTCCGGCCCCCACCTTGCCTGGTCAGCCCAAACCTTATATCGCTTTGACCCCGGTTCAACCGGTCCCCATGACTTCTCTCGCTGCATCAGTGCCTCAGTCACCTCAACAGGAACCACCTCCTATTGTGACCGCTTCGGGTAAGAAGGGCAAAGCTCGCAAGGGGGCATCAAAGGACAAGGCTGCCCCGACAAACTCTGCTCCTCCTCAGCCTCCAAAGCATACCATCTAGTGCGCTTTGTGTGATGTTGTCAGTCACGCCTCCCATACCTGTCCTGAATTACTTCATCTCAAGCCCATGGTTAATGTCACGTTGCCCGAGTCCGCGGTCCCAGAAGCCTCCGTTCCTTCCGCGACCGCGACCAAGAACCCCAAGACTATTCACACCAACCACCCCTGTGCTTTGTGTGATCTCCATGGCCATTACACCCATCTTTGTCCCCGCCTCGAGGACTTCCGCACCTCTATCACTGCGGTCCACCAATTCGAGGCCAAGCGCAATGAGTCCACCTCTCTCCTATTTGCGCATTCTGCTTCAGCAGAACTACCAAATATGACTGCTCCCATTGACATTCTGCCTCTTGATGTTGAGATGACGGAGCCTTCGTCCAACATTTTTTACCTATCATCATCCATGAGACCCTCGGGGAACATTCCATCTGAATCCTCCCCTGTTGTTTCGCTTGACCTTCCTTCAGCGATCATCTTGGGCTCAACATCGGTAGATCCTTTATCTACTTACTCTTCGGTCACCCCTTGTGATGATACGCATGTGAACCTCTCTTCTCATGATGATGATTTAGGCCACTTCACCACGTCAGGTGGTCTTTCTTCCACCAGTCACCCCATCTTCTATCGCGATGACGACATTATGGAAAAAATCCCCACACCTGACGTTATCTGTTCCCCCTTACATCGAACCAAGGTGTTCACACCACATCCACCTTGTGGCCATTACATTGAAACCCAATGTTTGGGTAAGGGGGCACCCACATTTGAGAGACCAAGAGAAGCAATTCTCCACCACTCTCCTAGTGTATCTGGTCATGTTGACTTTAGTCCCAGTATTCTTCCACAGTTAGAAGAACCTCTAGAGTCCCATATCACTTCAGATCACTCTAGGGATGATACCCCTTATCATTCCCTCATCTTACATCAGCAACCCAGTCTCTTAGACATTATTGTTGACCAACCTATAGCTTTTCTACAAGAGCATCAGTTCATTATCTCCAAATCCTCTTTTTGGGATAGTGACACCAAGTATGCCAACTCGGAAACTTAAAGTCCATTTGATCCCCATATGCAGTACCAAAAGCGATTGGTAATCCTCCATTTCCTTTCTCAAACTGCATAACCATAACGAGAACAAATGGCACACCACATCATTAAAATGTGTTTAGATTCCCCTTTTTCTAAATACATTTTTGCATGACCACACCATGCTCGGGGGCACCCATGCCCCTCAACCATAACCCTCCTCACCTCGTTTTTGGAGAGGAGGTTGTCTTACCAATCGAGTGTAAAATCCCTTCCCTTCATCTGGCTGTTGAACTTCTCCCTGACACCCAACCTCTAGAACAACGACTTATCATGCTTGAGCGTGCTTCTGAAGACCGTCGTGTTGCCTTGCAAACCATGGAAGCGGCCAACAAACACACCAAAGCTCAACATGACCGAAAAGTCCAGCCTCGTACCTTTCACGAAGGCGACCTTGTTCTAGTATATGACCAAGCCCACGATGTCCTTGGTCATGGGAAGTTCGACTCATTATGGCTAGGCCCTTACATCATCAGTAAGGCGCTCGGTAAGGAGGCATACCTCTTAGAGGATTTCGAAGGCCATCCCCTTCCTAGTCCTCGCAACGCACTCTATCTTAAGAAATATTACCCTTAGCATTTCCCTTCTGAAATGCATGTTTTATTTTCTTTTAGATAGCCAGCATTTGTTCTTTCTTTTTTCTCCTTCCCCGGACCCATTTTGTCCAAGAGGGGCCAACTCACCTCCTTAAAATCAAATTTCCTCACTTACGCCACTTGTACTTGGGGCACCATATTGCTCCCTTACTTGTCCATGTTCGTGTCGATTTTCGTCATGAGTTCCCATCTTGCACTCATGCTTCCATGGTCCCCCATTAGGGCCCTTACTGTGTGGCAGCACCATCGAGTCGCCCTTGTTTAGAGCATCCAAGTTGAGTCATCTTTGCATCCATGGAGTCTATACCACGTCCCTCGGCACCCCACTATAGCCCTCCACCCATCATTGCTTGGTCTCTCTCTTGTGTCGCACATTTTGACCTTCAGTCTCACTGTCCCCTATCCCTCATGATCTTGTGTCAGTGGCTGCCATGTCATCCATGCTCTTTATGCTCTAACAAGGGAAGTCGTCCATTCGCTACTCAGTCCTTCCCATTACCATTTCCACTATCGTCATTAGTGTCAGTCTGTTTGTCGCTCTATTGTTTTCTCTCATGCCTTAGTTGAGGATCTCTCATTGCCTCACCTATGGCGGACCTCCTTTTGTCGACATCAGCACATTCATTCCAGAAGCAAGGTCTAGAGGGCGGTGTACCTTGGTTCCAGCTTCCACTCTTGTTCGGTGCCTCGGATCAGGCAGGGGGATCTCTCACTTCCCTTTGACTTGATTGCTTCTCCAGCTCCTTTCAACATGATCGAGATTCGTATACTGGACAGTCCAGTGACCCAGCAGCAGCTCTTGATGATTCCCGGGCGTGTGTGAGATGTCTCAGCCCTCATGAGGGGGTGGCTCTGCAGGTAGCCCCCCACATGCCCGGATGACCTCTTTGGCACTTTTGATGCACTCTCCAAGAACTTGCGCTCGCTCTTCGATTTGCATGTATCAGTCAGATTTTGTGAGCCCTTCCCCATCTACCGGGGGCATTTGGGTTGTATTTATCTCATGTACTCAGATATTATTGTACTAGTCCTGGCTGTTATCCCAGGCACAGCATGTATGTGAGACCCTTCATTGTATTCTTATCTGGCTCCTGATTACGCCAGCTGTACTCTATGGTTCGGTCCCTTGTTTACCGGACACACTATTCTTTTGTACTTTGTCTCGGCGGGCATAGGTATGCCTCCCCCGCCGCCTTCAGCACAGGTACCCTCTCATAAAAAGAGACTTGTTGCACCTGCGAGTCTCGTCTCCTCAGGGTCTAGTCCTTCAGCACACGATCTACCTCATATTTCTCTCTCTGACATACCCTTTTGTTGTCTAGTGATTGTCTTCTTACAACGTACTTCGGTCATACGATTTGCTCCTGACACTCGCACGCTGGGGGGCAATCTGTTACACCATTTTTTGGTCATCTAACCTATCATCATTAGATGGACCCAAGTACACCATGTAAGACCAATTTTACCCTCAGTGAAATTTCCTTCACTATGTTAAATAACTTAATAAACCACATTTATTAGGTTGTTTATGGTCCAAACAGGAAACCCCAAAAGGAAATATTAAACAAACCTATATTTGCTTGATTTTCCTCATGGAATAATTAATTAAACCATAATTTAATTATTATTCCCAGTCATGTTTAACCCAACAACAAAGAAATTAATGAGATAAACCCTTAGTTATCTTATTATTTTCTAGGAATAATTATTTAAATCTTATTTAGATAATATTCCTTGTTAAATATGACCAAATCGCCCACTATTAATCAAATAAATCATCATTTATTTGATTATATTCCAACCACTTCCTTAAAAAGATAAATAAATCATTTATTTATTTATTTTTCACTAATCAAAGGATTTGACCCAAGTCAACACCCTTTCCCTCCAACAAATATAATAAAATATTCCATAAAGGTGGATCTAGATTTGGTTAACATTATTTTAATCATGCACCAAGATCTAGAATGACCCAATATTTTGTTATAAATAGGAGGGTTCTTCCCCATTATTCCTTACCTTTTGTTGCCTACTAGATCACTCTGGATCTATACACTTGGTCTCATTTTCTACCATTTGCTCCCATTGAGCTCTATTTTCTGCATTGGGTTTTCTACACTTACAAGAGAGAGAAAGCTTAGATCTGAAGTGCTGAGGACTACAAAGAACCCATCCCATTGAGGAGAGCTGGATACACCTTCTTGTTTTCCTCCCAGGTGCCCTGTAATATAAAATTCTTTCAAAAAATCGTGTTCTTGTCTTGTCTGTTGGATGCATGGAGCAAAACCTTTACTTTACTGCTTAATGTCTTTCCATTTATAGATCTGTTTGTTGCAGCATTTTTACTACTAATCGCAGATCTGAAGATGTTTTGCAGCCTCTATTGTTGTTAGGGCTATTAGTTATGTGTAGCTAAAGTGGTTCTTTTTCGTACACTTCGACGAAGAATTCATACTAACATCAATGGAGACTTCTCTTCCGCAGAAGGCACGGGTTCACCAAGATTCAGTTCTTCCTCAAGAGTCAGAGGAGGTAGACCTTGCTGTTGTCGAGACAGACGGCATGGGTCGGATGACGCCATGGTGACTTGTTTAGTTTTAAAAATTTTTAATAAATTGTGATGTATTATAAAGTCTTAATGACAGTAACCACACACCTAAAAAAAAGAAAAAATAAAAAAGGACTCTCTAAAATCAATCAGCAAGTAGCCATAATAGGGTGCCCTATCTGATTACTACTGTTCGCTGGTGATGAAATCCAGCATCACAATAGTATACAGAGAGGGTTGGTCGAAAGTATAGTTACAATCACTCTAGAGGTTTGCCTAAACCTCAGACGATAGGTGTAAGCACTCTCATGAAGACGAGTACCATCCTAAAGATCGAAGACAGAGTGGGTTCATCTGTTTCAGGTACCAAGACAACCCGTCCCAGTCACCTTGTGTAAGTCCCTAAAAGGTATGGCCACTAAAGATACCTCAAATCACAGACATCATCAGGGGGGTCCACGGTTAAGGAAAACATGCTATATGGGAAGAATACCTAGATCCGCGATCTAGTTTCGACATCCCCAAAGGGAACCCCAATATATAACATACCCACCGGATGTAGTCGAAGGCAGGCTACCTTCTTGTGCACCCAAGTGTTGTCTCGCACTGAGCTTCGGTAAAGGAATGGTCCTGATAATATGAGTGCAGTAGGATTTCGCTCGTTAATGACTCTAGTCTCAAGTTTTGAGATCTTGGGTGATTTTATCACTTTTCCTAATGCAAGATCTTAGCCTGAACTACTGTTGGTGTGAGCTCAAAGAGAGTAATGTGATTGATTTTATTATTTCTTGATTATTAGTGTACTTGATTATTAGTCTTGTGGAGGGGGAGTGGACGTATGAAATGTAATGAGACTTTGACTCAAGAAACCATGCAAAAATATGCTCTAAATATTCAATTCGATGAACAGTATTTCTACAAGGAGAGGTTTCTTTTCAACATCCATGCACTAACATTCAAATACAAAAGTTCAACCTTAAATATTCAGACATATATCTACCTCATCTTAATAGTATTTTAACTAAAATTTTCAGAATTAATTCAACTAGATGCAGAAAAAGTAAAAAAAAAATTCTTCTCTAAAAAGTAAATGTTTTTTACACTAACTTTTCAAACAAGAGAAAACAAACAGAAATTCTAGCTTAGTAAACAAGCATAGGGATTTAATCAAGGAGGGATACTGATGGCCAAAAAACTCTGCAACCAAAACACGATCACAGGGGTGAACAACAAGTTTTGGCTGAGTAACACACTGTCTCTGAGTAAATACAACGTTAATCTAGAGACTAACGCACTGTATTTAAGCAGAGACCGCGTTATAATGCACTGGAACACCAATAGAGGTAGCGTTAGCCAGGGTAAATTTCTTCAGATGGTCAAAAAGAAACAGGATTGAACTCTGTGAGATTTTGATATGTCTATTGGGCATACATACTGGTCTGAAGGGTCTGTGAACAGAGGAAAGAAGAAAGGGGGGAAGAGATAGTCCGGAAACTATGGGGAAATCCAGAGTGGAGTCACCAATTCTGCTATAGGGTAAAATTATTGGGTTGTTGGTTTTCGAATATCCCCATCAGGGCTTTCTGGTGCCCGAGGAAGACAATAAGATTAGCAGTATAGTTCACAAATAAGGCATATACATGTTCATATCAACTTAAATAACTTGATGGAATAAGATGGAATATTACCTCTTTAATGATCTTGAAGTCTTTTGGAGAGCACTAAGCAGTGAAGCAGAGATCCTTCTTCACCAGCTCCAAATCGTGACCCTGTAATCAATCAAAGAACCCATGTAATCTCTACCATAACATACATTTTCTATCAATTAAGTCAATATATGATAAAAATTTAAACAATGCACATCTAAACCATTCATCTCATGCTATGTAACTAATCAAATAACAATGAAAATATCAACACATAGAATGGAAAAAACAGATACAGCTCTATTAGTTTGTAAAAAGGAGGATTACAATCGTTTGTTGCACCAAGCCCTCCTCAGCCTTCCAATCTGTCTATCTCTCAATGTGGTGATGTCTTCATCAACAAGTTCTCAATGAACCTCTTTGAATTTTGACCTTCACACTACAACAATAATGCTCTACTTCACAAGTATTCAAAACTTTGGCAATCCTTCGACCTTGAACTCAGAGCCTTCAACTCCATTTTATAGGAGATGGAGAGAGCAATCATTGCCCTTCTCCTTCCACCAGTTCTAAATAGGAAAAACCAAGATGTTTCCTCAACTTCCATGCTTTTTCCTTCTTTGAGAGTTCAGTTGTTTTTGGCAAGGCCCAATAAGAGATTAGTGCTTTGTAGTTTCTATTTTGTACTGACTCTCTTGTGAGAAAAAGCTAGAAATTCAAATCATTCTGCGCGGCCTTTTCCCATTCCAAACTCAAAACAAGGGTAACGCTACCCTCTAGTGTAAACAGAGCATTTCCCTAGCCACTAACGTGGCCTATTCATTGATCAGATGCGTTATACGCTCTTGTGCTGTTATAGTGGTGCGTTACCTTGGCAGAAGTAGGTTTAGTTTAGGTCTTTGTGTTCCTTCCATATTTATGTTCTCCTCTGAGCCAATGAGGAGGTTTTTTGACCTGTAACACATGGAGGGAATCAAATGTAAGAACATAGAGAATTCATGATGAGATGATGGAGGAAGTGGTGCATTTATGAACATATGATGGAGAGAGTGAGCATTTAATTAAAACATGATGGAGGACATGGAGAGACAATGCAGTCAATCATGGAGACTTACGTCCACATGTGCAATGTAGTTTAAAGGTGAGATAGGGCTTGGGAAGGCTCACTTTGTATATAAGGAGGATGAAGGTAGAATGGAAGGAAGTCTAGGTATTATTGATTTTGATTTTTTTAGATCTCGATCTGTCTTAGGAAATTTCTATGCACGCTTATGTTGTTTAGCTAAGTCTGTAGTAGTGTTTAGCACAGGGTGTTCCCGATCGGGAATCATACCCTTACCCACGAGGGAATTCAAGTGCCTACACTGGGAAGGAATTATAAGCTACTATTCAACCTCAATAATTGCTTCCATATTTTTCTTAATCTCTGAAAAAGATATACACTCAGAAATTATGCATTTCTGAAGAAGGGTTTGAGAGGAGGAGGTTGTCTTCAGTACTTCAACTGAGAAAATAGTGAAAAAAATTTCCTGTCACCTTGTAATTCAAGATCAGCATTCTTGGAGCATCATTTCATATCTAGCATCAGGAAAAAAATTATTCACCTCCAATCAGAAGCAATCCCATCAAGTATTGCGCAACCCATCATTGTAGATCTAGAGGAGGAAGGAAGTTTCTAAGACTTTAGCTAGGAATCCTGTGAGGGATCATCCCCTCACCTTTCCATCATTGTTTCCATCAGCCTAAATTTTATTTATAGCATATTTTAGAATTCTTAGTCTCTCCCTCTTGTAAGACCTAGTTTTTCCAACAACTACATACTCAGTTATTGGATTTTGAGGAGGTGGAACAAGAGGAAAGATCTCAAGCTTCTAGCTTGGAGATCTAGAGAAGGGATCAACCCTTAAGGCTTAGATATATTTGTATCACATATTGCAGCCATTTTTTTATCAGATCTAGCCTCATATCTGTATAACCCAGCAGTCAAGGGATCAAACCTTAGGAGGGTGAATTTCCAATCCCATAGATTTGGAAGTCCCTTTCTGGGTTATCTTGGGTTTCCATAATAGTGCCTAGATCTTGAATCTTGGCATCATCAGAGCTCCACATCTCCATATATCTGCATTTCCCTTTCATTTAGTAGTTGTAAGATCATCATCAGCTGAAGGGAAAATGCAATATTTCTTCCAGCAACTCTCCAGTTACGCAGAGCCTGCCTTGGCATGTTTCTCGGGTCATTCTAGGCCACTTATTTGGCTAGAATACCTCTATTTTGTACATTTTTGTAACTTAATCATCTCCTATATTAATAAATTTGATCATTTATTATGTATATTTCTATGTTATTCATAATCTTATGTGTACATATTTTGTGTTTCACATATTGTGTTTGTGCATCAAAGCATTATTCCAGTTTGGGATATTACACAATGTATCTCGCAAGAATTAAAAAGCTTTGGTGGAGAAACCAAGTAGAATATTTGGTGACTGGTCACATCATGGGTACTATTGTGACTTGGAAATAAATGAAAGAAGCTTTTATTGAATTATTTGGACTAATGAATCAATAATGGGTGGTAAGGAACTTCTTCAACGAGTTGAAGCATAATAGCAGTATCCAACCCTATATCAGGGATTTCTTAAGTATTATGTTGGAACTTAGAGACATGCATGATAAATCATGAAGCAAGGTGTCCAAAATATTGCAAAAAATATCACCCCAATAGAGAAGCTCCTATACTACTAGAAATATGGGAAGGATAAGGAGCATAGGTGGAATGATAATAATAGGAAGAAGAAGGACCAAGAAAATGGGGAGGATTTCAAGGAATGAAAACGACCATGTGTGGATAAAGAGAAGATTCCTATAACATTTTGGACCTATGGATAATATCACTTAACAACAAATTTCTCCATTCAGCTGAAGGTGGATGCTCTGGAGAAGAAAAAAGCAACAAAATTTTGGATGTTATAGATACTTGGAGAGGTATATTCCCATAAGAAGAAAGAAAAAGTTAAGAGTGTGGAAAAAACTGCAATTGAGTTTTTTGGGTTAGAACAAGGAGGCATCCAAGTGAGAACTTTGCTTGACAATGGACCTACCCAAAAATTTGTGAAGGAATAAGTAGCAAGGAAGCCTAGAATTAGGGTCAAGCATGAGAATTCTTCCTTTAAGGTGATAAAATTTGAAGATATTTTGATGATTGGTTCGGTTTAGGATGTACTTATCCACATGGGGGAATGGTAAGGAAAGGTGGACATTACAATAGTGAAACTTGATGATTATGAATTGATGTTGTGTTATGAATTCTCAATTGATGAGAGAGTTTTCCATGTGCCTCGTATGGGGCACATGTTCATTCTGTTAGGACCTGAGATTATTATAGTAAAGACTTAAAGAGGAGACTTGAATGTAGTAGTGAATATGGGCACCATATTCAAATATGAGGAGTATTTTTCTAGAGCTACATGTGGAGATATGAGAAATAATGATGTATAGTTTATTTTCTCATGACACGTGGATATTATGTCCACTCTGATAGACATGATATAGAAGTTAAAGACAAGGATGAGAAACTTAGAGCAGAAAGGGGAGATCTTGATGTCAATAATGGTTCATTGGCGTGACCAAGGAAGTGTACCTTAGTATGTTGCATCCAAGGAGAGAATTGAAACATCAATGTTAAGCTCAGGAGGTTGGCCATGAGACCCCGAGATAGAGAAAATGGTTTAGAAGGTAGAGGGAATGACATAGTCATATCCTCTTCTGCTAACCTATGTGAAAAGGAAGTATGGAGGGATGCTTCTAGGTGAGAATATGGGAGATGCAGGTGGAAACACCCATGACCAACACTCCTTCTCACACATTGAGCCATGAGTAGATGGCTCAGTATTACAATTGGAGGACAAGATAAGACCATGGGGGGGGCCTAGGATATTTCTTCTACCATAGGAAGATTAATCAGTTTGGATGATTTTAAGTCAACGGTGTTGCAATATGAGTCATGAGTTATTATAAATATTGGTATAAAAATCATATTAGCTACCCTATTATCTAATCCACATGAGGGGATCGAGCACATCTTGATATGAAAATGTGATTTCCAAATTTTTATTTAGAGACATCATATAGAGAAGATATGCGTCATTATGTTGATATCATTGGGAGATGATGAGAGGGTTATAGCTGGACTATTGTTGGGATGACAATAATTTTGATTTGGGGAGGATGTTATGCCCTAGAGTTGGATGCACCTTTCACCGAGGCACTTACAATGGGATACAACCCATCAAACGATTTTCAACGAAGACATCACAATAAATTTGACATAAATAGATGTTGGGTGAGGGTGCACATGTCATAAAACTGAAACTTGGGGTTTCCATTATGTACATATGGATGGTTTAGGGGCACAAGGGATGTGTCATGACCAAGCACCAAACCGAATTGAACTATAGGTGAAATATGAGATGAGAACTCTGTAGTTCATGGCATTGACACCTTAAGGCATGGTATGAAATTCCCCCGAGAGAAGATTTTTGAGTGGAATTTAACTGAACACCTATGGTGACTCGGTGAAATATGGGGCCAAGTAGTGGAATATCTTGTGAAGTGATGGACCTTGAAAACCAAGAGGAAATGTTTAATAAAATGGTGTGTAGGATGGAGATGAGGAGGGACTAATTCGGAGTGGAATGACCAAGCGAGTGGAATGAGTGGTTGCGCTCATATTGAAGTAAAATAATGATGCTCGGTGCAACCTAAGGTGCATGAAACATTAGAAAAGCCAATACATCGATGAATCAACGTGATATTAGTGAGGATTCAACTGTGTTAAATATATATAACCAAATAGAGGAGTGCAATAAGGAAACCAATAGGTTGTGGAGACATGGAACTCACAACTGAATGAGGATGAGTCACAATATGAGAAATGAAGTACGAAGAAGGGTTGGGATGATTATGAGGTAACTTGGTGGTTTGTGGCCATGCGAACTTGAGCGAGGATGGAACCGAATCGAGAGATAGATCGAGTTGGGTGGCAAGGCGACCCTAGTAATGTCATTCGGTTCGACATTTTTTATTATAGTTTTGTATGGGTTTTGGCTATGTATTTTCTATAGACCAAGATTTTGTCTTAGAGGATTGATGTATTATGATTCATTTATAAAAGAAGAAGGCCATAGAGAAATTTTCTATAATTTGTGCATGTATATGATGATACTATTTTTGGTTTAGTATATTTCATATAATGCTCATATATGGTTAATAATTGAAATTTACATGAAGTAGAAGTGACAATAAGATTTACTTGCACTATATTGAAGGGTTTTTGTAGATATAAATCCCCTCTGCAGATAGAGGCGATCTCTCTAGTCCTATAGTGGGTCTAGCAACATGAGATTATTTCTAACACAAAATTTCTTAACTAATGTTTACAATGCAACGAGGAAAGAGACATAAATACCTCTTTCCAAATGTTGTGCTTGAATCCATTGATGGTGAAATCGATCCACAATCATTTTGGGCTCGCTTCCTGCTACTAATGGTGCGCGAATACCTGCAAACTACCAAGAGACAAAAAACAACGTGATACAATACATAATAAACGTAAACACTAGCTATCTAGCAGATCAAGGAGTACTAGAATATTTTCATAAACATGTATACACATTTGGAAAGAAAAAAATTATATTTTATTATTGATAAATTACAAAAGGAGAGCTTACAACCAAGCCTTGATGTTGGAGGCATCCTTAGGTGAAAATATTCCTTCATTGAAGCTCAAAAATTATTCCTTCTCCCAAGAACTTAGGCTTTATCATGATGCTAGCATGTAAAGGGATGATATTTTATACGATTCTGACAATGATCAAACCACCTCTAAACTTTGGGGAATGAGGGATGTAAATTTATAAGAAGGGAGAAGGGGTTAGGAGCCCATGAAAGTAGGAGGAAGGCACACTTTCTAAGGGATGATCCCCCATGGATGGGATCAAGCTGTTAAAATGAGAGAGATCAACCTTATTATCACTGTTCAACGACCAACTTGTCGCCCTTGAGCTTCTAGAGATCGAAGCTTCTCCTCCATTTGAGGAAGTACCGATAGAAAGGGGATCATCATAGTTTTCAAGTATATTAGGGTGCTGATAGAACTGAGACAAGACTATGAAAAGGACATTAGTGTGGTCATGACACCAGGAAGAGCGTTGACCCAAGAAACTAGGGATTTGACCAAGTTTATCTAGTAATATTTCAAGTCTTATGTGGATCTTCAAGTGGGTATGTTAACATATTTATTGATGGTGGAAACATTGCACAGGATTTGACATAGGGAATTTCAGGATCAGGGATGGGAAAATGAGCATGGTGAAAAATTATTGTGCAACATATTTTCCCTAAAGTGTGAAGGAAGAAGAGGGGTGATGGCTGAAATTCTTTATGAACCAAGGAAAATAACACAGACCACCTTTGGAAGACCTGCCAAATAAAACATTTAAAATATATGACATCTCTGGTATGAATATACCTAACCACATAATGTTTCACTAGGCATCAAATGACACATGAACCCATGGTATGGTCAAAAAAATCCATTCAAAAGAGATCATAGAAATGGATCTGGGGTATGGACGCATCCATCCCTATAGATAGGATCATGTATACAATCATGAATACTCAATAACTCCTTGCATCCTGGACCAAAAATACTATGTTACCCAGGGTCTTCACCGTGATCTCAATCAACCTAATGTATGAATCTAGCCATACGAATAAATGTGATTGTTTCAAACATGGTAGAAACCAATTGATTACCGACCAATGATGAGAACCTTTAACAGGTATGAGAGAGACCACCAATAGTGATAATCGACCTCAAGGTAAAGTAACAAAATATACAATTGTGAATGAATGTGTTGAATTCAAACACTTGCATAATCATTCGATTGAAGGAAAATTATGTGAAATTGTCATCGAACATGAAGAAATTTCCGTTGAGGCATGCAAGCTCCAAGATACTAAATAGAAGTTTGTAAATCACCTTCCTGGATAATGAGCTGAAGTCAACATGAAGTGATCCATAATGATTCCCACATCATCGACACAAAACAATAGGTTTCTTAAGATGATAGGAGTGATTCAGGATTTTAACAGAGGAGGTTAGATAAGCAGAGGATGTTTGACAAAAATGACTTCTCTTGAACATATTGGTGACATGACTCCGAAGTGTGGCAACATTTCACTCAAATAGGATCAAAGGTTATGTTGAAAAAATTCATAATCAAATGAGAGGCAAACAGATTTCCCATACAAATTGAGGTAAAGTGATGAATGTAGGATTTCCCCAATGCGACACAAACTGCAGATGAGTGTCATGTTCAAGAGCGACAAGTTGCACAAAATCTACATAGGATGTTCACTTTCAATTTCCCCCCTGTATTGCTAACGAGTACCTATTTATTTTTTATAGATAGTGTGAAGAGGATAACATATGGTGGGCATCTAAGTTCATTCTTTGAATGAATCCATGCTAGTAATTTTAATGATCCCTTGGAAGGATAAACTGTAATATTCCTAATTAGCTTATTGCTAGATGGAATATTATATGTTGCTTCTATTTTCAGTCTAGAAGAATAAATGTGGTAGGGAGACCCTTAAATCTCTTTAGTAGGAATAAAACACTTCAAGTGTGAATGTGGATCAGTTTATATAGAAAAATTAAAGTCACATTATGTGTGAAAGGGAGAAATGCATGTGGACTATATCAAGATTGAACAAATCAATAACACTACCGAAGAAGAGAGTGGAGCTAGTGGGAACATCGCAGTTTTGGATGAGGATTATTTGCATGGAAGTAGCCTCATAAATGAGTGGGGCCAAGGGTCAAGAAGCTCATCAAGAATATAAGGGAAGTGATGCTAGCCATGAGAGGAATTTAGAATATTATTTATTCTTGAGTCTTATGACTTATTTCATGCTTTAGCTGTTTAGCTGGGTTTCCTGTACTATTTAGTACAAGGGTATTCTCATGCAGGAATTCCACACTCTTCCTTGGAGGACTTGTTGAAGAAATCTGAGAGGAACATTATGGGCTTAATTTCCACCATCTGGTATTGGGTCAAGTAATAATCTACATCCATAGTGCAGTCTTCTTGAGAAACTGTGTTATTTTTTATGGTGTTGCAGTGGAAGGGTCAAACCCCCTGTTGATGAGCTAGTTTCCTAGTGAAAGGATCAACCTTTCACCTGGAAAGCTAGTAAGGATAAGTTACAACCATTGATTTGTCTTTTCAGACATATATATGTTGAGCTTCAGTCAGATATCATGATTCAGTCATATATCTGCAGTTTATACATTTTGTATCTCACGCCTTTCAAGAAACCCTTCCCGGGTTATCTTGAGATTGCGTAAAAGAGACTAGATCTCCATTTTTCAGATCTTTTGACTAATATATCAGCATATCAAATTGTTTCTAAATTTTTTTAGTATAAGCCCTCATTAAACTACGCTATCATGTGCTTCAAAAATTCTGTGTTGTAGTAGTCATGGGGTTTCAATGTTTTTCGGCTATATTGGGCTTCGGAGATCTGTTTAACTATGCTAGAATGATTTTTTTTTTTCTGATCCCATTGTTTATTTGGATGCTATAATACATAAAATAATGGATCCATGGACTTTTATTGACTATTATAGTGTAATTTTCTGAAAAAATCGTTTCTGGTTCTTATATTGTTGATTTTCCTAAATAGGAACATTACAGTGGTATCAGAGCTCTGATCTTGGCTCAGCTCATGGGGGAAATACATCTATAACCATGGAGGAGAGAGAGATCCCAAAACTCCTTCAGACTATGCAGGACATTGCCAAAGATATCAAAGAGATGAGATTTGAAAGACAGAAGGAATCCCCAAGAGGGTTTCACCATGGAGAAAGCTCTATCACCTCACATTTGTGGTGGGAGAAAATAATAGAACAAACTTCTTCACAACGCTCCACTATGTGCACATTCCTATATTTGGAAAGTGAGGAAGGAAGGACCTTGAGGGAAGAAACCCTTGGTGATTATTCTGTGGAATATGAATCTCAATCCCGAAGATTCAACGAACATTTGAACTTTCAGGAGTTTTGTCGGATCAAGGACGGTAGGACATCCTTCAATCACCATAAAAGGGAGGGTCTATGCAGAATTCAGATCTACATCATAGTTTGGCAGGTTAATTTTTCCCTCTTATGATGGATCACCCAAGTGCACATCCAAGGCTTAGGTAGAGAGGTTGGACACTTATTTCCAACTCAACAGATTTTATGAAGTGGAGGCTATCAAAATAACAGTACTGCACCTAGAAGGTGAGGCACATGAGTGGTGGTTCCATGGGTTATCAACACTTGGTCACGCTAGTATCACTTCATACTCAGGATTCACGAGGAGGTTGGTGGAGATATTTGATCCCAAGGATCCAGAGGCTCACATTGTTGGGCTAACCAAGATCAAGAAATCAGGATATTTAGAAACTAATATTTCTAATTTTCTGAAGCTTTCAGTCATGGTATCTGACCCGACTATGAACTAGAGAATATTCATGTTTTTTGATGGGATGGTTGAACCATTGCATGGGTTGGTGAAATACACTAGACCAACTACACTCCAAGAAGCTATGGAGAAGGCTAGGGATTTGCAGCATGCCTTACCTAAGGTCAAATCACCCTTTCAGCAAAATATTTCTTCTTGACCAAGGAGAATCAGGCGAAGAAATTTCTTGATAATGATCAGAAAGATCTAAGGAAGAAAAAACTTTGTTTCAATGGTTGAGAGCCATGGGTACCAAACAACAAATGTGTTGCAGGGAAAGCACATTGCATTGAGATATTTTCTGATGAGGAAGAGAAGACCAACATTGTAGCAGAAGAAGGTGGTTCACCCGCCACAGAAGATGTAGTAAAGGAATTTGCTCCAATGGTAGGGACTCTTGCAGCTTTGAGAGGAGTTCCCACGTATATAACCTTGAGATTTAGGGGCACTATTATGGGACAAAGAGTATTGGTATTGGTAGAAAGTGGAGCTCCCCATAAATTTATTGATACACAGTTGGTGCAAAGGAGGGGTATTCACATAGAATACTTTGAAGGTTTCTCAGTTTTGGTTCCAGGAGCTAGAACCATGCAACGTGCCAAATATGTTCCAGCATTAACCATCACTATGGGAACCTACACATTGACAGGCCACTTCTTTGTGGTTTATATTCCAGACACCAATGTGATATTGGGTGTCTAGTGTTTAATCACCTTAGGGAAGGTTACCATTGATTGGGAAACCTTACATATGGAGTGGACATAAAAGGGGAGTGGTAAACATCAGAAAATCAAAGGCATACACACCTATCCACACCATATTGTCTCAGACCACAAGATGGAAGCATATTTATGCAAAGGAGACATAGAATGGGTTGTAGAACTACGTTTTTCAGAATATGGAAGCAACGATTCATGAGTACATCCAGATGTACAATCTATTTTGGATTGATATTCTACAATATTTGGAGATATTCCACCTAGGAGACCTCCTGACCGAGGTTTTGAGCACACTATTGAGTTGGAAAAAGGAATCCAAGCAGTGATAACCACACCCTATAGGCATCCCAAAGCCTATAGAGATTAGATTGAAAGGTCCATTTAGGAGATCTTGGCTTTAGGACATATCTGGCCTAGCACTAGTCCTTTTTCCTCTTGAGTGGTCTTAGTGAAGAAGAAAGATGGCACATTGAGAATGCGCATTGATTATAGAGCATTGAAAAAAGAGACCATGAAGAATAGATACCCAATTCTCAGGATCGATTAATTGATGGATGAACTATGAGGGTCCAATTATTTCTCCAAGATTGATTTGAGATCGGGGTATCATCAAATAAAGGTGAGGTATCAAGATATCCCCAAGACAACATTTCGATGCCACTATGGGAATTTTGAGTTTTTGGTAATGCCTTTTGGGCTAACCAATGCTCTGGCAACATTCCAATCTTGCATGAACCACATATTCTATGGTCATTTGAGGAAATTTGTATTGGTCTTCTTTAATGACATTCTTATTTATAGCTGCACATGGGAGGAGAATTTGCAGCATATTGAGGCAGTATTATGCATTCTTAAGGAACAACAATTCTATGCTAAGCTCTCCAAGTGTGAGTTTGGGCTCACATAGATGCTTTACATAGGCCACATCATTGGAGTGGATAGAGTCAGAGTCCATGAAGAAAAGATCTGTGCTATTAGAGATTGGCCTGAACCAAAGAATGTCACAGAAATTCGAGGGGTTTGTAGGCATATGTACCTATTACTGAAAGTTTTTTAAAGGGTTTTCTCAACTAGAAGCACCACTTACAGATCTAACCAAGAAGGAAGCTTTTAGTTGGAGACCCACATCACATAGATATTTTGATAAGCCCAAGGAGGTGATGAGTAGATGCCCAGTATTGGTCCTACATGATTTCACCCAACCCTTTATGTTGGAATGTGATGCTTCAGGAGAAGGCATTGGAGAAGTATTGATGCAAGGGGGACACCCCATAGCTTTTGAAACCTAGAAGTCTCTACCACATGAGATACTATACCCCATATATGATAAGAAGATGCTGGATATTATGCATGCTTTAGCCAAGTTCTAGAAATATTTGGTGGGAAATATATTTTGAGTAAATACTCATCATAATATTCTCCGATTCTTTCTTGAGCAGAAGAAGCTTCAAGAGAGGCAGTGGAAATGGCTGATTAAGATCCAAGAATATGACTTTGACAAAGAATATGCTAAAGGGAAGAGTAATGTAGTGGCATATGTTATATCCAGGAGGCCAGGAACGTTGTCCTTGATGATCATAGATGTATATTGGAAGGCTCGGTTTTTAGTAGAATACTCCAAAGACCACTTTGAATGTGAGGTCCTAGATGGATTGGTGACTCATAAGAGGTATAGAGTGATGGATGAGCTCATATATTACCGAGATCAGGTCTTGTTGGCTAGAGATTACAAGCTCAAGGAGAAGATTTTGTAGGCATCACATGATTCCCCACTTGCAGGGCATTAGGGATTCACCAAGACTTATTGGGCTATTCGCGAGAGATTCTCATGGAAGGGTCTCAAGGAGGATGTACTCCAACACATCAAGGAGTGCGTAGTTTTCCAATAGAACAAAGGAGAGAAAAACCATCTTGCAGGATTATTGCAGCCACTTCCTATTCCAGATGGGAAATGGGAGAGTATTTCCATGGACTTCATCACCGGTCTACCTACAGTTCAGGGTAAGGATTGTATCTTTGTAGTTGTTGATTGAATAATAAAGTATTCACATTTCTTTACTATTTCTGCATGGTATATTTCTTCACAGGTAGCTGGGGTTTTCTTCAGGGATGTGCTTAGACTCCATGGTCTCCCAAAGACCATAGTCAATGATCAAGATAGTCGCTTCATGGGTGGCTTTTGGCAAGAGATTTTTTGGTTAGTGGGTAATAAATTGACACCAAATACCAGCTATCACCCACAAACCGATGGATAAACTGAAATAGTGAACAAGTGGTTGGAAGGCTACTTGAGAAAATATGTTCCAGGCCAGCAGAGCGCATGGATGTGTTGGCTCCATTTAGGGGAGTATTGCTACAACACAAATTTTGATATGTCCATTGGCATGACTCCATTTTGAGCCCTTTATGGTTATTTTTATTGCTTAAATATACCTCAAGCTGAAAGGAAGGAAGAGTCTAGGGTAACATCAAACCACGCTTAATCTGGTAGCTAGCCCTACCAGATCAGGAGAGGGTTCTCTCCAGGTAAATCTCAACAAAAATAATCAATGAGGCTTGAGATGACTTGAAATAAAGTCTGATTTTAGGCTAGGTATATATGTAAAATGGTTTGATTTGATTTTAAGTGTTTTTGTTGGAATCAAAGGGAAGGGCAGATTTTGGGTCCGGGAAATGATCAGTTTTGCAGGGATCTGAATGGGGCAAGGTAGGCAACTATTTTGATGTTTCAATTTTGAATGAAATGGATAGCTCAGACTGGTGAGGGGTTGAAGAGGGCAACAGACATTCAAGAATCCTCTTCAGACAGTTGAAAACATAGAAAATCAAACAAAACTCAAGGTAGAGCACTGCAAATCTAATGAATTCCACCTTTATTACTTGTTTGTTTAACTTTAGAAGAAATGCGAAGGAAGATGATATACATGAAACATCAGTAAAATTACAATCACAGAGAGAAAGAAATCATAAAAACAAAGAGCCACATGGATCCCAAGGAATGCTGCAAACCCTGGTCTATTCCTTTGCCAAAATGCAGAGATGAAATGTACAATGAAGCTCAAAGCAATCCCAAGTGTCTAACCTATGCTAATGTCTATAAAATTAAAATATATAGACCACACTAACTCATCCCCAGCCTCTAGGGGTCGAGCTCACAATTCTAGGAGCTATTTCAAAAATATCTAAACTAAGAACTGGAAAATAGGCAATGAAACAACTTGCCTCTATAATATAGGAAACTGATTCATTCAGTTACATTTCACTTTTTGGTGAATGAATCTACTTGCATGAGTAAAAATGTGCCAAAATTACATCAAAGCCATGGAATTACATCAATTTACATCAAGAGTTTCACATTTTGAGATAAAAAATTCAAACTGGCCAAAACTAGGTGAAAATCTGAGCTGTTGAGTGAAAAAGGAGCCAAAATTCCCAATGCGCCGCGCTTGAAATCTCTATGCGTCGCGCCACTTTGGAGCTGATTTTGAGGGCCTTCCCGGAGTTCAAATTGAGTTCAGGATAGCTCGTTGGAAATCTCTACCTGACTACTCTCCAACCCAAGTGGAATTTACGAATTTTGTTTCCATTTGCCCCTCCAAAAATGAGTTTTTCCAATACTGCTTCATGTGTGTCCAAAAAGTGGCAGAAAGGTCATTTTTAGGGTGTTTTTGACCCTTTAGGCAACCCAAAACTTGTAAAAATCCTTATATAATGGGTAGGCATGCATAAATTTTCATGAAAAATCAAAAAATGCAATTTTTTCTTCAAGAGGAGCTGGAAATTATAAGTGCGCGCCAAGTGGCGCTACGCGTCAGGAAGGAAAATCTGTGTTAAGGCCAAAAAAATCAAAATTGACAAAATGTGTCCCAAATTTCTTGAAATTTGGGCTGAGTTTCCTCCATCATGCACTATTCTGGGCCAAGGAAGCTTCGGCCAAAATTTGAAGTCTATCTTGCCTTTTGCGACGCTTTAATGCCCTCTTTAACTTTTCCTTCAGGATCTTGATTTGTGCCTTGCAAACATGATTTCTTGCCCAATAATGATTCTTCATGTGCCTCAACATGTTATTTTATTTTTTAGCCTTCTCCAACAACTTTTTGTCTCCTTGGTGCATGCAATTCGGTTGTAGAGTCACTGTCTCGGTCATAAGAGGAATCTGTCTCCATGTTTGCCAAAGTCTGTGTTACCTTAGATGAATATGAGGAGTTTGCTGTCTTTGGTTATTTTATTGCCAAATGTGTGATAATATGTGAGGGAATATGGAGGGAGAGGATAGGGAAGATGATGGGATATTACCAAGTGAAATTTTCCAATTGAAGAGTTTAGGGACAATCACTAGCTTTTTTGGGATGACCTTGGGGGTTTGGAAAATTTGTAATCAGGATGGGACAATGGAAATTTGGGATAGGGAATGAGTGAACTTAGGGATATGAGGGATAGGGAAATGTGCTGATGGGACTATAAAAATAGTGAGGAAACAAAAGGATGTGGGATTGATGCCATAAGAACCAAACTCTAAACCCTAAGGAAACAATTCTTGAGTAAGAAAATAGGGCTTGAATTTTATTCACCTATTGAAACACCATAAGCGCTGATGGAAAATAATACATTGGAAATATGGAGATGTTAACTTAGTTTTGGAATGAATAATTTTCAATTTTGGAGCTTTTGGAGGAAGATTTGAATTGATTTCAGGCTTTTTAGCCCAATGCGTAGCGCCATCTCAATGTGTAACGCCTTTTTGCAGGAGGATTTTGGAGACCTTCCCGGTATCCAAATTGGGCACGGGATAGCTTGTTGGAAATATTGTTGATTATAATTTCTAACCCAGATGGAAATTTTCAATTTGGAGCTCATTTTCCCTATCAAAAATCAAATCTCCCAAGACTAGTCAAAATGTGCAAAAATGAGGCTGCCTCAAGGAAGAGTGTTGTTGCAGTCAACTTTTGAAGGTCTTCCTCAACTCAAAATTGAGCTCATGATAGCTCATTGGAAATATATTTGTGTCTAGTTATCATTTGAATTATCAAGAAAGTCATTTTTCCAACCAAGCTACGAGAAAGCTTGATTTTCCCAAGGTCACTTCAGAAGTGCATCAATTCTCCTGAGGCGACTGTATTTTTGACATTTCTCTAAAATCATGACACCTGTGTAAAAAGTGAAGGAGTTTTTTCTTCCTTGGCCTATTTTGGACAAAAATTTCTCTCATTTTTTCCAAATTCATCTTTTATTTCTCAGAAACATCATTGGAGTAAAACCTATCTCGATGTGTGGAATAGGGGATTTGTCGAAATGAAGCGAAACGAAGGGGATAAGGGGCTTCTAAATTCTTGAGAAAAATTTGGGAAGTATGGAGGGATGTTAGGAAGTAGGGGAAAGTTGAATTTCAGAGATTGAGTGAGGGGAAGGGGTCCAAAAGGGAAAAGCACAGGCCTAGCCTAGAAAATTGCCAAGTTGTAGCAAGAAACTAGGGTTTGTGAGAAAATGAGGAATTTGGGGGATCTCAGTGATGGGAAGTGTTTAATAATGTACATTAAGGATAGGGGAAGGTGTATGAACATCAGGATACAAGTTTTGCTGATGATTTGACCATCCAAGAGAAATTACCTTCAAAACCCTAGGAGAGGGAAATGAACCTTACCTAGGCACAACTGAAGCATGAACAAGGTGTAAAATGACCCATTGGAACCTGACATGATGATGAAAACCCTCTGAATGATGGTACACTCAGCTAAATGGTGACATGGACCGACATTTGGACAACTTTGAAAAGAGTGAAAACAAACCCTAGACCTAATACCTAGTGACCAAATTTTGCTTGAAGACTCACTGAAATGACAAAATTTGACCTTGAAACCTTAAAATAACCTTGTAAAAGCATGTTTGATCACTGGAGGAAGGTTGCAAAGGCTGACACTAACATTGGCTCCAATGGGGATGGTAGCTCCTTGGAGGTGCCAAGAACTATAGATCTTTGGAAAGCAGACAGTGCCTTCATTCATTGGGCAATGAGGTCAAAACTCAAGCTGAAATGCATGACTGAAAATTGATGACTTGATGACACAAAATGAATCTCACTCAACTAAAAACTGACTCGATACTTAAACACAATCGACAAACTGGAAAATATGCTCAATATGAAGCTTATTCAATACAACCTACTCTAGTTATTCCATTCATCACCTGATCAAGTGAAATGAAACAACCAATGCAACCAAGTAATTATTCTAGCTACTGTTTGAATTCTCTGCAAGTGCTCGTTTATGAACAACAAGAGAGAACTACTGAAAGGCAACTCCAATGAAAACTTGTGAACAGATCCGTTGAATACTATGGATTCTTTATCCGCCTCCAAAAACACTGCATAAGGATCTTGAAGTTCATGCACACTGGGACTTAGCTCATCCAATGGATTACTTTTCTTCTCCTCATACCATGAATGCAAACTTTGATATGAGCTTTGTGACGATACTCCTGCTAAAAATGACAAAGAGACCGACTGCCGGATCATGTTTGTATCAGTACACGTTTCAAGCTTACATATAGTCAATGGAGTAAGACTTTGACTGCAGACATCATCCAACACATCAACTATTGGATCATGAAAAACTTGAAAAGACTGAAAAGATTGTTGCAACGCATTTTCTATTGGTTCTGATGAGATTACATGATTTCCTACAAGCCGCTCATTTGAATATTTACTATGCAATTTATCCTTCAAAAACTGAAATGATTCAAAACAGAAACGTACGGAATCCTCTTGCATCATTTGATCATATGTGACAGCTTCCATGGCTTCATCTACAACTTGACAATCAATGGCATTCGGGGGCTGCAAATCTGGATATGGGAAGTCTTGAACAAATTTTTCATTGCCCTCAAGATGGTCCAAATCAAGACTTGTTGATAGTTGATTTTTGATTGCATGGAAGTTGTCTCTGATGAACTGAAACAAATCAAAACAAAAAGGCAAATATCCTTAACTTTCTTCAAAATTTGCTGCACTTTCCTCGTCACTGTCATAGCTGATATGCATCGGTTGATCACTGTACTCGAGCTACTGAAAGTGAACTTCCTCCTTCCACAAACTAGCTGCTGATTTGTCTGCAAGATTAGCTTCTGTTTGGAGAACATAATCATCATCATACTGATCAAACTGAGGAAAATCATCAGTATAAAACACATCATCAAGCATACATGTCAAATCAACAGATCTCTCTTCTCCAAGATGATCTACAAAACAATCATTATCAGATCTATGACAATTGGGATAAGAAACAAAATGTTTTGGATCAGCAACTTGTTCTTCTTCAATCAGC
The DNA here is from genome assembly GCA_034641835.2 of Pinus albicaulis. Classification (NCBI taxonomy): domain Eukaryota; kingdom Viridiplantae; phylum Streptophyta; class Pinopsida; order Pinales; family Pinaceae; genus Pinus; species Pinus albicaulis. The sequence goes on along the minus strand of CM076580.1, from coordinate 1,402,624,690 downwards.
GAGCCATGGGCTTGAACATTATACTCATTCCTTGTGATGATCCTTTGCATCATCTCTTCCACTGCACTTACCAAAATGTCAAGCTTTACCTCTAGAGATGTTGATTCCTCCGGATCTATGTTTTTCATCTCTTCTTCCTTCAACCTTGCCCTTCGAATCAGCAAATGAGCCTCTACATCTACTCCATTGTTCTGCATCTCTTCAAGTGTTGCAATATTCATTTCTCTTAGCTGAAACTCCATTTCCGGATCAAAGGCACCCGGGTAGTGCAAGAGAGCAGATCCAGGAGGAGGCCTTATATCAATTGGCATCGAATAATAAACTTGGTTAAATATGGAAGAAAACTGTTGTACTGTCTCCCCTGGCAGTCTTTTCAGTTGTTTATACTCTTCTATAATCAAGAAAGGGTTTCGTTTGATCACCCACCTGTCGAGGAAAACTTTGACGAACTGCTGGAAATATGAGATGCTCGCATCAGGCAGGGTTTTGAACCAACTCTTGACTTTGCCTTGCAAAGAAAGAGAAAAAATCCTAATACTGACATCCTCTTCATCAACTTCAAAAAGGTCAAGAAAAGACTCAAAATTTAGAACATGTCTCTCAGCAGTGATATTGTCACATTCACCATCAAACCTCGGCAAGTAAAGATAATAATTTGCAGGGAAAGCATGGAGTATAGGAGGTAAAATCAGAGGCTTGTATCGATCTGGAATTTTACAAGGTATAGGGGTATGTACAAATGTTGTAGAATCAGTCTTGGTCTCTTGAGGTTCATCATTTTGAAGATGGTCATCACAAGATTCGGAAGAAAGGTCTTGATCAAGTTCAAAATCATGCAAATATTTGGTATTTACAATCTTCAAAGGGAAGGAATCAAATGCAGGCCGAGGGTCTTTTCTCAAATACAATATACTTTGCAAAGCCTTCTTGACATTTTTGGTAAAAGAGAAGAAATAATTTAGAACAAAGAACAAAATGTCTTGGATGAAATTCCAACTTGAATACCTGATCTTTCCATATTGTCCTTTCATGTTTCTGCTGGTTAGGTTCATCCTCTAGTGGAGTCCTTGGATCTGATCTCGAAACTGATTTAGAGTCGCCAGGTGAATGATTTCAGCCTTGCGGTGTCTGATCGTTGTCCACCATCAACAATCAGATTTGAACTTCATTACATTTTACTGAGGAAACTAGATGTTTAGTTCATAAACTAGACTGGAGATTGACTGAAGCAACATTCATCTACTTTCGTTAATGCAAAGCAAGAGCGTTTCGAACGCTACCTGACTAACTTTAGGCTATGTCTGTAGTTTATAAAGAAAAAAACAAAAATTTTCTCCCCAGTATGGTTGCCACTATGTTATCTACTAAATATACCTTAGGCTGAAAGGAAGGCAGAGTCTGGGGTAACATCAAACCACACTTAATCTAGTAGCTAGCCCTACCAGATCAGGAGAGGGCTCTCTCCGGGTCAATCTCAGCAAAAATAATCAATGAGGCTTGAAATGACTTGAAATAAAGGCTGATTTTAGGCTAGGTATATATGTAAAATGGTTTGATTTGATTTTAAGGGTTTTTGTTGGAATCAAAGGGAAGGGCAGATTTTGGGTCCGGGAAATGATCAGTTTTGCAGGGATCTGAATGTGGCAAGGTAGGCAATTGTTTTGATGTTTCAATTTTGAATAAAATGGATAGCTCAGACTAGTGAGGGGTTGAAGAGGGCAAGAGACATTCAATAATCCTCTTCAGACAGTTGAAAACATAGAAAATTAAACAAAACTCAAGGTAGAGCACTGCAAATCTAATGAATTCCACATTTATTACTTGTTTGTTTAACTTAAGAAGAAATGAGAAGGAAGATGATATAAATGAAACATCAGTAAAATTAAAATCACAGAGAGAAAGACATCATCAAAACAAAGAGCCACATGGATCCCAAGGAGTGCTGCAAACCCTGGTCTATTCCTTTGCCAAAATGCAGAGATGAAATGTACAATGAAGCTCAAAGCAATCCCAAATGTCCAACGTATGCTAATGACTGAAAAATTACAAGATATAGACCACACTAACTCATCCCCAGCCTCTAGGGGTCAAGCTCACCATTCTAGGAGCTGTTTCAACAAGATCTAAACTAAGAACTGGAAAATAGGCAATGAAACAACTTGCCTCTATAAGATAGGAAACTGATTCATTCAGTTACATTTCACTTTTTGGTGAATGAATCTACTTGCATGAGTAAAAACGTGCCAAAATTACATCAAAGCCATGGAATTACATCAATTTACATCAATAGTTTCACATTTGGAGATAAAAAACTCAAACTGGCCAAAACTAGGCGAAAATCTGAGCTACTGACTGAAAAGGGAGCCAAAATTCCCAATGTGTCGCGCCTGAAATCTCTATGCATCGCGCCACTTTGGAGCTGATTTTGAGGGCCTTACCAGAGTCCAAATTGAGTTTAGGATAGCTTCTTGGAAAGCTCTACCTGTCTACTTTCCAACCCAAGTGGAATTTCTGAATTTGGTTTCCATTTTCCCCTCCAAAAACGAGTATTCCCAACACTGCTTCCTGTGTGTCAAAAAAGTGGCAGAAAGGTCATTTTTAGGGTGTTTTTGACCCTTTAGGCAACCCAAAACTTGTCAAAATCCTTAGTTAATGGGTAGGCATGCATAAATTTTCATGAAAAATCCAGAAATGCAAATTTTTTTTCAAGAGGAGCTTCCAATTATAAGCGCACGCCAAGTGGCGCTACGCGTCGGGCAGGAAAATCTGTGTTAAGGCCAAAAAAATCAAAATTGACAAAAATGTGTCCCAAATTTCCTGAAATTTGGGCTGAGTGTCCTCCATCATGCACTATGCTGGGCCAAGGAAGCTTCGGCCAAAATTTTAAGTCTATCTTGCCTTTTGCGACGCTTTAATGCCCTTTTTAACTTTGCCTTCAGGATCTTGATTCATGCCTTGCAAACATGATTTCTCGCCAAATAATGATTCTTCATGTGCCTCAACATGTTATTTCCTTTTTTATCCTTCTCCAACAGCTTTTGGTCTCCTTGGTGCATGCAATTCGGTTGTAGAGTCACTGTCTCGGTCATAAGAGGAATCTGTCTCCATGTTTGCCAAAGTTTGTGTTACCTTAGATGAATATGAGGAGTTTGGTGTCTTTGGTTTTTTTATTGCCAAATGTGTGATAATATGTGAGGGAATATGGAGAGAGAGGATAGGGAAGATGATGGGATATTACCAAGTGAAATTTTCCAGTTGAAGAGTTTAGGGACAGTCACTAGGTTTTTTGGGATGGCCTTGGGGGTTTGAAAAAATTGTAATTAGGATGGGACAATGGAAATTTGGGATGGGGAATGAGTGAACTTAGAGATATGAGGGATAGGGAAATGTGCTGATGGGACTAGAAAAACAGTGAGGAAACAAAAGGATGTGGGAGTGATGGCATAAGAACCAAACTCTAAACCCTAAGGAAACAATTCTTGAGCAAGAAAATAGGGTTTGAATTTTCTTCACCTATTGAAACACCATAAGTGCTGATGGAAACTCATACATTGGCAATATGGAGATGTTAACTTAGTTGTGGAATGAATAATTTTCAATTTTGGAGCTTTTGGAGGAATATTTGAATTGATTTCAGGCTTTTTAGCCCAATGTGTAGCGCCATCTCAATGCGTAGCGCCAGTTACAAAATTACACTGCAAACCACTGCCCAATGCGTAGCGCCATCTCAATGCGTAGCGCCTTTTTGCAGGAGGATTTTGGAGACCTTACTTGTATCAAAATTGGGATCTGGATAGCTTTTTGGAAATATTTTTGAGTCTACTTTCCAACCCAAATGGAAATTTTCAATTTGGAGCTCATTTGCCGTGCCAAAAGTAAAATCTCCCAAGATTGGTCAAAATGTGCAAAAATGAGGCTGCCTCAACGAAGAGTGTTGTTGCAGTCACCTTGTGAAGGTCTTCCTCAACTCCAAATTGAGCTCATGATAGCTAATTGGAAATTTATTTGTGTCTAGTTATCATTTGACTTATCAAGCAAGTCATTTGGCCAACCAAGCTAGAAGAAAGCTTGATTTTCCCAAGGTCACTTCAGAGGTGCATCATTTATCCTGAGGCGACTGTATTTTTGACAGTTCTCTAAAATAATGACACCTGTGTAAGAAATGAAGGAGGTTTTTCTTCCTTGGCCTATTTTGGACAAAAACCTCTCTCATTTTTCCCAAATTCATCTTTTATTGCTCAGAAACATCATTGGAGTAAAACCTATCCCGATGTGTGGAACAAGGGATTTGTCGAAATGAAGCGAAACGAAGGGGATAAGGGGCTTCTAAATTCTTGAGAAAATTTTGGGAAGTAGGGAGGGATGTTAGGAAGTAAGGGAAAGTGGAATTTTAGAGATTGAGTGAGGGGAAGGGGTCCAAAAGGGAAAAACACAGGCCTAGCCTAGAAAATTGCCAAGTTGTAGCAAGAAACTAGGGTTTGTGCGAAAATGAGGAATTTGGGGGATCTCAGTGATGGGAAGTGTTTAATAAGGTGAATTAAGGATAGGGGAAGGTGTATGAACATCAGGATATAAGTTTTGTTGATGATTTGACCATTGAAGAGAAATTACCTTCAAAACCCTAGGAGAGGGAAATGAACCTTACCAAGGCACAACTGAAGCATGAACAAGGTGTAAAATGACCCACTGGAACCTGACATGATGATGAAAACCCTCTAAATGATGATACAATTAGCTGAATGGTGACATGGACTGACATTTGGACAACTTTGATAGGAGTAAAAGCAAACCCTAGACCTAATACCTAGTGACCAAATTTTACTTGAAAACTCACTGAAATGACAAAATTTGACCTTAAGACCTTAAAATCACTTTGTAAGAGCATATTTGATCACTGGAGGAAGGCTGCAAAGATTGAGACTGACATTGGCTCCAATGGGGATGGTAGATCCTTGGAGGTGCCAAGAACTACAGATCTTTGGAAAGCAGACAATGCCTTCATCCATTGGGCAATGGCGTCAAAAACTCAAGTTGAAATGCATGACTGAAAATTGATGACTTGACGACACAAACTGAATCTCACTCAACTAAAAACCAACTCAATACTTAAACACAATCGACAAACTAGAAAATATTCTCAAAATGGAGCTTATTCAATACAACCTACTCTAACAGTTTCATTCATCACCTGATCAAGTGAAATGAAACAACCAATGCAACCAGGTAAGTATTGTAGCTGCTGTTTGAATTCTCCGCAAGTTCTCGCTTATGAACAACAAGAGAGAACTACTGAAAGGAAAATCCCATGAAAAATTGTGAACATATCCTTTGAATGATATGGATTCTCTATCCGCCTCCAAAAACACTACATAAGGATCTTGAAGTTCATGAACATTGGGACTTAGCTCATCCAATGGATTAATTCTCTTCTTCTCATACCATGAATGAAAACTTTGTTTCGATATTTGTGACGAGACTCTTGCTAAAAATTATAAAGAAACCAGCTGCCGGATCAAGTTTGTATCAGTACACGTTTCAAGCTCACATATAGTCAATGGAGAAGGACTTTGACTGCATACATCATCCAACACATCAGCTATTGGATCGTGAAAAACCTGAAAATACTGCTGCAACCCATTTTATATTGTTTCTAATGAGATTACATGATTTCCTACAGGCTGCGCATTTGAAGATATACTATGCAATTTACCCTTCAAAAACTGAAATGATTCAAAACAGAAAGGTACGGAATCATCTTGCATCATTTGATCATATGTGCTAGCTTCCAAGTCCTCATCTACAACTTGACAATCAATGGCATTTGGGGGCTGCAAATATGGATATGAGAAGTCTTGAACAAGGTTTTTATTGCCGTCAAGATGGTCCAAATCAAGACTTGTTGACAGTTTATTTCTGATTGCATGGAAGTTGTCTCTGATGAACTGAAACGAATCAAAACAAAAAGGCAAAGATCCTTCACTTACTTCAAAATTTGCTACACTTTCCTCGTCACTGTCATAACTAATATGCATCGGTTGATCACTGTACTCGAGCTGCTGAAAGTGAACTTCCTCCTTCCACAAACTAGCTGTTGATTTGTCTGCAAGATTAGCTTCTGTTTGGAGAACATAATCATCATCATACTGATCAAACTGAGGCAAATCATCAGTATAGAACACATCATCAAGCATACATGTCATATCAATAGATCTCTCTTCTCCAATATGATCTACAAAACAATCATTATCATATCTATGAAAACTGAGATAAGAAAAAAAATGTTTTGGATCAACAACTTGTTCTTCTTCGATCAACAGGCCATGGGCTTGAACATTATGCTCATTCCTTGTGGTGATCTTTTGCATCATCTTCCACTGCACTTACCAACATGTCAAGCTTTACCTCTAGAGATGTCCATTTCTCTGGATATATGTTTTTCATCTCTTCTTCTTTCAACTTTTCCCTTCGGATCCGCAAATGAGCCTCTACATCTACAGCACTATTCTGCATCTCTTCAAGTGTTGCAAGATTCCTTTCTCTCAGTTGAAACTCCATTTCCGGATCAAAGGCACCCGAGTAGTGCAAGAGAGAAGATCTAGGAGGAGGCCTTATATCAATTGGCATCGAATAATAAACTTGGTTAAATCTGGAAAAAAAATGTTGTACTGTCTCCCCTGGCTGTCTTTTCAGCTGTTTATACTCTTCTATAATCAAGAAAGGGTTCTGTTTGACCACCCACCTGTCGAGGAAAACTTTGACGAACTGTTGGAAATATGAGATGCTCGCATTAGGTAGGGCTTTGAGCCAACTCTTGACTTTGCTTTGCAAAGAAAGAGAAAAAAGCCTAATACTGACATCCTCTTCATCAACTTCAAAAAGGTCAAGAAAAGACTCAAAATTTAGAACATGTCTCTCAGTAGTGATATTGTCACATTCACCATCAAACCTCGGCAAGTAAAGATAATAATTTTCAGGGAAAGCATGGAGTATAAGAGGTAAAATCAGAGGCTTGTATCGATCTGGAATTTTAGAAGGTATAGGGGTATGTACAAATGCTGCAGAATCAGTCTTGGTCTCTTGAGGTTCATCATTTTGAAGATGGTCATCACAAGATTCAGAAGAAAGGTCTTGATGAAGCTCAAAAGCATGCAAATGTTTGGTATTTACAATCTTCAAAGGGAAGGGATCAAATGCAGGCCGAGGGTCTTTTCTCAAATACAATATAATTTGCAAAGCCTTCTTGACATTTTTGGGAAAAGAGATGAAATAATTTAGAACAAAGAAAAAAATTTCTTGGATGAAATTCCAACTTGAATACCTGATCTTTCCATATTTTCCTTTCATGTTTCTTCTGGTTAGGTTCATCCTCCAGTGGAGTCCTTGGATATGATCTCGAAACTGATTTAGAGTCGCCAGGTGAATGATTTCAGCCTTGCAGTGTCTAATCGTTGTCCACCATCAACAATCAGATTTGAACTTGATTACATTTTACTAAGGAAATTAGATGTTCAGTTCATAAACTAGACTGGAGATTGACTGAAGCAACATTCATCTACTTTCGCTAATGGAAAGCAAGAGCGTTTCGAAGGCTACCTGGCTAACTTCAGGCTCCGTTTGTAGTTTATAAACCAAACAACAAAAATTTTCTCCCCATTATGGTCACCACTATGTTATTTCCTAAATCTATCTCCGGCTGAAAGGAAGGCAGAGTCTAGGGTAACATCAAAGCACGCTTAATCTGATAGCTAGCCCTACCAGATCAGGAGAGGGCTCTCTCCAGGTAAATCTCAGCAAAAATAATCAATGAGGCTTGAGATGACTTGAAATAAAGGCTGATTTTAGGCTAGGTATATATGTAAAAGGGTTTTATTTGATTTTAAGGGTTTTTGTTGGAATCAAAGGGAAGGGCAGATTTTGGGTTCGGGAAATGATCAGTTTTGCAGGGATCTAAATGGGGCAAGGTAGGCAATTGTTTTGATGTTTCAATTTTGAATGAAATGGATAGATCAGACTGGTGAGGGGTTGAAGAGGGCAAGATACATTCAAGAATCCTCTTCAAACAGTTGAAAACATAGAAAATTAAACAAAACTCAAGGTAGAGCACTACAAATCTAATGAATTCCACCTTTATTACTTGTTTGTTTAACTTAAGAAGAAATGAGAAGGAAGATGATATACATGAAACATCAGTAAAATTACAATCAAAGAGAGAAATATATCATCAAAACAAAGAGCCACATGGATCCCAAGGAGTGCTGCAAACCCTGGTCTATTCCTTTGCCAAAATGCAGAGATGAAATGTACAATGAAGCTCAAAGCAATCCCAATTGTCCAACCTATGCTAATCACTGAAAAATTACAAGATATAGACCACACTAACTCATCCCCAGCCTCTAGGGGTTGATCTCACCATTCTAGGAGCTGTTTCAACAAGATCTAAACTAAGAACTGGAAAATAGGCAATGAAACAGCTTGCCTCTATAAGATAGGAAACTGATTCATTCAGTTACATTTTACTTTTTGGTGAATGAATCTACTTGCATGAGTAAAAATGTGCCAAAATTACATCAAAGCCATGGAATTACATCAAGTTACATCAAGAGTTTCACATTTGGAGATAAAAAAGTCAAACTGGCCAAAACTAGGCGAAAATCTGAGCTGCTGAGTGAAAAAGGAGCCAAAATTCCCAATGCGTCGCGCCTGAAATCTCTATGTGTCGCGCAAATTTGGAGCTGATTTTTAGAGCCTTCTCGGAGTCCAAATTGAGTTCAGGATAGCTCGTTGGAAAGCTCTTCCTATCTAATTTCCAACCCATGTGGAATTTCTTAATTTGGTTTCCATTTTCCCCTCCAAAATTGAGTTTTCCCAACACTGCTTCCTGTGTGTCCAAAAAGAGGCAGAAAGGTCATTTTTAGGGTGTTTTTGACCCTTTAGGCAACCCAAAACTTGTCAAAATCCTTAGGTAATGGGTAGTAATGCATAAATTTTCATGAAAAATCTAGAAATTCAAAGTTTTCTTTAAGAGGAGCTGCCAATTATAAGCGCGCGCCAAGTGGCGCTACGCGTCGGGCAGGAAAATCTATGTTAAGGCCAAAAAAATCAAAATTGACAAAATGTGTCCCAAATTTCTTGAAATTTGGGTTGAGTGTCCTCCATCATGCACTATGCTGGGCCAAGGAAGCTTCAGCCAAAATTTGAAGTCTATCTTGCCTTTTGCGATGCTTTAATGCCCTCTTTAGATTTGCCTTCAGGATCTTGATTTGTGCCTTCCAAACATGATTTCTCATCAAATAATGATTGTTCATGTGCCCCAACATGTTATTTTATTTTTTAGCCTTCTCCAACAGCTTTTGGTCTCCTTGGTGCATGAAATTCGGTTGTAGAGTCACTGTCTCGGTCATAAGAGGAATCTGTCTCCATGTTTGCCAAAGACTGTGTTACCTTAGATGAATATGAGGAGTTTGGTGTCTTTGGTTTTTTTATTGCCAAATGTATGATAATATGTGAGGGACTATGGAGGGAGAGGATAGGAAAGATTATGGGATATTACCAAGTGAAATTTTCCAATTGAAGAGTTTAGGGATAGTCACTAGGTTTTTTGGGATGGCCTTGGGGGTTTGGAAAATTTGTAATCAGGATGGGACAATGCAAATTTGGGATGGGGAATGAGTGAACTTAGGGATATGAGGGATAGGGAAATGTGCTGATGGGACTAGGAAAACAGTGAGGAAACAAAAGGATGTGGGAGTGATGGCATAAGAACCAAACTTTAAACCCTAAGGAAACAATTCTTGAGCAAGAAAATAGGGTTTGAATTTTCTTCACCTATTGAAACACCATACGCGCTGATGGAAACTCATACATTGGCAATATGGAGATGTTAAATTAGTTGTGGAATGAATAATTTGAAATTTTTGAGCTTTTGGAGGAATATTTGAATTGATTTCAGGCTTTTTAGCCCAATGCGTAGCGCCAGTTACAAAATTACATTGCAAACCACTGCCCAATGCGTAGCGCCTTTTTGCAGGAGGCTTTTGGAGACCTTCCCATTATCCAAATTGGGTTTAGGATATCTCGTTGGAAATATTATTCAGCCTAATTTCTAACCCAAGTGGAAATTGTCAATTTGGAGTTTATTTTCTTGTCAAAAATCAAATCTCCCAAGACTGGTCAAAATGTGAAAAAATGAGGCTGCCTCAAGGAAGAGTGCTGTTGCAGTCAACTTTTGAAGGTCTTCCTCAACTCCAAATTGAGCTCATGATATCTCATTGGAAATATATGTGTCTAGTTATCATTTGACTTATCAAGAAAGCCATTTGGCCAACCACGCTAGGATAAATCTTGATTTTCCCAAGGTCACTTCAGAGGTGCATCAATTCTCCTGAGGCAACTGTATTTTTGACATTTTTGTAAAATCATGACAGATGTGTAAAAAGTGAAGGATTTTTTTATTCCTTGGCCTATTTTGGACAAAAAACTCTCACACGTTTCCCAAATTCATCTTTTATTGCTCAGAAACATCATTGGAGTAAAACCTATCCTGATGTGTGGAACAAGGGATTTGTCGAAATGGAGCGAAACAAAGGGGATAAGAGGCTTATAAATTCTTGAGAAATTTTTTGGAAGTAGGGAGGGATGTTAGGAAGTAGGGGAAAGTGGAATTTTAGAGATTGAGTGAGGGGAAGGAGTCTAAAATGGCAAAACACAGGCCTAGCCTAAAAAATTGCCAAGTTGTAGCAAGAAACTAGGGTTTGTGTGAAAATGAGGAATTTGGGGGATCTCAGTGATGGGAAGTGTTTAATAAGGTACATTAAGGATATGGGAAGGTGTATGCACATCAGGATACAAGTTTTGTTGATGATTTGACCATCCAAGAGAAATTACCTTCAAAACCCTAGGAGAGGGAAATGAACCTTACCAAGGCACAACTAAAGCATGAACAAGGTGTAAAATGACCCATTGGAACCTGACATGATGATGAAAACCCTCTTAATGATGGTACACTCAGATGAATGGTGACATTGACCGACATTTGGACAACTTTGACAAGAGTAAAAGCAAACCCTAGACCTAATACCTAGTGACCAAATTTTACTTGAAAACTCACTGAAATGACAAAATTTGACCTTGAAACCTTAAAATCACTTTGTAAGAGCATGTTTGATCACTGGAGGAAGGCTGAAAATACTGACACTAACAGGTATGATGAAATTTAATTTTCTGATGTGATTTTTGGGGCAAGAAAAGCTCCTAGAGCAAAGGAGTGGATTCAATAGAGTTAGGATATACTCCGGGACCTCAAAGACAACATTGCTTTAACACAAAAACAACATCAAATATATGCATATCGTGGTCGAATAGAGAGACAGTTTGAGGTATATGATTTGGTATATATTCGTCTTCAGCCATATATACACTATACACTCAAGGAGAAAGGAGTTGAGAATCTCAAACCTTAGTTCTATGGACCATACAGGGTGATCCTTCGCGTTGGAGAAGTAGCATATGAGCTAGAGCTTCCTGTTGGGAGCAAGATCCATAACATTTTTCATGTCTCATGCCTCAATAAGGCCATTGGAAAACATGTGGTTGCCACTATGGATCTCCCACCTATTGATGATGAGGTCCATCTAGTTTTGCAACCGAAAGCTATCTTGGATACTCAAGAGAGGAAGCTAAGGAGTAGGGTGATGAAACAATATCTGCATTCGATGGAGGAATCTTCCTGATGAGGATGCCACTTGGGAAGTAGAGAAGATTTTGCAGCATCCTTGTTTATTGTTTCTTGAGGACAAGAAACTTTTGGGAGGATAGGATTTTAATATTCCTAATTTTCTTATTTCTAGTTGGAATATTATATGTTCCTTCTATTTTCAGTCTAGAAGAATAAATGGGGTAGGAAGACCCTTAAATCTCTTTAGTAGGAATAAAAAAATTCCAGTGTGAATGTGCATCAATTTAGATAGAAAAAATAAAGTCACCTTGGGTGTGAAAGGGATCAATTCATGTGGACTAGATCAAGGTTGACCAAATCAACAACGCTGCCAAAGAAAAGAGTGGAGCTAGTGGGAACAACATAGTTTTGGAGGAGGAGTATTTGCATGGAAGTAACCTCATAAATGAGTGGGGCAAAGGGTGAGGAAGCTCATAAAGAATATAATTGAAGGGATGGAAACTATGAGAGGCATTCAAAATATTGCTTATGTTTGAGTCTTATGAATTATTGCATGCTTCAGCTATTTAGCTGGGTTTGCTGTATTGTTTAGTACAAGGGTATTCTCATGTGGGAATTCCACACTCTTTCTTGGAGGACTTGTTGAAGAAATCTGAGAGGAGTATTATGGGCTTCATTTCCACCATCCAAAATTGGGCCAAGTAGTCATCTATAGCCATAGAGCAGTCTTCTTGAGAAATTGCATTATTTTTCATGGTATTGCAGTGTAAGGGTGAGACCCCTTGTTGATGAGCTAGTTTCCTAGTGAAAGGATAATCCTTTCACCCAGAAAGCTAGTAAGGAGAAGTTACAGCCATTGCCTTGTATTGTCAGCCATATAAATCAAGAGCTTTAGTTAGACATCGTGATTTAGTCATAGATCTGCAGTTTATACATTTTGTATCTCATGCCTTTCAAGAATCCCTTGCCATGTTATCTTGAGACTGGGTAAAAGAGACTAGATCTCCATTTCTTATCTCTTCTGAGTAATATATCAGTAGATATATTTGTTTCTATATTTTTGTAGCAGAAACCCTCATTAAAATGCATTCTCACATTCTTCAGAAATTCTCTGTTGAAGTAGTCATGGGATTTTAGTGCTTTTGGGCTATATTGGGCTTGGGAGATATGTTTAACTAAGATAGAATGATTTTTTTCTAATCCCATTATATATTTGGATGCTATAAAACATAAAATAATGGATCCATGGACTTTTCTTGACTATTATAGCGTAATTTTCTGGAAAATTCATTTTTGGTTCTTATATTGTTGATTTTCCTAAATAGGAATATTACAAAAACTCGGTCTCCTCATGGTGACACGTCTTTCATTGTTTAATATTTAAAAATTCCAATGAAAGGTAAACTCGGTAACTTTTCATGTTTAAGTATTTTTAAAATAAACAAAAAGAAAACTCCATCATGTCCCTTTTTGTAAGTTGTCTCTCAAATTCGAGAAGGTAGAAAACAATATCCGAGAGAACCTCTTGGCCATGTTTGATCAAGGTATTCCTTTTTTGTAAATAGTAAATATCAACTCGGAAAAGGGAAAAACATATACTGAGATCACATCAATTAATTCACTTTAACAAGTTCGAAATGACAAGTACTCGACAATCTTTTCATTTTTCGAGAGTCAGAAAAGAGTTGAAATTTGACTCCAGGCGGGTTCCTTTTTTCGTAATTTTTAACAAGCCCAAAAAAGAGAGAAGATTCAACTCGTTTTCATCAAAAACAATCATCAGTAGTGTGGAAGTCATGTACTACACATAAACAACAAACATCTCGGATATCGAGGAAAAATAATAAAATATTCGAGATTTTTTTTCAAAAATCTATAAATAGAACAAAAAACAAATTCATTTTCACCTTTCTATTCTGAGAAGAGCATTTTCTCCATTTTGCCTCCGTATTACAGATCAGCAGTGTGGCTGATCCAGGACACCATTCATGGATCCTTCACCGTAGGGTAAGAGCTCTAAACCTCCTTTTCAATTTTATTCCATTCATTTTCGATTTAATTTTAGAAATAGGATGTTTAGGGGAAATAATTTAAAAATTTAAAATCACCTGCAACCAGTGCGATTTCAAGCTATCGGGGTTTCACTAGTCGTGTTTAGCCAGTTAGGGTAGCATGCCACCAATGCTGAATTAATTCAGAAAATCACGCTGGCTACGGAAAATATTTTAAAACATGAAATCCACCCAACTCCACCTTTACTTTTTGAAAATACTTCAATGAAAGCTTCAAAAAAAATAAATTGGACATGTTTTTTAGGTGCTTTCATCAAATATGTTGGTCGAATGGAAAGAACAAGGCCATGAGGTGGAAGGCCACCAAGCTTTGTAGGATCAAAATTGCGTCAATGCTTTGCACAATTTCGAGTTGTTGAAATTATTCCAAACATTCGAGCTAAGGGCTCAACTGGAGCAACTCCAATACTTGATCAGTATATGGGATTTGCACCAATTTTTTTTATCATCGGGGACCAAGAGTTAAAACTAGATGTGATGGAAATCTATTTCATCACTGAACTATCCAGGAGAGGGGAGAGGATCCAACTCTCTAGAGCTCGCGCAGAGGGTGAGAGTACCAACATACTTATCTAGAGATATTGTCCTGGGGCTCGAAAAGCGAAAGCAGGAAGATATATATGTCTTCCATCAAAGTGCTTCCCCCGTGCATGATACTACATCATATAATAAGTGTCGTAGGAGCCTAGGCATTGCATGAGGCAGCGAAATATCAGTTCCAATACACGGTGGAATGATTGTCCCCAACGATGTTCAACTAGTGTGAGGGGTTGCTGGGTAACATGAAGAGCCAGCTAACCAAGGGCAAGACAGGGAGAGTGAAATAGTTCTAATATGGGTCAATCCTAGTGACCTTATTTCTAGAGAGAACATGCCTCTTCTAGTACTAGTGGCTAGAGATCCATGATCCAACCCTGAGGGATCCGAGGCTGATGAGATGGTCTGACATTATGGCTCGACAGGGTGGGGGCCAACAGATGAATTTCCCCACATCCTTTTTCATTTTTTTGCAGCTTTAAATTATCGTAGTTGAGGACTACACATATGCTGACATCAAATTTAGAGGAGATACAGATCTTTTGATTCCACCATGCACATACTGGATTGATGCAGGTAATTTGTTTTTTTAACATTTTAAATTTTAATTTTTTTTGTTATGTATTTTGGCATGTAAAATTATGATTTATTTACAGATATGGGTTCTCAGAGCCCTCTAGGCATGTCACCGATTGCACGGAGGGTAGCCTGTCTAGCAAAGGATGATCCTTATGAGGAGGGAGAAGATACATTAGCTGAGCTAGAGCGGAACCTGGTTGGCCTCAAGAGAGGCATTCCATAGCATGCAACTTTTGATGAGATTCCTCTATGCCTTTAGAGACATACAATCAGAGTCTAGTGTAGACTACGTCGATTGGTCTGGAGAGTAATTTGACTAGTCACCTACTACCATGAGCACCATGTGGGAAGATAACAACCCTATTTTAAATTTTTTTACTGATGTAGGCTCAGAGAGCCATTTTTGTAACAGAACACACAGTTTTTGAGATTTTGGATGTAACACACTTGACAGAGTGATATATATATATATATATATATATATATATATATATATATAGAGAGAGAGAGAGAGAGAGAGACATCTATATATATATATATATATATATATATATATATATATATATATATATATATATATATATATATATATATATATAGAGAGAGAGAGAGAGAGAGAGACATCTATATATATATATATATATATATATATGTTTCTACGACTACTTCTGTATCATGATGATGTCCTGATTTAGATATTATGAAAAACCCTGTATAATACATGGTTTTCTAATGTATCTATTAATGTATTTAAATGTCTTGGAATATGTTGATATGTGATGAAATCAAAATTTATTTGCAATACTCTAACATGCAAATATATACACAAAATTTGACGATTTCTCATAGAATAATGCCCTTTCAAATCTAAGTCAACGAGTTGTGAGTATAAATTAACGACCAAATATCTAATCCCAAGATCAATGACATCCAATAATAGTTCTATCACCGCACTATACTCGGCAATATTGTTAGTTTTTTGAGCCAAACAAATATCTTGTAAATTAATCAACTCGCCATCAAGAGAAAATAGTGCCCATGGTGCGGAAGACAAGTTCTGTGTGCTATGGCAAGCACCATCGGAAAAATGAATGTAATGATTCAATGACAACTACAAAGAAAGTGGAACACAAGGTGAGCAAAGGAAACATGTATGCAAGGAAAACAATGACACAAAAAATCAACTCAAATCACACTAATGAATAAAACACTAATTTACAAAGTATCACACTTATGATTAAGGTTAATATTTTTTTTCAGATAGAGCCCATTTCGGGGCTCAACCAAAGGAATACCTTCATAATAAGCTAGCTCATATGCTCCTCGCTCCAATACACATTGAATGATATATGGCCCATGCCACATTGGCTTGAGCTTTCCTACTCCCAACTTATCATTGGCTTGGTCATAAAGTGGGACCAAGTCACCTTTAGAGAAAATGCGGGGAGTGATGGATTTGTCATATTGAACATTAAGACATCGTTTTTGTGCTTTAAGAACTATAGAAACAAGCCTTCAGGTCGTGTCGAGATGCTCGAGGTAAAAGAAACATTCCTCTGCCGGTGAAGTACTATGAAGTAGTTCGATAGCTAGCTTCAGAGAAGAAATCTCACACTTGATCGGGAGTGTGGCCTCTAGACCATACACAAATTGGAATCGTGTGAATCTATTAGGAGTCTTAGCAAAGTTTTGGTATGCCCACAGATTTAAGAAAGGCATGAGGTGCTAGTCTCATTTGTGCTTCCCAATGGTGTGCTAAAGCATAGTCACCAAGAATTTGTTGACAACCTAAACTTGGTAGCCATGCCCCTCGACCGAGCGAGCGTTATAGGTCATAAAATCTATGCCCCATTTCGAAAAAGGTCTAATGGTCACAACTGGGTACAAGGGTGAGGGTGGGGCACTCTCTTTATGAGAGTAGATATCACAATCATAGAATTATCGTACAATGATAATGCTGTATTTAAAAATGGATGGCCATAAATATCTTGTGCGAAGGATCTTTTGAGTGGTAGTGTAATAATACATGTGACCACCAAAAGCCTCAGAGTGGCAGTCATTGAGGGCTTTCTCAGCTTCCTCAAGAGTCAAACAACGACGAAGGAAAGAGTTAATACTAGTGCAATAGAGCGTGTTTACAACAATATGATTAAGTTGGGACTGGTAGCAAATACATCTTCGCTCATAGTGCGATAGCTCTCGCCAAAAGTTTTGGGTATAAACATATAGGGAAATGTCTCAATGCCATGGATTAAGAGTACTAATGAGAAAGAGAGTCTCATCGAGGATGGATTCATCAAGAGGAGTGGGATCATCCATGGTGGGAAGATCACAGATCACCTCAGCAAAAACCAGGGATTTCTTAGACTTAGCAGCCGTGAATTCTAAGTCCAACTCTCTAAGGATAATGATCCATTTTGAGTACTTTCCCCCAAGAAATTGACGTGTGAGAATGTAAGTCATGGGGTTGCATTGAGAAATCACTATTTTTTTGTGCAGGAGAATGTAGTGACAGAAACGTTGAACATCATGGACAACAACCACTGTGAGTTTCTCTACATGAGTGTATCAAGTATCAATATCAAAGAGATTACTGCTCAAGTAGTACACTACATGTTATTGACCATCGTTGTCACCTTGAACTAGCACCATACCAATAGTGTTGTTGGCAATGGCCAAATACAAGCATTAATCATGATGATAATCAGGAGGATGCAATAGTAGAGATGTAATGAGGACTTTTTTCAATGCATCGAAGGAGCTCTGAGCAATTTCATCAGATAAGAACAAGATTCATTTTTCAATAAGCATGTAAAGCCTTTGGAAAGCTCAGTATAATTCAGTATGAAATGAAGGAGGAAATTGGCTTTCCCCTCCAAACTCTACAATTGATGAACAAAAGACGGGGGAGGAAAATTGATGATTGGCTCGACTTTTAGAGGATCAATGTAGATGTCTTCTTTAGAAACCATGAAACCCCGAAGCAGACCACATTTGATGCAGAAGACAAAATTATGAGGATTCAACCTGATATTTTAGTGTTGATAGTGTAGCAAGATAGCTTGAATGTGTTCCAGGTGATCTCAACGTTTCATGGAATGATCAGGAAGGTCGTCGAGATATGGCTAAACTATGTGCTTGATTTCATAAAAATCATAAGACATAGCTCGCTGGAAGGTGGCTATGGCATTCTTTAGGCCGAAAGGGAGCTTATTATAGGCTAAATCCCCGCATGGGCAGATAAATGAAGTTTTTTTCTAATCAATTGGAGCAATGTTAATCTAGTTATAGCTAGAGAAACTGTCCATAAAGGAAAAAATCTCACTTCCAGCACATTTATCAATGATATGATCGATAAAAGGAGTGGGGTAATTATCATTAGGACAAGCTCGCTTGATATCACAGTAATCAACAAAAACCTTAATTTTCCATTGCTTCTTATTTACAGGAACAATATTTGAGACCCAATATTTCAATGGTATGGGGTAAATAAAAGCAACTTTAAAAATTTTCTCAACCTCACCCTTTATGGCAATAGCCTTTCTTGGGTGCATAGGATGAAGTCATTAGTGAATGGGCTTTGAATCCAGATATGTGGGAATTTTGTGCACAACGATACTTGGATTAATACCAGATATTTCTTCGTATGACCACATGAAGACATCACGGAACTCCTGAAAATTTTTAGTATAGATCTTGATCTCATAAGGAGAACAAGATGCACCGATATGCACATTATCGACAATCCCTAGTTTGACAGAGATGTCGATCGGAATAGTGAGAGTGATATTTCCAATGTTCCCTTCTCACAACACTTCATGAATCAATGATGGACTCTAAAGTGGGTCAATTGATATTGACAAAGCATGGGATCCTAGACAGGTCTAGATGTTACCTGGGATTGGGAGAAACGAGGAATGATGATGTCCATCATCCCATGGAGTTTGTTCCAGAGACATTACCTCCACGATACTCTTGTGAATGGGGAAAGTCTCATTCAAAGGATCATTAGTGTCCCAAGAACCAAACCAGGGTGACTATGCATAAGTGTCCATTGAGGAAACCAAATGAGTGTTTTTTTCAGATGCAGCCTCAGAAGTCGTGAGAATACTTTGATAGATTCTCTCTACTAGGATCAGAGGCGTAAAATCACAAAAAATATCAGGCTAGTTAGGATTGGGAACAATCCATAGATCATGACCAGACAAAATCTTATTAATGGAGGTGACATTCGGAGGCCGAAGCAGAAAAATTCCCATAAGGGAAGAGTCTTTGTATAGACCCGACCCAATTTTCTCATAAGCAGTAGTGGTATTCCCAACATATGGAATGTTTCCTATAGAAGAATTGGAGGGGAAGAAATGAAACTGATCGATAGTCACTATCCTCCCTTGATGAGGGAAACAAAGGATGCAAAAGAGGGTAGAGACCATGCAAACCATAGCGTTTTTCCAACTACGTCCAAGAAGGATATTATAGCTCAAGTTGGCGTTACCACTTAAAATTTTATAGTTACTATTTTCCCCTCCAACAATATGGGGAATGCCTTGAGAATATCGTACGGCTGTGAACCTCTACCATCGAAAAATTCTAAGGTATTTGGGAAATAAATTAATGGGGGGGGGTGATGCAGGAGCATCCAGCTCAGAGGAGGGAAAAGAAGGTTGACTATCTCGACAGGAAGAATATTTATGCACATGTTGATAGGCAGGTTATGGAACCTGTACTTTTATTTGTTTTTATTTAATGTTACCCAGAAATTAGGCAGAAGTATTAGGGTTCAGGATTATTAACTCTTTTGGTAAATTAATAGTCTGACTGTTTGTTAAATAAGAGTCTGACAGTTTTGTTTTAAAAGGCAATTAGGAGTCCGATTAGTTTTTGTTTAAAGAGAGGAGAACCGACTAGACAGTTAGAATATTCCAGTTACTAATTACAACTGAAAACAAGAAACTGTTACACGTTTTCTTTTCTTGAAAAGTATTTAAATCAGAGAGGAACTCAAATGTAAGGTTCGGAATTTTGAGAAAGAAAAAGCATAATAAGAACCAGAGAAATTGAATCATTTGTCAAAAGAAATTTATAGCTACAGCCAATCTCACATGAATGTGTAATATCCTACTGCATTTTGAAAATAACTGTGAATATGTATGTTAAAAAGTACAGGAAGCTAGAAACTCTTGCAGACAGAAACGTGTATAGCGCAAGGAGAAAATATCCGACAGCATGCGAAAGGAGATAACGCACAGGCGAGGAACGAAGAGCCATAACAGACATTAACAAATTCTTTTTCCAGCAAAAAGATTCGAGAAGCAATCAACTACCATCGATAATATACATCAGAAGGAACCCAGGTAATACAACAAGAACTTTTTCACATTAATTGAGTAAAAGTAGTCAGAGTAATATTCAGGAATAGTCCTTTTACATTTAGCAGAAAACCCTTTGTTTTGTGACGGAAAACGCAAAGTAGGGTTTGCATAAACTAACAAGCAGTGCCCAGCGGCAACTGTGGTAACTTCCAAATCGAACCAGACAGAAACCCTATGGCTACGGCATAATTTGCCAACAGAGAATTGTTGAAATAGTTCTCAAAAACCAAGTACGCAGAAAGAGCGGGAACCACGAAAGACACAGAAAACATTTCCAAGTTAACCGGTCACAAAACAGAGCGACCCTACCCGTTTCCTCGGTTGGGTTGTTTTCTTTTCCGAACGGTCGAACCACAGAAACCTCGAGCTTGGTCGACCTGCACAATAAGAAAGCGCACAGGAGTTACAAACCTGCAAATAAAATGGGGGATGAAAACGAAGTTTAAAAACCAAAGAACAGGGAGCAAGCCTGTAGCATTTACCTGGTGGTTAAGGAGAAACAGTGAACGAGGAGACAAAACGGCAAAGCAAACCCTGCTCACCAGGAGCAACAAACATAAGTAGCTGATGAAAATGGAAGGCAGAGTATAGCATGGAACTTCAAATTACCTTGGTAGAAACCCGAGCGAGTTGAAAAGGTTGGAAGCAAATCCGGAAGATTCAACCTGAAACAGGAGCGTGAAGTTAAGACCGGTGAACCATTAAGTCTGCAACGAGACCACGAGAAAGACCAGCCAGAGCATTGTCGATTTCAGTTCAGAGCAAACAAAATTGGACTGACAGCGTACCAAAAACGCAGCAAGAATACACAGTGAACCAGAAAGAAACAACGAAACCAACAACAAACCTATCCGGAGAAACACCATGGCGCCGACGGGAGAATGGAGTGAAAGAATTCATCGGACCAGCAACACGAGCAGTTAAACCCTCGACGGAAAAACCAGAGCAGCGGAACGCCGAAGCGCCAAGGAGAAATGAACTGTTGTCGTAGTGAGGTTAGGGTTTGTTGAAAGGCGGGAGGAGCGAGAATCTAGGCGCACAGGTGTCACCAAAGTGACATTCCACAAGGACCGAGTTGCAATTAGAATTTAATGATAGGGCAGATCCAATCATACGAATAAGGTACCACTTAAAAGCCATATCTGCACATTTGCTATGCAAATAAATAACATCGATAAATATCTATGCCACGTATGAAAGGAGTGACCTTAGAATAAGGTTGAAGAATTTTTATATTGGGAACCAGTTAACGCACGGACCGAGGGCTTAGGCCTTCAATTTTTGGTATCAGAGGGGGTTATAGAAGTTAGGAAAAGACAATGGAGGTTGGCAGAAGAGGAAGAGGGAGGGGAAGAGCAGTTCGAAGGATAGCAGAGGAAGGACTACGAGAAGAGATTCGTATTTTGAATCAGAGATTGGCAGCAGTAGAAGCTGGGGAAAGGAGGAACCTAGCAGATGACAGTGATGAAGAGTTGGCAGAACCAGAAGATGAGTTCGAAGGGGTGACACCAGAACTCAGATTGTTGAAATCAGTTCTGTTGTCCAGTCATAAGCCGAAACATGAGCTTTCCACTTATGACGGGAGTTTGTCGGCAGATGTATTGTTAGATTGGCTGAGTGAAGTCAACAAATATTTTGAGTTTGAAGAAAATAGTGAGGACAAGCAGGTAAAGTTCGCCGCCACCAAGTTGAAAGGACATGCGTCCTTATGGTGGGACAGCGTACAGGCAGAAAGAAAAAGGCTACATAAGCAGCCTATTAAAAAATGGACCAGAATGGAGGCCAAGCTGAAAGAGAAATTCCTGCCTAAGGATTATCAAATAATGCTGTACAGGCAAGTACAAAACTTGAGGCAAAGGGGAATGACAGTAAAAGAATATACTGAAGAATTTTACAAGTTAAACTTGAGAGCAGGGTATATGGAAGATACCCCAGAAAAGACAACAAGGTTCGTGAATGGGCTGAGGGGAGAGATACTGGATGAAATTGGTATTCTCTCACCCAGAATCTTGGATGAGGCATATCAGTTCACCTTGAAGGCTGAGGAGAAGATAAACAGAAAACAGAATGCCAGAAGAGGAGGTGGATCTGGCCGAGGAAAGGGAAAGGCCTTTGGTAGAGGCAGAGGTACAGGTTCAACTGAAGAGAGCAGCAGTTCTAAATCTGCAGGAACAGCAGAAAAGGACAACAGCACTAGAGGAGGATGACCAGCCCAGCGAGGGAGAGGAAATGGTCGGGGCAGAGGAGCTGTCCAGTGCTATCGGTGCCAAAAGTGGGGGCACAAATCGTATGAATGTCCTGAGGGTGAACCAACAGGTGGGAGAGGAACTTATGTTTCTCAATCAGAAGAGGCGGAGACACAGCCACAGGAAGTGGAGAATGCACCAGAAACTGGTGAAGCTTTGGTGCTGAATAAAGTGCTGTTAAAACCAGCAAAGGAAGTGGTGGACCCGGATCAACGAAAGGCTTTGTTCCGGACAGTATGCAAGTCACAAGGTAAGTGCTGCAAACTGATCATTAACAGTGGAAGCACGGATAATCTGGTGGCCATAGAAATGGTAGAGAAATTGGGATTGAAGAAGCTGAAGCATCCCACTCCTTACAAGGTATCGTGGCTGCAGAAGGGACATCAAATGTTGGTTGACGAGCAGTGCGAGGTGGAATTCCAGATAGGCAGGTATAAGGACAGAATTATCTACGACGTTATGCCAATGGATGTTTGTCATATACTGTTAGGAAGACCCTGGCAGTTTGACAGGAAAGTGGTTCATGACGGAAAAACAAACTGTTATAAGTTTGTTAAAGATGGGATCAAGCACACGCTTGTACCCATTAGGGAGGAAGGTGCAGCAGAAACCAGTGGGGTAAAAGCACTGTTGTTAGGTGGGAAAGAGTTCTTAAAACAAATTGAAAACATCGATGTAAATTTCGCTGTTGTAAGGAGGCCAAAGACAGTGGTCTTGCACACTACAATTACAGATTTACCTGAGGAGGTTCAGAACATGTTACAGGATTTTGGGGACATAATAGTAGATGATCTTCCAGACGTGTTACCTCCCGAGAGAGGTATCAGCCACTGTATTGATTTTATACCAGGAGCTAGCTTGCCCAACAAGGCAACTTATCGTATGAGCCCGAAAGATCATGAAGAAATTCGGAAGCAGGTGCAGGAATTGCTGGACAAAGGACTGATTAGAGAGAGTATGAGTCCCTGTGCAGTTCCAACAGTATTAGCTCCTAAGAAAGGTGGCGAATGGCGGATGTGTACAGATTCGAGAGCTATTAATAAGATTACAATTCGGTACAGGTTTCCGTTACCGAGAATGGATGATATGATGGACTGTTTGAGTGGGGCAGCCTATTTTTCGAAGATTGACTTGAAGAGTGGTTATCACCAAATCCGAATTCGAGAGGGGGATGAGTGGAAGACAGCTTTCAAGACAAATGAAGGACTGTACGAATGGCTGGTGATGCCATTTGGTTTGAGAAACGCTCCCAGTACTTTCATGCGCCTGATGAATGAAGTACTGAAGGATTTTATTGGAAAATTTGTGATTGTGTACTTAGATGATATTCTAATCTTCAGCAGAACCAAAGAGGAACACTTTCGTCATGTTCGAAGTGTATTGAGGAGATTACAGCAGAACAAACTGCTGATAAATTTAAATAAGTGTACTTTCTTTCAAAAAGAATTAGTTTATTTGGGTTTTGTGATTGCAGAGAATGAGCTGAAGATGGATCCGGAGAAGATTGCAGCGATAGTTAGCTGGCCATCCCCAAAGAGTTTGTTCGAGGTTCGAAGTTTTCATGGCTTGGCAAGCTTTTACAGGAAGTTTATCAGGAACTTCAGCGAGATCTGTGCACCCATGTTGGACACAATTAAGAAGGCCAATCAGCCTTTTTGCTAGACTGAAGCAGCAGAAAAAAGTTTTCAAACTCTGAAGCGAAAGATCACAGAAAGGCCGATCTTGCGATTACCAGATTTCAACAAACTTTTTCAAGTTCGTTGTGATGCCAACGGTACAGCCATTGGAGCCATACTTAGCCAGGAGGACAGACCAGTTGCCTA
The DNA here is from genome assembly GCA_034641835.2 of Pinus albicaulis. Lineage (NCBI taxonomy): Eukaryota > Viridiplantae > Streptophyta > Pinopsida > Pinales > Pinaceae > Pinus > Pinus albicaulis. The sequence goes on along the minus strand of CM076580.1, from coordinate 1,402,600,387 downwards.
TTTCAGTGAGAAGTTGAACGAAAGCAGACAGAAGTATTCATCCTACGACAAAGAGTTTTATGCGGTCGTTCAAGCTTTGAAGCATTGGAGGCACTATCTGTTAGGTAACGAGTTTGTGTTATTTTCTGACGATTCTGCTTTACAGTATGTTATGCAGCAACACAAGTTGAATCACAAGCATGCAGAGTGGGTGGAATATCTGCAAAGCTTTACATTCGTACTGAAACATATCAATGGGAAATCCAACAAGGTGGCAGATGCATTGAGCAGAAGAGTTTTACTCTTACAGGATAGTATGGTGCAGGTGCTAGGTTTTGATCACCTGAAGGATTTGTATCAGGTGGATGCAGACTTTAAGGAGGCCTATGAGGCCTGCCAAAACCCTCTGTTAAGAAATAATAGTCCATGGTTGGACTATAATCTACAGGAAGGGTTGCTATTCAAGGGAGTACAGTTATGCATGTCTGATTGTTCGATGAGAGAGAACATCATCCGGGAAAAGCATAGCGGGGGTCTAGCCGGGCATTTCGGTATAGACAAAACACTTTCACAAGTGGAGCATTTTTATTTCTGGCCAAGATTGCGACGAGACGTGCAAAGGTATGTGAGCCGGTGCAAAACATGTCAACTGGCGAAGGGCCACAGCCAAAATGCAGGTCTTTATATACCACTACCCATTCCGAGCAGACCATGGGACTCAGTCAGCTTGGATTTTGTCTTGGGTTTGCCTAAGACACAGCGGGGTTTCGATTCAGTAATGGTGGTAGTGGATCGGTTTTCCAAAATGGCTCATTTTATACCTTGCAGCAAAACCAGTGATGCTACTCATGTAGCACACCTGTTTTTCACAGAGATTGTTAGGCTACACGGTCTACCGAGATCCATCGTTTCCGACAGGGATGTGAAGTTCACCGGACATTTTTGGCGAACCTTGTGGAAAAAGTTGGACACTCAGTTACAGTTCAGCTCCGCTTACCACCCACAGACTGATGGGCAGACTGAAGTGGTGAACAGGAGTCTAGGAAATTTAATACGGAGCTTAATAGGCAAGAATTCATGAATGTGGGATCGTGTACTTGCTCAGGCAGAGTTCGCATACAACGATTCACCTAATCGCAGCTCAGGTTACAGTCCCTTCCAAATCTTGTATGGCATGCATCCTCGCGGAGTGCATGAACTGCGAGACTTGGGAAAACTTGAAAAATGGAGTGCAGACGGGGAAGATTTCGCCCAAGCAATGAGCGACTTGCATGAAACAGTGAAACTGAAATTACAGGACAGCAGTCAGAAATATAAGCAGCGGGATGATTTGAAAAGACGAGAAGTTCAGTTTAACGTGGGAGACGAAGTCCTCGCGCACCTGCGCAAGGAACGGTTTCCAAGAAAGGAATATAATAAGCTGAAATTTAAGAAGATTGGCCCTTGCAAGATCATTCGCAAGTTTTCCGCAAATGCCTATGAGTTGCAGTTGCCACAAGGGATAGGTATTTCGCCCATCTTTAATGTGGCATATTTATTTCCTTATGTTGCTGGTACTGAGAATGACGCAGCAGGAAGGCCGGAACGGGACACCAAGGTTGAGGAAGATTCTTGGATGAGGCAGATGCCCACGGCACAGCCACTTGAGATCGAGAGTGTTCTCGATACACAGGTAGCCAGGCGTACCCGAAGGAAAGAATATCTGCAGTATTTAGTCAAGTGGAAGAACCGCCCAATAGAGGACAGCTCGTGGCTTGACGCGACGCAGATACAGAAAGCAGGTTACTCTGTCGACGATCTCATGGAACGGAGCCATGACTTTTTTCCACCCCGGGAGCCTGATGCAGGAGCATCCAGCTCAGAGGAGGGAAAAGAAGGTTGACTGTCTCGACAGGAAGAAGATTTATGCACATGTTGATAGGCAGGTTATGGAACCTGTTCTTTTATTTGTTTTTATTTAATGTTACCCAGAAATTAGGCAGAAGTATTAGGGTTCAGGATTATTAACTCTTTTGGTAAATTAATAGTCTGACTGTTTGTTAAATAAGAGTCTCACAGTTTTGTTTTAAAAGGCAATTAGGAGTCCGATTAGTTTTTGTTTAAAGAGAGGAGAACCGACTAGACAGTTAGAATATTCCAGTTACCAATTACAACTGAAAACAAGAAACTGTTACACGTTTTCTTTTCTTGAAAAGTATTTAAATCAGAGAGGAACTCAAATGTAAGGTTCGGAATTTTGAGAAAGAAAAAGCATAATAAGAACCAGAGAAATTGAATCATCTGTCAAAAGAAATTTACAGCTATAGCCAATCTCACATGAATGTGTAATATCCTACTGCATTTTGAAAATAACTGTGAATATGTATGTTAAAAAGTACAGGAAGCTATAAACTCTTGCAGACAGAAACGTGTATAGCGCAAGGAGCAAATATCCGACAGCATGCGAAAGGAGATAACGCACAGGAGAGGAATGAAGAGCCATAATAGACATTAACAAATTCTTTTTCCAGCAAAAAGATTCGAGAAGCAATCAGCTACCATCGATAATATACATCAGAAGGAACCCAGGTAATACAACAAGAACTTTTTCACATTAATTGAGTAAAAGCAGTCAGAGTAATATTCAGGAACAGTCCTTTTACATTTAGCAGAAAACCCTTTGTTTTGTGATGGAAAACGCAAAGTAGGGTTTGCATAAACTAACAAGCAGTGCCCAGCGGCAACTGTGGTAACTTCCAAATCGAACCAGACAGAAACCCTATGGCTACGACATAATTTGCCAACAGAGAATTGTTGAAATAGTTCTCAAAAACCAAGTACGCAGAAAGAGCAGAAACCAGGAAAGACACAGAAAAAATTTCCAAGTTAACCGGTCACAAAACAGAGCGACCCTACCCTTTTCCTCGGTTGGGTTGTTTTCTTTTCCGAACGGTCGAACCACAGAAACCTCGAGCTTGGTCGACCTGCACAATAAGCAAGCGCACAGGAGTTACAAACCTGCAAATAAAATGAGGGATGAAAACGAAGTTTAAAAACCAAAGAACAGGGAGCAAGCCTGTAGCATTTACCTGGTGGTTAAGGAGAAACAGTGAACGAGGAGACAAAACGACAAAGCAAACCCTGCTCACCAGGAGCAACAAACATAAGTAGCTGATGAAAATGGAAGGCAGAGTATAGCATGGAACTTCAAATTACCTTGGTAGAAACCCGAGCGAGTTGAAAAGGTTGGAAGCAAATCCGGAAGATTCAACCTGAAACAGGAGCGTGAAGTTAAGACCTGCGAACCATTAAGTCTGCAACGAGACCACGAGAAAATCCAGCCAGAGCATTGTCGATTTCAGTTCAGAGCAAACAAAATTGGACTGACAGCGTACCAAAAACACAGCAAGAATACACAGTGAACCAGAAAGAAACAACGAAACCAACAACAAACCTATCCGGAGAAACACCACGGCGCCGACGGGAGAATGGAGTGAAAGAATTCATCGGACCAGCAACACGAGCAGTTAAACCCTCGACAGAAAAACCAGAGCAGCGGAACGCCGAAGCGCCAAGGAGAAATGAACTGTTGTCGTAGTGAGGTTAGGGTTTGTTGAAAGGCGGGAGGAGCGAGAATCTAGGCGCACAGGTGTCACCAAAGTGACATTCCACAGGGCCCGAGTTGCAATTAGAATTTAATGATAGGGCAGATCCGATCATACGAATAAGGTACCACTTAAAAGCCATATCCGTACATTTGCTATGCAAATAAATAACATCGATAAATATCTATGCCACGTATGAAAGGAGTGACCTTAGAATAAGGTTGAAGAATTTTTATATTGGGAACCAGTTAATGCACAGACCGAGGGCTTAGGCCTTCAGGGGGGGATATTATGGCTTTCGTGCATGCGATAGACATGATGCAGGTCCAACTGCCTACATCAACCACAATCTGATGAATATTTTTTTCCCATAATGGTAACTTGAATAAAAAAATATACCTAATATGGGAGGCGAGGAATGAAATTCTGAAGATCAAACCAGAATCTGCAGGATCAATCCTTCCAATAGTGGAGATTAGTGTGTTTCATTGTGATGGGCACAACTGAAGGACCTCCGAAGAAGACATCGTCGAAGGCGTTTGAGCTAGACCTTTTGAAATATTGTAGTGTTGTGATGCTCTCACATTCATAATTTAAGATTATTTCCAAAGAACACCTTTTGTGGGTGGCTGGATGATGGAGTCACTACTGGGTCTCTTAATTTGGAGAGGAATAGAGGTGGGAGGCATGGAAGATGAAAGGTGATATGTAACTTTTGATTCCACATGAGCCTTGGATAGATTGGGATAATATTTTGTTCTTGTGGTGATGGTAACAAATTGCGTTCCAGCCATGAAAACCTGAGAGCTTTCAAAAGATTGAGCTTTATCTACCATTTGCATCTGCTAGGAAGGGAAGGGTTCTTTCAAAATGGCAGGAGTCCTGGGTGTGCCCTTCAGTAGAGGGGAAACTTAGACATGCTGAGGAAAATCCCTGGTGTAACGATTGTCATCACATATGAGACAAGGATACTTGGGGTTATGTGTTGAAGAATCACCAGCATATGACTTCTTTGAATCATGTTTACAGTTTTCAGATTTAGACTTGTCTTTACCCTTTTTATTAGCCTTCGAGGATTTATCTGCTGCGGTAGATTGAAAAAAATTTACCTCTGAGATTTTAACAGGATTATTCTAGTTATGGGAAGGAGTAGGGGTCGTTGCGAAAACAATGGATTTCGACTTTGAAGAAGTCTTAGGCCCACTACTATCAGTGTGAGCCACTTTCTTGAATCACACCATCCATTGGAGGTGTAACAAGAGACTGAGATGATGCGGAATCACTCGAAGGTCGTGGTGCATTAGGTAATAACTCATATAGAGTCCAAGACTCAAAATGGTAAGGGTTGGTGATGAGGCGAGAAAGGTCGGGGGTTCCAACCTAATTAATAGAGATTTTGCCTCTAGTAGGGCATATTTTTTCCCGGATATGCATATTTCCCCCATGGCTAATAAGGACCTTGATGCAAATATTTTTAATAGTGACCTTGTTGGGATTGTTGATACGACCCCTGCAAGAACTACAGATGCATAATTTTCTAGATAAAGGGTCCCAGATAAGATCCTTTCTAAACATGAGGTCTATTTTTCGGTCCCTGCTTAATGTAGGATCCCTACTGAACATAGCGTCCAGCTTGATGTCCCTGCTAAACAAGCCTGTGGTCCTTGCTAAACAGAGGGTCTAGCCTAGGGTCCTGGTTGAGCCTACTGGTACCGAGGAATTTGCTGATATGAAGCACTAGGATGAGGCCCATAGTGGGGTTGCTGGGATTGATATTGAGGAAATGGCTGGTATTGAGCACCATACTAACGAGGGAAAGGACCAGATTGACCCAGAAGGAGATTGAGACTAGCTTGGGTGTAAGAACCAAACTAAGGATCAGTTGCAAAAACACTTGCCGAGGGCTGGGGCCATTGGAAATACTGCTGAGATACGTTATGGGTTGGGGAACATATTGATATTGTACATTCAACCTTTCATCATAATGAATGTTAGGATGTTCAATATACAAATATGATATGTTCCATTGCTGAAGGGGCTTTTGAACTTGGGAATATTGATCATGAGGGTGTGCTGCCAGAGGAATAGACCCAGAAATTGGCTACCCCCCCACCCAGCAACGGAGGTACATAAATAGGGTTTGTTGTGAAACCAACTCTAAAAATAGAAGAAAAGAGATATCAACAACTTCGAAATAAGCCACTTCGAGGGGGAAACCTCCAATACATTACATGAATGAAAAATTATTGGATGATACAAATGACAAAAACCTCCTTCTATATATAGGAGTCCATGGGGCCAAAATATAATCCTAGTGGGGCCACAATGTAATCATAGCCGACCTAACAATAATAATGTAAGGGCACAATAATAAAAATATGGGGGTTACAGGGGTACAACAATAACGATAAGGGGGGCTACACTAACATCATAAGGGACTACACTATAAATATAGGGACTTAGCATGCCCCACTCCTTCAAACAAGTGTTTTCCTCAATGCTTGATTATTTCTTGATGCTTGTGTATAAAGTTCTCATCCTCGCATGTGGAATATTCTATAGGAAATTTCTTCCACTTATTGAGATACTCTGAAATTAATCGTACGTTTTGAGTTCTTGTTTCTGTGACTAATTCATAACTTCTTTCGATGTGATGTTGATCTTCTTATTGTTTCATTAGATTGCGTACCAAAGTCAGGTTATACTTTGAGAGTTGGAGAACTTGTTGTTGATGCTCGATGTGATCTTCCACTAATTTATCATCCATATTAGCTATTATTTGATCCTTCAAACCATCCAACTTAGCCACCATTTCTTCTTTTAAACCATCTATGTCATCTTCAGTTGCTCTTCGTAAGATCGAAATTTGTTGCACTTGGTACCGTAATTTTGATATCTCATACTGCAATTCTTCCTCTTCATGCGTCATAGTACATATTTTTGAGGGCTTAATGGGTATGGAAATATTTTTTGAAGGAATTGTAGAACCCAATACTAATAAAAATTCTAAAATATGCCCTTGGAATCACTTCAAACTTCTTTTTCAAACAAACGTTATGCATTTTTAAAAACCAAATACACACCTTTTTCTTGCTTTTGAGGAACTCGATATTGAAACTGAGTTATCTCTGTGCCTTCAAATCTTAAATATGTGAAATTTGGCACTGAGGTAGCCCTCTAAATTATCTTTCGAATGTTGCAAGTCTGACCTGATTTTGATTCTTCACGACGACATTATGTCTAACCTCCCACAATGAACTAATTATGGTCTCGTTTAGTAGAGTGAACTTGTACGAATTGCCACGTGTCATTGTTTTCTCCTTTGGCTCTGCAATTTATAGAAAGAAAACTACAATCTGTCTAATTCCAGTCACTTTTTACAGAATTCCAATCTGTTTCTCAGAGAGAGATTTATGAATATTTTCCCACGATCGCCTCTTTGAAATGAAATTTGGGAGCCTGAAAAAGACCTAACTTCCACAAATCATATCTCCTAAAATATTGTGAAACAAGCTTTGAAATTTTGCAACGATGTTCCTCAGGATGTTTGCTTCGTGCTCTAGCAATTTCAGCTTGTGAAATTTCGTAGAAAAAAATGTTATAGTGAAAATTCCATGATTACCTTTTTAAGTGAAATTCAGGAGCCTGTAGAAAGCCCTAACTTCAACAAATCATATCTCCGAAAATATTGCAAACCAAGATTTGATATTTTTCACGATGTTCATCAGGATTTCGGATTAACGCTCTAAGAATTTCAGCTTCTGAACCTTCGTATAAAAAACATTAGAGAAAAAATGCCACGATGACCTGTTGGGAGCAACGAAACCCTAGAATCCAAAGCTCTGACACCAAATGTTGTGAAACCAACTCCAAAAATAGAATAAAAGAGATATAAACGCCTTATAAATAAGCCACTTCAAGGGGGAAACCTCCAATACATTACATGATGAATAATTCTTCGATGATACAAATGACGAAAACCTCCTTCTATATATAGGAGTCCATGGGGCCACAATATAATCCTAGTGGGGCCACAACGTAATCCTAGCTGACCTAACAATAATAATGTTAGGGCACAATAATAACAATATGGGGGTCACAGGGGTACAAAAATAATAATAAGGGGGCCTACATTAACATAATAAGGGACTACACTATTAATATAAGGACTTAACATGGTTAGACTCCCCCTAGGAACGGACAGAACCGTGGATTTCCCACTCAATTGTGGGACTGTAGTCATCGTAGATGGAGAAAATGTGACAGAAGATACGATCTACACGTTCATTTGACCAACGGTGATCGTAGGTCAAACAACAAGTTGAGACATAACTACCACATTCGAAAATAATGGGATGCAAGATAGAGGAATACCCGTTGACCAAACAAGATCCAGAAATAATGGTGTACCACTGGAAGCTCTAGAAATTAGGTTTCCCAAAGAAGGATAACCATGCGGGAGCGTAGATAGAACATGAATAGACAATATTTCGGTTCCACTTCCTAAATCGTGAGGTGTGGATTCAAACAAATCTCCCCCAAATAGAAACACTGATTAATAATCTTCTGGGATATAAGAGCCAAACGTTTCATGAAGAGTACTTTGAGGAGTGCTCACAAATGGAACATCGTCAGCATTGTATTCCATTTCGTTAGGAAACAACCGATGAACATTAGAGTGAGATGCTACTAGAGAAGCCCGAAAATGGATTCTTAGTTGATCAAAAGCACTATAAGGTTGTTGGGGTGAGATTAAAACCGGATCAAAGAGCGGATTTTGAGGAAGGACTGAGAACTGTGCAGAAGGTTTGGGGCTTTCCGACTAATATTCTTCCAATTTTGTCTAAGGAGAATCTTTAGGGGGTGCTCGAGATGATATGGGTTTAAAACAGATGACAATTCCAAGCTCTTCACCCTGCACTTCGAGGGGTCCAACTGGAAAATGAGGGACTGTAGGAGGAGGTTATTGAGATCCGTTAGAGGAAGGAATAGGTGAATTTGATGATTCAGCCATGATGATCTTTCAAAAGAAGATAAAAAAGGAAGGAGGTGAACAATATCACAATTTACCAAGAAATTAAAGGCTAGAGAACTGCACGAGTGAGATGTTTTCGCGGGAAAATAATTTTATAATTAACAAAAAATAAATAAAAAAGGTTGTGCTAGGAATAAATATTTACCAAGTATCCTTGAAATGTAATATAAACCTCAATCATCAAATGATAGAAAAATGACCAAGGACTTAACGTATGGCAATTAATCTCTCTGAATTCTCTATTTGGTGTATCACATCTACAAGACGGCCAACTCGGTTACCTATGGCAGGCGTGCAACCTAGTGGTGTCTCCCCAAATATACAAGATGGTACGTGGAAGTCTAGTACGTATTAGTGTTGTCTAATGTGTAACCATTCGATGAGATCGTCCAAAATATACTTATCATACATCAATGTAATTCCATACGTGGGATGATATATCACCCCTGAGTTGTAACGTAGACCGTTAACGACAACTCCTATGCATAGTGATGTCGGAACGCGTCTCTAGCCTGGACCACTAAATATTATTGTTAATTCCAATGCTCCTTAAGGTAAATTGGGTTCATTTTAAGTTGATCTTGATTAAAGTTTATGTTTCAAGGCTCAAAACGAAAGTCACCTGAATCCTTATGGTTCAGACTAAATTCAAAAAATAAAGCTTTCAATTTCGATGAATCCTAAACTATTTAGGGAAGAGAGACAAGTAATAATGCACTCAATGTCGTAACAATAATCCCCCCCCAAACTAGTTCAGAGTTACGAAATGCAATGCTTTTCAATTGAATTCACTTTCCCAACAAATGAAACTTATTGAAAATTGAAAATTCTTTTCCTTTCACTAAGATGCACGGAAATATTTTTTGTTTCTCTCTTTGAAACGTAATCAAAAGAAAAGCAAATGAACGAAAGAAGAAATGAAAAATCCTTTTACTTTTTTTTTTTTCTTTTTCAGTCGAACCAAACAAAAATCACATTAAAGAATTCACGAATGAAATTATTCTCACTCTTCTTAAAAAGATAAAGATAATCTAAATCAAAATAAAATTAAAATCAGTTCCAATTCCTTTTGAATTTAGACAAAACATACTCTTCTAGGATTGTGCACCAAACAATTTGTAATCTTATGCTTGACACTAAACCGAAGGGAAAATTCAGAGATGCAAAGTTTACCAAAACATACAACAATTTACTTCGAAACAAGAAAAGAACAATGTGACAATGGGTGTTTGGAATGGTGAAGAATTCCCAAACTTACAAACAAATCAGAGAGACGTAAAAGACTCACTAAAAGAAGATAGGTAAGTCAAACCCACAACAAGGAGATCAGTGATATCTCATAGACTCCATCAAGGGCCAGGACGTACTCGATAATCAAAAGCGGAAACTCAGATTTTCCTAGGAATGAGATCAACGCTTCTATGCTGAGTAGAAGGGTATTGAAAGACCAATCCTCAAGGTTGTACTATATAGACCGGGACTGCCAACACTATTGTGAAGACAGAAAGGGAGTTGGTCACTAAAAACAAGGAAAAATAAAAGGAGTCTCACACAGACACCAGAACTGACACAGTGAAGTGACTAACAATCCTTACACAAGCTGACAGAGGCCTAAGAAGATTTAAATTTTAAAAATCATTGAAATGGATACAAGATCAATTTGGGGAAGAAGGAAAAAAGGCTAAAGCTCCCTAGAGGAGTCACTAGTTCTATTATCAAGATAAATCCCATCTGTGGATAGAGGCAATCTCTCTAGCCCTACAGTGGGTCTAGCAACACAAGATTGTTTCTAACACAAAGATTTATTAACTAATGTTTACAAGGAAATGCAGAAAGAGACATAAATACCTTTTTCCAGATGTTGTGCTTGAATCCATTGATGGTGACCTCGATCCACGATCCTTGTGGACTTGCTTCCTGCTACTAATCACGTGCGAATACATTCATATGATCAAGAGACAACAACAAACATGATACAAGACATAATAAAGGTAAACACTAGTTATCTAGCAGATCAAAGAGTACCCGAAAATTTTATAAACATGTAAACAAATATAGAAAGAAAACATGTTATTATTGATAAATTACAAATGGAGAGATTACAATTAGTATTTGATAGTGGAGGTGTCCTTAAGTTAAAATATGAGTCCTACACTAAAGCTCAAAAAGCATTCCTTATCTAGAGAACTTAGGCTTTATCATGATGCTAGCATGAAAAGGGATGAGAGTTTAAATGAGTCTAACAATGATAAAACAAGCTCTAAACTTGGGGTAATGAAGAATCTAAATCTATAGGAAGGGAGAAGAGGTCGGGAGCCCATGTAACGAGGAGGAAGGCCCACTTTCTAATGGATGATCCCCGATGGATGGGATCAAGGCTCTAAAATGAGAAAGATTGAACTTATCATCATTGTTCAACAACCAAATTGACACCCTTGATCTTGTAGAGGTCATGGCTTCTCCTCCACTTGAGGAAGTATTTCAAGAATGGGGATCAACCCGATTTTCCAAGATATTAGGGCATTGACAGCACTGGGCCAAAACTGTGAAAAGGAAATCAACGCAGTCATGGTGCCAGGAAAAGCGCTGACCGAGGAAACTAGAAATTTTACCGAGTTTCTCTAGTAATATTTCAAGGATGTCTTCTTTGGATCTTCAAGGGGATATGTTAACATATTTCTTGATGGTGGAAACATTGCATAGGAACTGTCACGGGGTATTTCAGGATCAGGCATGGGAAAATGAGCATGGTGACAAATTATTGTGTAACAAGTCTAGTATTTTGATAAGTAACCAATAATATAAATATTATATAAGTAAGAATATTGTGAGGCATAGTCTCGATGGTGTAATTTTCCTTTAAAGTTGGAAGTTGTAAAACACATGACTGACACATGCTTAATGGGTTAGACTAGATCCAAAAATGAACCTTGTGGCCGTGAGGAGTCTCTAGGGTCATGACATGTTGATTAGGCATATCGTGGGTAATATAAGTGATTGATGCTCATGAAAAATTTATGAGGTCATGTTGATGCAATGTGGTAATTAGGATTTTTTTGTCATTTGAGATGCTCAAATGGAATGAAAACTCTAGCCCTATGACAAATGGTATTAGATCCATGTTTAAATGTGGAAATTGTTGATATTTCTCTACACCTCTTACACCCCTTTGATTGGAGCCTTCTTGATGACAACATCAATAATTCAAGTGGGGGTTAATATATGGAGTACGTTAGTCCGCACATGAGGTGCCATTAATGATGGTACAATCTAGGGGATGTTGGGAATGATTGGAAACTTGCATGGTGATTCCATATGCTATGGGAGCCTTGGTGATAATGTCATGGTGATTGATGAAACGATTAGGATAATTTACTAGGAATATTCTAGGAGAACCAAGGATGTTTCATGGAGTAGGATAGATGACGAATGAGGAGTTACATTGAGAACACTTGAGTATAATATGATATGGTTGTCAATGTGATATATTTTTTGTTTTATGTGGAAAGGAAAAAACCATGATAAGTGCGTTGAAGTTATGTGAATGCCTAATTAAGGAGGAATGAGTCAACATAGATGGATGATATTATTTTCTCATGCTGGACCATGTTTATTAAAATTTGAATGGTGATAGTAGGATGCATATAGTTGGATGGTGATGACTCAACATGCCTAAAATGAATAATGATCAAATTGGGTTTGATTATGACATCTTCACTAGATGTATTTCAAGTGATATATTTAGTTGATCGTCATGCTTATGTAGCAAGATCGCGTAGGGGATGCATGGTAACTAGGGTTTTCCAACGACATGGTATGTTCCAATGGAATGAAAACTATAACCGGATGAGACATTCATTTTATTATCAAGGATTCAATCATTAGTCAATGTTTTTCCAACATTCAAAAAAATAAATTTAAGTCCTTTTTATAAAAAATAAGTGTAACAAAGAATATGTCAAAAAAAACCTATCATAATGAAAATATTTTTTCTATTATTCTTCTTCGTTTAATAAAAGTAGTCTCCATTTTCCATAATCCACAATTGTTATAGCCCTACAACTTTATAACACTGCCCTGTGGATATTTTATATAGAGATAATTATATTATTTTTGGAGATTTGATTACATTTAAAGGATAATTGGAAACTTTCAAAATATTATATATAAATTTTAAAGAATTTATCATAGATTTTCATTTTCAGCTTAGCTTGGAGTATGAACTTGGTAAAAAATGTGTTAATCTAATATACAAAAATTGTCTCAATCTAATATAGAAAAAATCATTTAGTACCAAGTATTCCCATATTTACCTTGAATTTATTGGAATTAGTAAAAAGACCAATTAACTCAGTGAGTTTATATTCTACCCTAACAATAATCCTTATAGTTATGTTATAACTTTGTTTTCACATTTCTAATTATTATCAAATATCCTTATTATTATATTATTTCCTTTTAACTATACTGTTGTAATAACTACATTATATTTATTATTCTATGTCATACCTTCTAAAATACTCTATATTATATTTTTGAAATAAATTATCCTAAAAATATGATAATTTAGAATTTGTTAACCCATTGAGTTGACATGTATCAATCATTTTTTCTAAATTTAAGATATATTAAACCCTAAAAAGTGATCTCATCCATGGGTGCCCTAAGAAACTGTTAACCGATGGAGCAACTAGTGGCCTTAATACCTCCACTTCCCATGTACGACGTTAAACCATCACATCTGCATCATGATGTCACATCAAATTATGCCGGTGAATAACGATTACTTTGTTGTAGGAATTCTAGTGAATCAATTTTTTTTTAATTTCTTTACTAAGTAATTTGTTTTTCTAAACTTTTTTGCTACTAGTTTTGTTGCAGGGCTTTAAACGTAGTTTTCTTTTGGTTTTACCATAAATATGAAGTGTCATAGGTGTCGCCCCCACGGCGTGGGGAAACTAAACGAAAGTGAAATCTTGTTACATGGATTTAACCGTAGTTTTTTTTGAGGTTTTACATGGATTTCTAGCATTTATTGTTGTGTGGCTTTATGCTTCTGAGATTTTAAGTAGATTTTCATAATTCTGGATTCATGGAAAATTATTTCAGGTGGAGTTAAGCTCGTATATCAGTGAACAAGTTTAGCATTTAAATGTTTTTTTTAATGTGCAAAATTTTCCATGTCATATCAAATTTTAAATTAAAAAGACTTATGGTTTTGTGTACTATGAGGTCAGGTGCCATTTTAGGTAGATATTTTTCACATAATGAGGTTCCTTGTTTCGTTTTTTCATTCTTCTTTATTACAATTTCTATATGTGTGTGTGTGTGTGTGAGGTTGGTTTTTAAGAAGCAATATAAGTTGTGACAATGTTTATGGCTGGCTAAATACTTTGTAGCCTTCTGCAATCAGGAAATTAAGTGTAGTTATTGTTGTGTGTCTTTATGCTTCTGAGATTTTAAGTGGATTTTTAGAATTCTGTATTCATGGAAGTGTAGTTAAGTTCCTATATCATTGAACAAGTTTAGCGTTTAAATGTTTTTTTGTTGTGCAATATGTTCCATGTTATATCAAATTTTACATTAAAAGGACTTATGGTTTTGTGTATTATGAAGTTAGGTGTCGTTTAAGGTAGATCTTTTTCACATGATGACATTCCTTGTTTCGTTTTTCATTCTTACTTATTACAATATCGATATATATATATATATATATATATATATATATATATATATATATAAGGTTGGTTTTTAAGAAGCAATATAAGTTGTGACAATGTTTATGGCTGCCTGAATACTTTGTAGCGTTCTGTGATTATTTTTGTGTGGCTTTATGATTTTGAGATTTTAAGTGGATTTTCATAATTCTATATTCATGGAAAATTATTTTGATTGTAATTAAGCTAGTATATCACTGAACAAGTTTAGTTTTTAAATGTTTTTTTAATGCGCAAACTTTTCCATGTCATATCAAATTTTGCATTAAAAATACGTCTGATTTTTCTTATTATCAAGTTAGGTGCTGTTTGATGTATATATTTTTCACATGATCATGAAGTTTCTTGTTTCTTTTCTTCTTTAATACTTATTACAATTTGGATATATATATATATATATATATATATATATATATATATATATATGTATGTATGTATGTATGTATGTATGTATGTATGTATGTATGTATGTATGTATGGGGTTAGTTTTTAAGGGGAAATATAATTTGTGAGAATGTTTATGGCATAATCTCTGGTATGAATGGTTGAATACTTTGTTCCATGATTGAACTTAGCAGTTATATTTTTCTATTACTAGAATGGCATTTTGAGAACCTGGTAATTTCAGGGGGCCATTGCACTTTCCACAACTGCAATTGTTTTGGTTCAAGTGTGCAACCCTTAAGTAGAATTAACATTGTGAATATTTGTCATTCTCATAGCTATGTTTTTTAATGGTTACATTTGATTAATATGTAATTAAGCTAAAGAGTGGTTACATATGGACCCAAATCCCTCTTGTTGTGAATAAATTGAACAGTGATATTGTGAGCATTGTTTGATGAATTTTGAATATTCATCGATATAATGAATTGTCCTATGCATTTCGTTCAAAGTACATATATAATAAATACATGACACGTACATGATTTATATTTAGCAGAAGGTATTCTAAGTGGTGGATAACTTTCCTTTTCTCTCAAGAATTTGGAAAATCAACCCTTCAAGTTTGGTTTAACGTTTAGGTAGTTGAATTTATAAATAGAGAAACATATTATTTTATTAGCTATTATTAATGTTCAATAACATCAATTTACATCATTAATCATGTTGGACACCTAATCCTCAATGGGTAGGTGTGGAAGCCGAAAAGTCATAAAGGAGTCCAAGTGACCTTGGAATGCAGAATCCAAGGGTCATGCCTAATGTACTATAAAATCACATCTATGGTTAATACTAATATATCTCATGCCTATCTTTCTTATGTGTGTGTTTACTTTCTCATCCACCATGTGTGTGTTTAACATGGTATTAGAGCCATAATGAGTGGTCTTCCTCTATGCATTTATGTGTTCCATTGAAAGTGCTGGTGTTAGCATAAATTTCTGGTGGACCTCTGCACACTGCCCATTGCACAGTCCCCATTGTGTGTTACTCGAGCAAGTCTAGAATCCAGTTACCTAGCTCAAATTATAACACTGCACTCTGTCATCACACGGTGGTCTCTGATAGCTCCATGTGTTGCTGCAACTCTAATTAATATTCCTACCTTCCAGTGAACTCACCTTCCTCTGTCACACTGGCAGCTCCATCTTCAACGCCCTAGATTCTCCTTTCTAGTTGGGCACAATAGAATTAGTAGAAATATTTGAAGAACGACGGATCCCTCAGCCTCATCACCCGAATATCATCATAGTTCTAGTTAATGCATGGTTTAAGGTGTGCATTATGATATGTGTTAAAGAAAAAATTTAAGGTTGAGGCCTGGTATGCATTTTGATATGCATTGATGCATTGTTGGTATCCCTCCTCCCTCCACGTGCTTGTTATATTCTTTTTGGAGCCTTTTTGCTTCTAATTCCTTGAAGCTTCTTTTCAAAATTTCTGTCATCTTCGTAGTGTTCCAGTGGCATGTTCCTGTGTACGGTGCTCCCTGTAGTGATTGAGCCTGCTCCTGTGCGCTAGCCTTCCAACTCCTTTCTAGCCTACGCACTTCCCTCTCATCTCCCACAGTCGCACTCCTGGCCTTCACAAAGCTCTTATCCCATCGCGCTCTTCCCTTCACACTACCACTTCTTGGTTCACTACTCCTCCCTCGCCAACCTTGTTTGCATGTCACCAAGCTCCTTGGTGCAAACATTTAATCATATGCTTGGCACAATGATTCATAACCTCGGTGCAAAGTTTTAACTTGTTCATGCGTTGGTTGAATTCCATTGAGTGTATATTGTATTCATTAAATGCTATC
Organism: Pinus albicaulis; assembly: GCA_034641835.2. Classification (NCBI taxonomy): domain Eukaryota; kingdom Viridiplantae; phylum Streptophyta; class Pinopsida; order Pinales; family Pinaceae; genus Pinus; species Pinus albicaulis. The sequence continues at coordinate 1,402,583,824 of CM076580.1, read as the reverse complement.
CGGCTTTAAAGAATGGAACATTGAAGCTATTTGAAACACCTTTATCAAAGGGGTGTCATTTACACATGATAACTTTCCCTCTCTCCTGATCGTTTAAGGAATTTCCATTGTGTATAGAATCATCCATTGCTTCAAAAGTGAGAAGCTCCTGGTTTTATATAAGCGGCCAGCAAAGTGTTCTCCATTCTCATTTGTGAGTGGTTAATTATTAGTGAAATATGATTGCTTTAGATAATGATTTAAAAATTTAGGAGGAAGGATTTATGAAAGCGGTCTTCAACAAACAAGGCTCCATTCCATTTCATCATGTTAGTGGCTAGAGAAGGTAGGGCATAAACCATCAGCTAGATTGTGGGGTCTCATATTTTCTTTGCAGTCTTATGAAATCAACAATCCTCAATGTTGCTATTCATGTCAGCAATAATTAGAGAGAGCATAATCAAGACATAGATGCAGGTGGGCCTTAATTGAAGTTTGTGTTGTTGGTGTCTCGCGATTCGGCATAATGGTATACCAAATGACAAGGCAATATGGAACCGGTCTTTGGAGCCTTAGGACCTATCCTTCCTAGACTCAGAGAGGGATCCCTCTACTTTTTTGCAAAGGATATGAACTTGTTTTCTTTGTGGGGTTGATTTAAGGCTAGTTATTAAGTGTGAGTTTTTTTTGTTTTGTTTTGGTTGGGTGTGATGATAAAAAAGGATAGATAGAATGAGGAAATATCTAAGTCATTGGGAAATGAAGTAAAATGGAAGTCATGATAAGTTCATTAGTGGATTGAGGAGTATCATAGGGAAAATCTAACTTGGCCAGTCGATCTTCGAGTTTTAAGGGGGGTTTATGAGATGGACATAAATTTTAAGAATGAAAAGTAGGGTAAAGGGAAATTAAGAATCCTTTATCATATGTACTTCTCAACAAAGGGACTTAAAATATCACAAGAACGTAAAGAGGCAATCAATAGACAGGGCAAACCATAAATTCTACAATCCACACTTCAGCAAGTAATACTTCAAGACAAATTTTACAATGAAATATAGAAGGCGAGAAACTCATTTAACTTCTACTGATTTCACCTTCAAGGATAGAAAACACTTAAGGCACATATATAACTATAATCAGAGAAGAGGGAACTCCTAAAATTCTTTGATTATAATTATGAATATTTCTAAAAAAATTATTCAATAAAGTACAAAGGGTATGATTGAAACCAAACCTCTTTGGCAGACTTTAAAGAATGGCACTTTAGAGACAAACTTCAAAAAAAATGTTTAAGTGGCAGCAAGTAAGCAGGGAAAACCATAAATCATTCTTGAAACCAACTGTATTCAAATATTCATGAAATAAGCAGGCTTAGGGGGTCAAAAGAGAAATTAAGAATTATCTGAAATGTCCTAGCAGAAGAAAACATTAAGACAGTGAAGAATAAACACAACTACGGTGCTTTCAAAAGACATTTCTTAGCCTAAAATTTTTATTCTACTGCAACACAAAAAGGTGGAAACATAATGAAAATAGGAAATAACATTAACAGATTAGAAGCACTTCGCCAACAACCAAGCTCAAGGATCCAGTGATCTGCCCTCCTCCATCAACTAACAAACCAAGACATCGACAAGTTCCAAGACTTGAATTTCTTTTCAACATCCAAGATACAATGTATTACTTCAGATAGTTTTCAAATGCCAACAAGATAATGATTTCAGATGCAGTATTTATGCTGAAAATGAGGAAGTGAAGCCTAAGATAGGTTTTGAGTATCATTTATTATAGAGTAAGTGAATTCCTAACCTTGAATACCATGCAAGGCTCAAGTCAGGAATATATGCAGCTACTTCTCTGTTTTAATAACTTCCATATTAACTTCTAAGGAAAAAATAGGTGAATGTGTTGAATTTAAGGCTTATTCATAAATTTTACAATAACTTCTTGACAGATAAAATATCTGTCACTCAGCTCAATAATTGCCTAAATTATTTTTGAAGGAAGCAAGGCACTTAGGTGGAAAGAAATATATTTGTGAGGAATAACTACTGTGAGCTGAGTCATTTAGAATTTTCCTTAGGTTAATCTATCCTTTGCCTGTCTTTAATCTCTGTCTTAAGCCTTAAACTTTGTTTTTATGCTTTATTATCTACTCTTTATCACTTTTTCTTCAATTCTGTTTGGTCTTTATGTTATGCTCCTTTGATATTTTCACTGTCTTCTTACTTTCTTTGACCTCCATCAATCTTCTTTTTGTTTTAATTTTCTATTTTAAGTGGCTAACCCCTTTCGTTTTTATGTTAATTAGGATTAGCCCCTTAACTCTTCTGCTTTCTTCATTTCTTCACTGCTTCTTTGTTTGTTTTTTTGTGTGTAGGTATGTGGTATTCTTCATGGCTAAAAGGTTATATATCCACCAAGGATCGTGATTTCGATGGTGTCAGGGTTTAAACCCTCGCTGTTGTTACTTCAAATTCATTTGAAACACTTTAGATTGTCATCCGGGGTTCACTCGTCTTTTCTGAGTCATTGGAATGAATCTTGGGCATTCCCGCCATTAAAACCTGTAAAAACATAAACCGGTTAATCTTTCAAAACCTGCGGGATTGGGTTGATTGTGTTTTCAAGGTTTCGGGGTCGTTGGAAGGCGTTAACAGAAGGAGAAATGGATGCAGGGGCAGGGTCCCAAAGGTGGAACCGAGAAGAATTTGAATTTTGGCGTGGAGAAAGGAACAATGTTTTTTGAAAACCATAAGTGATTTATCACACAGGTGATGAGTGGTAAGCGGTTTTGGGTCGAACATACGCGATTCCATTGGGCGATCGACATGTGTCCGGTAAAAAACCGCCTATTTTGCGTGGGTTGGTGGTTATTAAACCCATCGCTATTTTCTATGCTATATGGGATCTTGGTCGTCGGATCTCGGGTGATGAGATCGATGATGCAGACAGATCTGAGGAGCAGCGAGCGGATTCAGAGGGTGGAGCCTAGGGACAGGTGTTGGGCTGCGGTTGGGCGACAATGCCAAGTGGAACGCGGAGCCTGTTTATTTTTTATTTTTCAAAGTTTAAGTCAGGCTCGGCTCTTATAAAAAAGGTCAGGTTAGTGAAAAGTGGTGGAGGGTATGGTTATATGGGTAGAAGGGGTTGGGGCTCAAGCGGAGAGGGGCTTAAGGCTTGATTTATCAAAGGAGGTTGGTTTAGTATAAAAATAGGTTTTCTATAGGGATTTCGGAAGGGCTGATAGCCTTAAAGGTTAGATTTAAATGATGTAAAAAGGGATTTTTACATTGTTTTAATGTTTTTAGATGAAAAATGATGAATGAGGGGGGGGGGGGGTTGAAGAGGGTTTTGAGGAAGGGAAAATTTGGGTCTTTTCAGGGGAAGAGGGTTATGAATGTGAGTGGGTGTAAGGTGTTGGAATGAGGCAAACAAGCCTAAAAATGATGAAGTATTTCTTTGCAACAGAAGGGCATAATTTTAGGAGATAGAAAGTAAAATATAGTGAAAAATAACTAAACTTAGGATGATGAAGGAAATGATATTTCTAGAAGTCACAACATTTCTCAAATGTTGTTTCTAGGAATCTAGGATTATAATTTGGTCATCTTTTGATATCAGAAAAATTACTGATGACTAACAGTGGCTCCACTTGGGGAGGGAAACCTTCCTTTCAAGGTGTCCAGAACTCCAGTTTATCAAATCTCTGAGTTTCAGCAGACCAATGTCTTTTCCATTGGGTAGTTTTTGCCTTCTTTTCACTTTCTGATATTTCTTTGAAGTGACAATCTTAACAATCTGCAACATATGATTCTTTCAACGACATTTCTACCTACCGAGACCTACTTGTCCTAACATTTTTTCTTCTTTGAGTGCACTTGAACTGGAAAAATATTTGACATTTTATTCTTGAAAACAGAAATAAACTATCCACTTGTACCCTTATTTCTTCCAAGAGTTCAGATTAAACTAGTGAACTCTTTTTATCCTCTACCTAAACTATTTGACTGCCAAGATTAAACTGTTTGGCAATTTTGATTCTCTAAATTATTGACATGAAATTTAAAACATGGTTTAAATTAGGATTAGGCAGTCTGACTTACCATGGTTGAGCCATTGGAACAAGCTGCACGCAATCATGATTTTGCATAAGAAGTAACTTAGAAAGATAAGGTTTTGATCTATTATTTGTAATGCATCATTATCTGCCTCTTTGGTTCTGTTTTGAGCATGTGGAACCAGTATCCTATATTTCCTAACCTATCTTTCTTGATAACTCAATTTTGAAAATCATTGTTTTTACTAACTTATCAACATAAATTTAAAGCATGTTTAGCCATGATTAGGCTAGATGACTGAAAAATATATCATTTTGAATCAGTAGTGGAATTTGGGCTTGAACACTTTCACTAGTAATGCTTTTTGGGTATGGGGCTATACTTATTTTGAATTTTCCCTCTTATTCCTTTCTTTCATTTTTTTTTGTATTTTTGTTCTCAATATTTTCTCATGCAATGTTTATATACAATGAATGAAAGCTTTGAAGCTAATACTCTTGACAGAAATAATGTTTGACCATATTTCCATTGACAGGACCTCCAAATAATTCTTCTTCATTCAGCCCTTGTAAAAATAAATCATTATGACCCCTAATTGAATGAATGATATAAGGCCCTTTCCAAAAATTTTCAAACTTGCTATGTTTACCTTTGTCCTCCCTTCTAGAATCCCATTTCAAGACTATGTCTCCAACTTGGAAATTTGTTTATTTAGTTCTTCTGTCAAAGATCATTTTTATGCTCTCTTGAATTATTTGTGTCCTCTTGTACACTTCCTCTCTTGTATGCTACAAATGGATGGTCTGATTCAGCCTTCTCTGCATATCATTTTCTTCTGATTGCACTTCTTGGAGAAGCTTCATTACTAGAACTCCAAAGGATGTTAGGAAGACTGCATCCATGCCATATACCAACTGATAGGGAGACATATTGATGGATTTATTTGTGGTTAATCTATCAGCCCATAAAGCATGAACTAGCTTACTATGCCATGATTTCTTATTTTGATCCAACAGTCTTTTGATAATGTAGATTAGGCTTTTGTTGGAAGATTTAGCAAGTCCATTTCCCTGAGGGTAGTAAGTTGTGGAGTGTCCTATGGTTATATGGTATTTATAGCAGACATAAACCATTCCTTTTGATTTGAAGGGAACAAAATTGTCTGTAATGATCTTTCTAGGATAGCCAAATTGGGACAATATGTTGGTCTTAAGGAATTTGCTAATGATAGAGTAAGTAGAATTCCTAGAAGGCATAGCTTCTATCCACTTGGTAAAGTAATCTGTAGCAGTAAGGATCCACTTATGTTGGGCAGATGATGTTGGGTGAATTTCTCCAATAAATTCTAAACCCCATTGCTGAAAGGGAGCCTCAACACTAATGGGATGAAAAGGTAAAGGTAGGAGTTTTCTTTTTCCATAAAAAATTTGACACTTATGGCAAGTCATGGCTAGTTTTTTAGTATCAGGAAAAAGGGTGGGCTAGTAATAGCTAGCTCTAAGAATATTGTTTGATGTGGTCTTCCCGTAAAGGTGGCCTCCACATTCGCCCTCATGCAGCTCATCTATGATTTTTCCCACATCATTCTCAAGAAAACATTTAAGCAATATGCCAACAACATTTCTCCAATATAATACTCCATATAAAATGAAATAATTTAAAGCTTTCTCTTTTAATAATATAGCTTTAGTATTTGATAAAGAAGGATGAGTATTAAGATAGAGGAGCACATAAATGATATCAGCATACCAAGATGAATTCAGAAAATTTTCTTCAACATATGGAGCTGTGAATTCTTCCTGTTCTTCTAAAACATCAACCATATTCATATCTAATGCTTGGAAATATGATTCTGCCATGAGTTTTTCTAATCCTTGTCCCTTAATCAAATTGGTAGGCATGATTTCTAAATCATATTCTAAGATAATAGCAATCCATTTTCCCCTTTTACTATCAAGGCCTTCATTTAGAATCTCCTTGAAAACTGTATGTGGGACAAAAGAAAGGATATGTGAGTGTAAAATGTAGACTCAGAAATATTTCAATGCTTTTATCAAGGCTAAGGCTTGTTTCTCCATGATATTATATTTGAGTGGAGCATATCTTAAGGCTCTAATAAAGAAGGATATTGGTAGTTATCGGCCTATTTTATTATTTTTCAACAAGACTACATCAATGGCGTGTTCAGATGCAAATGAAAAAACGTAGAAATCCTTGGTGAAATCAGGACTGATAGGAACTGGTGTTTGAGTAAGAGCTTGTTTGACCAATTCAAATAATTTTTTGGATTCTAAGGTCCATTTAACTCATGTTTATTTTTTTAGCATGTTTGTGATATTCCTCAAAATTTCAACAAGGTTAGGGATGAACCTTCTCAAAAAGTTGATCTTCACAATGAAAGATTGCAATTCTTTGAGGTTTCTAGGATGGCTGATTTTCAATAAATTTTCAATCCTTTTGGGATCTAATTTGATTCCTTCTTCATAGATTATGTGTTCGAGGAGATTTCCTTCCTGTAGTCCAAAGAGTGTTTTCTTGGGATTCAAAGATAATCCATATTTCCTACATTTCTCAAAAAAAATTCTTAAATGGACTAAGTGTTCTTTGTCAGTTTTGGAGAAAACAATGATGTCATCAAGGTAAATGATTACGGAATAGCCTATGTCTTTTGAGAAAGCTATTTCCATGGCCCTTTGAAATGTAGACCCTGCATTCATCAAACCAAATGGCATTTTAACATACATGAATGTACCCCAAGGTGTGGTGAAAGAAGTTTTGTGTTGATCACTTGGGAGTACTAGCACTTGGTTGTAGCTTGAAAAACCATCCAAGAGTGAGATTCTCTTAGATCCAACCACCTTCTGGAGTATGTCATGTATCTTAGGAAAGGGGTAATTATCTTTCAGGGAGGATTTGTCCAGATTTTGAAAGTCAATGTAAAGCCTGATTTCCCCAGTCTTCTTCCTAACAGATGCAAGGTTGGAAACCCATTGTGAATATCTAAGGGGAACTATGATCTTGTCATCAGACATGTTTTTGATCTCCTTCTCAACTAAAGGTAATAAAAAAGGGTTTATCCTTCTTGGTTTTTGTTTGAAAGGTTTCTGATTTGTGTTGAATAATGCTAGTATCATATGATTTCAGATCTTTTTATCCCCATGCAAACACATCTCCAAACTCTTTAAAAAGTTCAATCTATTCTTGTTTAATATGAGCTGGAAGAGTGCTAGATAGCTTGAGCATTTTGGGTTCATTCATGCTGCCTATGTTATGCTTTTCTACATTAGCTTCTGTAGGCTCCATATTTGGTTTTTTAGCTACATCATTGAAGTCAAAAAGCTCTTCTAATGGTGTAAGACCCCTTGGTATTGAATCATTTTTTCATTTTAAAACTTCAAGGTCCTTTTGATCTAGTTCGTTTAATAATTCTACCTTATAAAGATGTTCAAATTGGTTTATATCAGCAGTAGAGGACAACTCTATTTTAGGGGTTTGTTTTTCATCAAAAGGTTCTTCTTTATTTCTTAAGATAAGTGTGGGTATATCAATATCATTTTCAGATTGCAGAAAATCATCAATGTGTTTATCTCCCTCAAAAACTTGCCAATAGTTTTCATTTTCAAGGACTGTAGGCCTATTTTTTACTTTAACAGTGAGCATTTCATTTACTAGTGGTATTTGACAATTACTGGTAGCAAAGGCAAGCTCATTCGCAAGGTTATTTTGAGCTCTAGGGATGAAAGTGAGTTCATATTTTTCAAAAGTTTTCAGGAGATCTAGGGCAGCATTACTGTATTATTTTAATCTTGGTTTTTTGGATGAATACTCCCCTTTTATTTGCCTAATAATCAGATCTAAATCTCCTTGGACTAATATTTTCTTGGCTCCTAAATATTTAAGCAAATGTAGGCTAAGAAGGAGGGCTTAATGTTCTGCAATGTTTTTGGTGTATGGAAAAACAAGTTTCTATGAATGTCCTTTGTTTGCATTATGTATCTACACACGAGCTCTAGAACGAGCTTTGCTACAAGAGCCATCAAATATCATTGTCCAAAGTGTTTCTATCTCCTGCTCACTATCATTTTTTTGTTCAAGGCTATTAAAGTTTAAGTTGTTATATTTTTTATTTGAGGGAATATTTGGCTGGTCAAGTGGGCTTAACTCTTTTTTGTTTTCAACTTCTTGTGTGTCGATTTCATCTTCAGTAAACAAGATAAATGAATCAATATCTGAATGAATGGAATAAACAAGAGCGTTGTTTGGCATATCTATGTTTCTTACCATATATTTCATATGAGATTCCCTGTATAACCTCCTTGTCTGGTTAAAAACTGGAATGGTAGCATAAGACATGTCCATTTGAAGGTTCCCCTGAAGTTTTGCTTCCCACGATCTAGATAAAAGCATGCCATACTTTGGGGGAACGTCAGCAACAACTATGTCCATAACTAGACCCTTAGCAGGAATTTGTGCTAGATTGACACATAAATTCTTGATTAGGCCTAAATATTTGACTCTGCTTGAATCAAAGGAATACAGGTCTTTGTAAGGTTTAGTAATTTCTAGGCCTAATCTCTCCATCACTACTTTTGGCATGAGATTGTGAGAGGCACCAAAGTCTAGCATGGCATTGTGTAAGATCTTATCATGTATATTTAAGCTGACATAGAATGGTGGGATGATTCCTTCTTGGTATTTTCCTTCTACTTCAAGACCAAACAACAATTCTGGTTTATCATTTATCAAGTTTAAAGTATCAATATCATTTCCTATATTCAAAGCTTTCAAAACTTGATTTTTATATACATCCTAGGTTACTAGTTCAACTAAGGGTATGCTAATTTTTATCTTGGTAATTTCTCCTTCAAGGCTTAATGGGACTAATGTTTTTGACATATTTACATACGATTTTTCAAACATAGTCTTTTCAGTAATTCTGATTCGCTATGTTTTATTAGGACTATTATTTTGGATATATTTCTCATTACCACTAGCAGATGTACTAGGGAAGCTTGGGTCAACACTTGGCTGGTATATTTTTTCTTTATTTAAGTAAGTTTTCTTAGCCACAATGTTAGAATTTTTTGTTGCCTTTTTAGGAAGATTTTCTGAGGTATTCCTAACAGCAGTTTATGTGTTTTTATTCTTGGAGGTCTCTTGGTTCCTTTTTCTTCTAATATCATGTTGTATACCTCCATTATAGCATTTTGAAACCCCAATTGGTAGACTTCAGAATCCTCATGATTTCTTTCAGTTTGTTCTAAGGAGAAGAATCCTTCTTCTTATTCAGTGAGGAAAGCATCACCCTCACTGTCAGATCCTATTAAATTCACATGATTTTCTTTGAGCCTTTCTGTCTCCCTTTTTTCTTCTTGATCTACATAGTTTTCCTAAAAATGAGGCCTAATTTGCTGGTCATTATCTCTTTGTCTATTTTGAATAGGGTCTCTTCTGAAATTGGGATTTCTATTTCTGTTTTTTGGATTGATTTGGTTCTCTCTAGGAGGCACTCTATCATTTAATTTTACCTTTTCCATCATTCTTTCCATTACCCTCACTAATTTAACAATTTTGGAATCATATGATGAGGTTGATGCCATTGTTTCATCTTTATATGTAACTTTTTTTTCTCATTTCAACCTAGATCTTTTCTCAATCATATTTCTTCTACACTTATGGCTCTCCTCTTCATATCTTATAAGGTAAACGGTTCTCTTTCTCTTAGCTAGTAGGCCATGTCTAGGTCAAAGCCTTTAGGAAATTTTGCTAAGGCTAACCCTAGTGGAGGTTTCATGTTTGAAGGAAGTGCATTGTAGACACTATTAAATCTAGTGCAATAATCTTGGACACTTTCCCTAGCATTTATTTTAAGGTTGCTATATTCTGAAAGGATTTGGAGAGGGTTCTTTTTAATTTCCCATTTGTTTAAGAATGCTTGGTATAAATAAGGGAGATCATTTATGCTATCAGGAGTTAAGACTTTAAACCATTTTTTGGCTTCTCCTCCTAAAATTTTGGCAAAGATTCTCATCTTAATGGTCTCTTCTTCTATTTCCATTTAATCAAAAGCATCATCCATTTGATCTACATGTTGTTGGGCAGAAGTAGATTCAGTTCTAGTGAAATGGGGAATTTTTTATTGATAATCATTTGGAAAAGGAACCAGAGGTTGTGGTAACACTAATGGGGCATACCATGCTGCCATGGGGGGAGAAAATGGGGGATTTACAAGAGGTGGATTTGTGGAAGTGAAAGTGGGATGAAATGAAGTGTTTTGAACAGTGGAAGTATGAATGGGTGTGTTGGAAATACTTGGAACAACAAGCTGATTATAAGCAGATTTGCTATGGATATAACTGAAGTGGTCAGGAAGCTAAAATTCAGGAGGAGTGGAAGGAGATGCTTCTCTGCTAAAATTCTACAAAAAATATGTGGGCTCAAGGTCAGATTGATCAATATCACTATGTGACTTGGTTCTAAATAGGTTCTTTGAATGGTATAAGTCAAAGTGAGGATCCTTCAAGACTATAAGGTTTTCTAGGACATATCTTGTTTTTTGGATAGTCCTAACAGTAGTTAATTTTCTAGCTATATAATTTTTCCACAAAATATTTCCTGGATCATCAACTATTGTAGGACGATTAGGGTCTGGATGAGATCTGGTATTGATCCTATGTGAAGCCATATTTCAAACTCAAAATTTGGAGAGGCTGAAAGTTTTAAGACTTTTGTCAGAAGGTTAACTTCTCACAGTGTTTAGTAAACTTCTAAAATATGGGACTAGGCTTCCAAACTTCTTAGGGTTGGTTTGACACAATCCCAAAGAGTCTAAAGAGAACTAGTGAAGTAATCAGCTTAGTGGAGTCACAATGTGGAATTTTTTAGCTGTTTTGAAGGTAAATGTATGTGGTCCACCACCAATAATTAACAAAAAGACCAATCTATAGATGTTTTTGGGGTTTTTTGAGTTTCTTTTTTGTAGTTCTAAGGTTTTTAATAGTATTATACACCTAAATCATCATTTAGCTAAGATGGTGAAACAAAAATTTTTTACTCTATGGCCATCAGCTAAGTTTTCTAAAGTTTAACGGAGATTTGAATGAGTGTATAAGAGTTTCTTAGGCTACTATGCACTCAGTCCCACTGTGATCGCCAGAATGTTGGTTCTAGGGATGAGGTGGTAGATAAATCACCAGATACTATCACTCAAGGGTTTCTGAATCTTTTAAGGGTGTTTAAGCATGAATTTATCCAGAATGTCCCACCATGATTGCCAGAATGTTGGTGTCCTGTGATTTGGAATATTGGTATACCAAATGACAAGGCAACATGGAACCAGTCTTTGGAGCCCTAGGACCTAGCCTTCCTGGACTGAGAGAGGGATCTCTCTATCTGTTTGCAAAGGATATGAAGTTTTTTTCTTTGTGGGCTTGATTTTAGGCTAGTTATTAAGTGTGAGGTTTTGTTGTTTTTTTTTTGGTCGGGTGTGATGATAAAAAAACATAGGTAGAATGAGGAAATCTCTAAGTCATTGGGAAATGGAGTTAAATGGAAGTCATGATAAGTTCATTAGTGGATCAGGGAGTATCATAGGGAAAATCTAACTTGGCCAGTGGATCTTCAAGTTTTAAGGAGGGTTTATGAGATGGACATAAATTTTAAGAATGAAAAGTAGGGTAAAGGGAAATTAAGAATCCTTTATCATATTTACTTCTCAACAAAGGGACTTAAAATATCACAAGAAAATAAAGAGGCAATCAATAGACACGACAAAAAATAAATTCTACAATCCACACTTCAGCTAGTAATACTTCAAGACAACTTTTACAATGAAATATACAAGGCGAGAAACTCATTTAACTTCTAGTGATTTCACCTTCAAGGACATAAAACAATTAAGGCACACATATAACTGTAATCATAGAAGAGGGAACTCCTAAACATCTTTGATTATAATTATGAATATCTCTAAAACAATTAGTCAAGCAAGTACAAAGGGTATGATCGAAACAAAACCTCTTTGGCAGACTTTAAAGAATGGTACATTAGAGGGAGAATTCAAAAACATTGTTTAAGTGGCGACAAATAAGTAGGGAAAACCATAAATCATTCTTAAAACCAACTTTATTCAAATATTCATGAAATAAATAGGCTTAGGGGGTGCAGAGAGCAATTAAAAATTCTTTGAAATGTCTTAGCAGAAGAAAACACTAAGATAGTGAAGAATAAAAAGAACTAAGGTGCTTTCAAAAGACATTTCTTAGCCTAAAAATTTTATTCTACTGCAACACAGAAATGTGGAAACATAATGAAAACAGAAAATAACAATAAAATATTAGAAGCACTTCACCAACAACCAAGCTCAAGGATCCAGTGATCTAGCCTCCTCCATCAACAAACAAACCAAGACATCCACAAGTTCCAAGACTTCAATTTTGTTTCAACTTCCAAGAGACTATGTATTACTTCAAAGAGTCATCAAATGCCAACAAGATAATGAGGTCATGTGGAGTATTTATGCTACAAATGAGGAGGTGATGCCTAAGAGAGAATTTGAGTATCATTCATTACAAAGTAAGTGCATTCCTAACCTTGAAGACCATGCAAGGCTCAAGGCAGGAATATCTACAACTACTTATCCGTTTTAATAACTTCTATCTTAACTTCTAAGGAAAAAATAGGTGAATGTGTTGAATTTAAGGCTTATTCATAACTTTTACAATAATTGCTTGACAGATAAAATATCTTTGACTCAACTCAATAATTGCCTAAATTATTTTTGAAGGAAACAAAGCACTTAGGTGGCTAGAAATATCTTTGAGAGGAATAATTGTTGTGAGCTAAGTCATGTATAATTTTACTTAGGTTAATTTGTCCTTTGTTTGTCTTTAATTTGTGTATTAAGCCTTAAACTTTTTTTTTATTCTTTACTATCTGCTCTTTATCACTTTTTCTTCAAGTTTGTTTGGTCTTTATGTTCTGCTCCTTTGATCTTTTCACTGTCTTCTTTCTTTCTTTGACCTTCATCAATATGCTTTTTTCTTTAATCCTCCATTTTAAGTGGCTAACCCCTTTCATTTGTCTGTTAATTAGGATTGGCCCCTTAAATCTTTTGCTTTCTTCATTTCTTCACTGCTTCTCTGTTTATTTGTTTGTGTGTAGGTATGCAGTCTTCTTTGTGGATGAAAGGTTGTATATCCACCAAGGATCATGATTTTGATGGTGTCAAGGTTTAAACCTTCACCGATATTCCTTCAAATTCATTTGAATCCCTTTAGATCATCATCCGTGGTTCACTTGTATTTTCTCGGTCATTGGAATGCATATTGGGATTTTTTTCCATTAAAATCTGCAAAAACATAAACCAGTTAATCTTTGAAAACCTGCGGGATTGGGTTGACTACATTTTTAGGGTTTCGGGGTGGTCAGAAGGCATTAACAGAAGGAGAAATGGATGTAGGGGTAGGGTCCCAGAGGTGGAATTAGGAAGAATTTGATTTTTGGTGCGGAGAGAGGAACAATGGTTTTCGAAAACCATAAGTGGTTTATCGTTCTAGTGATGAGAGGTAAGCGGTTTTGGGTTTAACGCACGCGATTCCATTGGGAGATCGATGCGTGTCTCACAGAAAATCGCCTATTTCACGCGGGTTGGAGGTTTTTAAACCCATCACAATTTTCTATGCGATATGGGATCTGGGCCATCAGATCTCGAGTGATGAGATCGATGGTGCGGACAGATCCAAGGAGCGGTGAGCGAATTCAGAGGGTGGAGCCTACGGAAAAGTGTCGGGCTGTGGTTGGGCGACAGGGCCAAGTAGAAGGCGGGGCCCGTTTATTTTTTATTTTTCAAAGTTTAAGGGTGGCTCAGCTCTTATAACGAAGGTCGGGTTAGTGAAAAGGGGTGGAGGTTTAATTGATAGGGGGAAGGGGCTAAGAATGGTTGTTGGGTATGGTTATATGGGTAGAAGGGGTTGGGGCTCAAGAAGAGAGGGGCTTAAGGCCTCATTTCTCAAAGGAGGCGGGTTTAGTATAAAAATAGGGTTCTTATAAGGTTTTGAGAAGGTCTGATAGGCTTAAATGTTAGATTTAAACAATGTAAAAATGGATTTTTACATTGTTTTAAGGTTTTTAGAGGAAAAATGATGAATGAGGGGTGGTTCAAGAGCGTTTTGAGGAAGGGAAAAAGTGGGTATTTTCAGAGGAATAGGATTATGAATGTGAGTGGGGGTAAGGTTTTGGAATGAGGCAAAGAGGCCTAAAAATGATGAAGTCTTTCTTTGGAGCAGAAGGGCATACTTTTAGCAGACAAAGAGGAAAATATAGTAAAAAATAGTTAAACCTAGGATGATGAAGGGAGTGAGCTTTCTAGAACTCACAAAATTTCTCAAATGTTTTTTATAGGAATATACCATTATAATTCAGTCATATTTTGATATCAGAAAAATTACTGATGGCTAACATGTGCATTGCAATTGATTTCGAGGAGTTACAACGTGTGCGGGTTCTATAGTTTTGAACCAGTCTAGATGTTGACCTTTGAAGTTGCATGTTTGATGATTTATTTATTGAGTGTTTAATATCAATCTGCCAAAGATAAATTCCATAGGGTCAAGTTACTGCTTCGGCCATTATAATTCTAAGGAATTTTATTTATTGTTTGGAGGCTGAGGTTCTTCAACTAAGGAGGTCGAGATCTAAATTCTAAGAAGGTTGAGTTGCTGATCCTTTAGAGTTTGGATTGTATGTGTATCAAGGAGAAAAGTTGTCTCGTTTCTATCTGTCGAGATTATTCCTTGAAGGGGCCAAGAGTGAAAATTTCCAATAGTGTATTTTGGCCATTGTGAAAAATTATTTCTATGAATTGTTGTTAGTGAGTTGAACTTTTTTGTAACTGGTTTTCTTTTGTGGAGAAGTGTACAGTATAAGGTGCATTAAATCATTTCTGAAGACTATGTATATTGGCACCTTATTTGATTAATGTGTTGAAGTTTTTGTTTGGGTTGGGTGGTATAGGTTGAATAGTTTTTTATTTTTTTTCAAAAGAAAAAAAGAGAAGAAGAAGAAGAGACAGTTGGGATTGATGATGCATTAGAATTGTTGAATACTTTAATACATTCCATTGTTGATGGGATAGCAAACATAAGTAAAGACACTATTTTTGAAATCCAGAGATATCTACATAATGCACAAGAAAAGATTGAAATTTTGCAGCCTTAATCTCAGCTTCAGCAAGAAGAATTACAACAATGGAGTCATCATTATGAACCTGTTTCTGTTGAAAAAATTGAAACAGACTCCCATAATCAGCAAGTGAGTAATGTTTCAGTCGATTCACATTCAGTGCCGAATTCAAAAGCATATTTGTATGCAGATGCAAAAGCTTGGGTTATACCTCCCAAGGCCATCATCAGACCTTGGGAAGAGATTTTCCACAACAAGCACAAAATAGTTCTTGGATATGACAAGGAGTTGTCCTTTCATATTCCAGCCTACTCCAATCCCATCAAATTTCAGAGTGTCGGAAATATTTATCGCATTTAACCTTTAGTTGTTCCAGATCTTGCTCCTCTTCCAAAGGAGAAACAACAAATCAAAAAATGCCAACATTGTGATTGTGTTGGCCATATGAAAGGTCACTATTTTGATCTTCACCCATACAAGCACTGTGGTCAGTACACCCATTCTTCACACAGATGCTTCAAAAACAAGCCTCTTACAAGAACAAGGATTTATCTTAGATGGATCGTTTCCTCACAATGGGCATCAAATTCCAAGAATATGTTTAAGAAATATGTCAGAACTTGTTCTCGAATATTGAAAAATCTTGCAGTTGAGTTTTTTCCATCATATCACCTTATACATGTCAGGGGGGAAATGTTGGTCATTGATAAGCTTCAAAGACACATCAAGTGAGCTTGAGACACAACCTGTCATTCCAGATTCATAGATGTATCCAGAGGCACAACAGTTCAAGCGAGCCTGAGCCACAACCTATCATTCCAGAATCAGAGTTGTAGCAAGAGACATAACAGTTCAAACGAGCATGTGCCACAACTTGTAATTCCAGATTCAAAGTTGTAGCCAGAGACACAGATGCCCATGAACATGTCTTTTGGTTGGTGGACAGCCTTAACCCATCCATGTGAGGTTGATATTCATCCTCTTCAAAGAATTCTGAGCACTTCCTCTAGGAGAAGAATTCAGCTTCTTGCCATCTTTGGTAGAGTTCTGTGAAATGCATTAAGCATTCAAGTGTTAGTGTTCATCCTTAAACCATCATAGGTTGTAGACCTCCATTCTTCTAGGTTGAAGGTTTCCCTCTTCAACTATGAGGGACATTTCCTCTAGGAGAAGCCCTCAGCTTCTTCCCACATTTGGAAGAGTTCCGGGAAGTGTAATAAGCTTTGTGTTCCAGTGTTGGTGGTCATCCTTAAACCACCTCTTTATGCCAACATTTAAGAGTTTTTATTCAGCCTAAGTGCTGCCATGCATACTTTGCAGATTTGTATTACAACTCTCTTCTTGGACTCACACATACCCCTTCGGATTAATGGGGGGAATGTTGGACACCTAATCCTCAACCGGTAGGTGTGGAATCTAAACAGTCATAAAGGAGTCCAAGTGACCTTGGAATGCAGAATCCAAGGGTCACACCTAATGTGCTATAAAAGCACATCTACAGTTAATAGTAATGTAGATCATGCCTATCTTTCCTATGTGTGTGTTTACTTTCTCATCCACCATGAGTGTGCTTAAAAAATCATGTAATTTCAACTTCAAATTAAAAACATAATTCTAATCTATGAAAACCTGTACACTTCACAAAATAATAACAAAACTTATTTTTACTCACTATCCCATCCTTATGTTTACAAATTATTGACTTAAAAATAAAAACACAAACAATCAGCGAAACAATAACAATAATAATATTTTCCTTTACCCACTATCGAACTCAAATTCTAATGTGTAACAATACATTTTCTTTTCAAATCTCCTTTGATGCTCTCCTTTTGGTTAAACCTTTAAAATATTTTCTCTCTCTTTTTATTTTTAAGTTATATTATGAATTTTATCATAAAATTTTAATAAAATTTATTAGTAAGATATATGAGAAATTTGAATCTAAATTTAATCAAGTATATTAATATTTGTAACTGAAGAATTAAAAAAGAAATACCAAAAGAAGCAAGAAAGAAAAATTAAAAATATCATTAACTTGGATCAAAGTTTTTGAGGTATCAACCTATTTTAGGTTGTAAATCTTGAAAAAAGGCTTACACCTCTAGAGATTGATTTGATCTTTCTTAACAGGTGATAGATTTATTTTATCCCTCTTCACACCTGATATAAAATTGATTGACATATATGTCTCTCTCCCTCTCTCCTTCTCTCTAGAGTACATATACCATGTGTAATTTCTCATTGTTTAAATTATATTTTTGAATGCATGAATGTATTCAACTACTTGAAAAATGAGATGTTAAATTGCAAAGTTTAAATTTTCAGTTCCAATAATTCTTTAATATATTTTACACAAAATTGATAGAAAAATATAATTGAAAATGGAAAAAATATTAAATAGTGATACTTGAAATGTTTTAGCCATAAGAGTTTTACTTTTTTGAAATAATTTTTATAATATATAAATAGACTTTTTTTTTCTTAAAACAATATATAGTATATACATATCGTCTACATACTAGACTATAAAATACAACTCTCAATGCAATCATCCATTGTTTTAATTAAATCTATGCTAAAGATCTTTATCCAATATGGAAAATTACCTATTTATGATTTCCTCTCTTTAACATCATACCCCAATCCATATTAATGTATCTTACCCAAAATGGATGTGATATTGTGATGGAGTATGAATGCAACGCAAGATTATTTTAGAAACCAACTAAAAACACTTGCTCATTTTTCAATAAAATTATGAACTAAATTAACTACAAAAATAAATATTTGAAAAAATGTGTGTTAAATAAATTATAACAAAAAATTTAGCTATATAATATAGCATCCATTTTCTTGGAAGAATATTATTTAGTAAGATTCACTTCATATTAAAATGGAGTAAAAGTAAGTTTTCAGTTCATCATTTTGATTTCATTAGAACATCTAGTACATGTTTTGATTGTGAAAGCAACAATGTACTAGATAGTTCACAAATTTAGAACATCTAGTACATGCTTTGATTGTGAAAGAAACAATGTATGAGATAATTTACAAATTTAGAACATCTAATACATGTTTTGATTGTGAAATATACTTTAAATCATTTACACACGTTGTTTTATTTGAAAGTTTTGATAAAATAATATTTGAATAGGAAATTATAAATTTACCTAATTAAATAAATATAAACATGATAAGAAGTCTTTTAACTAAAATTTCATTGCATGCGGATTTAGATTTGATTTTCATTTTTGAACCCATATTGTTGGAAATACATATCTAATTTTTTATTAGATGCCTTTGAAACAAGTTTTGTCCATGAAGTGGTCTCTTCAAGATACAAACAAAGTGACCATGTTTTTCTTTTTAAGTTTAGTCCATAAAATGGTCTCTTTAGCTTACAAACAAAGTAAACATGTTTTTATGCATAAAAACTAGCTTGTTCTTCTACGTATATTTCTTCAGTGAAATTCACATTCAAGAATGCATTCTACTGAGAGAAATAACTATTAGACTAGTACTCAAACTTATATTAAAGTGTATATGTTTGATTATAATCAATAAATTTTCCCATTAAAACCTTTACGGTCTAATCTAACTTTGAATTTCTGTATGATCCTACTTGAATTATTTTTTTTCTTGTAAATTCATTTACAACTTATAACATTTAGCCATTTAGGAAGATGACAAAGTTCCCACGTTTGGTACTTCGTCAATGTATCATATTCTACATTAATGGCTTTCCATCAATCAAGTTATTTCATGAAAATTCCTCAAACTATATCAGTTATTTGTAACATTTTATCATAAATTCATTATGATATTCCTATTTTCTTGTAAATATATTTTGGTAATACTATCCACTCTATGTTTAGAATAATGATCATCATTGTGGTCACCTTTGTCTTTATTTTCAAAAATGTAAAGAGTTGAATAAATGAATAGAAAAGGCTCATGGAACTTTATATATATGTTCACAAAAGACTACTTTTGTACTCGTGATAGGTCTTTCTTTAGACTAGAAACCTAGAATTAAAAATGGATACCATGGAGATTCCTAATTCCTCAAGTCAAAACCCACACCATAGGAATCTTCAAACTAATATGGCACTTCCTGAAGTTATTCCTTAGAATTTATTACAAAAGTTTAAGCAAAATAATTAACTCAAATGAATAATTATAGAATTTAACAAATATATTAGCATTCAAAGTACCAATTCTTTTACCACTTTGGAGTTTTTTAAAGACATTGAATACTGTATTGTAAATCAAAATAAGATGCATTGGTCTACATAGATCACTATGAGTGCTCACTATAACTCTCAAAAATTATTTTGGTTGAATTTTTTGTGGAACCTATAACCATGTTTTTGTTTCTTTGTCTGATTTTATGTGATCCTCTAGGCTTGATTTGTGGATTCAAAAATAGCTACCCAAGCGGATCTGAAGCGTCAAAGTCACTTGGGGATCACACCAACCTAGCAGAGGGTTTTTTAACATGTCTCCTCCCCATAGCATAGGGCACAACCATCCCCCTTGAAGTTTCATGCTTGGTCACCTTGCTAATGAGGCTCATCCTCAACTGGTTGTACTAGTGGTACTTGAAATAACCTATAACCATGTTATTAGCTATCATATTTTTAAATTTTCTATAACTTAAATATCTAAAATTACAGCTGCCACAATTTTGATATATAATATGTATGAACTAAAACATTAAGCACTATGCTATGATCAATATAACCAATTAACATAAAAAACTAACATTGTGGTAAATGATGTCTATATCCATAGTTCTATTTAAGGCTTATTTTTTTTAATAAAAACCTATATTAATTAAAATAGAAAATTTAAAACTAAGAAATATATAATTTATCAGTCCCCAGCATCCATGTTAGTAATTTCTTTTTATTCTACATTATTTCTTGCAGAAATAAATTTTTTATCCCAAATTTCTTCCCTAATAATTATTTTTTAGTCTGCATTAGTTCTTGCATAAATAAACTTTTTATCCCAAATTTCTTATTTTCTTATTTCTTATTTCACAAAACATTGTTAAGTAGATCTATCAAAATAAACACACCTATTTTTTTTAACAAATAGAAATTTTATAATCTTATTTGACCTCTTCCTAGGCACCCATCTATATTTTGGATTTATTCTTCAAATTGAAAGGTTTTCACCATTCATATTTTTTCAGATAAAAGTAAGCTAAGTAATGTCAGCACTACTTCGTTAGCACTACTTCATTAGCAAAAAAAATTTATTTCATAAAAACTTTTTTTCTTTACCTCAACATCTTACTATTAGGACTTGTCACTTACAACCACATGGCTATTTGCATGTAGTCTGGGTTGACCCCGTTCGGGTCACTTTTCAGAGAGCCAAGTCTTCAAATTATGGGACAATGAATCTTCCTGTATCTTCAGAGCCTTGTCATGAACACTGCATAGGCTCTTCATTTCCTGTATTATGTAATGAACCTAAGAATGAGTACAACATACTTGATTCTATTTTTCAAGGCTGGTAGTCTATAACCACATTCACAATGCTACCTATTCTTAGCAGTTGGGCCCTACAATTGAAATTTATCTCTTTTTCTGTGCCCTAAAATTGAAAATTGCAATTGAATACCATATATATATAAATATTTGGCCATGAACCTAAGAATGAGTACAAAATACTTGGTTTTATAGTGCATGCCCGGTAGTCAATAGTTGCATTCCTAGCACTACTTACTCTGAGCAACTGCACCCTCCAATTGAAATTTATCCTAGTTATTTTATGCCCTGTTGAATATCCTCCCTATATACAAGTATTTCATGGTGAACCTAAGGATAAATAAAACATACTTGGTTGTATGATGCAAGGCTAGTAGTCTATAGGGGCATTACTAACACTACTTACTCGTACTAACTGTACAATGTAATTGAAATCAATTTCAATATAAGTATGCTCAAAGAAAATTATGTTTATGTAGGATTATTTTTTTTCTGAGAAAAAAATGGTGTGAGAAAAAATGGTATGTTGGAGCTTCATAAATAACTAATTACTAGAGAATGGGTTGTTGGAGCTTCAAAAACAAGTTATTACCATCTTTTATGGAAAATAAGAAAAAGGTAGAACCAGAGGTATCCTTATTAATATTTTTCTTTTAGTTGGATTGTTGGGGTTTTGTTTGCATTTTGTTTTGTTTAGTTTTTATTTTTTTTTTAAAATTGAAAATGGTTATTGTTCTTATTAAGGTATGGTTATTGCTACATTGTAGAGTAAGTCATGAAAAACAAAATTTAATTAAATTATGTTTTTGAGAACTTATGTGTATTTTGATTGAAGATAGTTACATTTAGGGTGAACACTTCACCCATCTTTAGGCAGAGGAAGTTTACCCTAAGATAGAAAGAGTGCATACCATGAATATATAAATAAGGAAAATTCTAGCCCTTAAAAAGTATCACAAAGACTAAGAAAAATATGAAGATAATTAATTCAAAATTACAATTAAGTTATTAGTCGAAATTTAGGGGAATAAATTGACTAGGTCACTAGTTAAATGAAATTAAGAATTAATTTAGTATAAAATAATTAGATAAATTGAAATAGATATTAGAGAAATGGAATGAAGAATTGATGATTTAATGAAGTCAAATATATGGATAGATTAAATTTAATTTTTAGAATTATTATTCATTTAAAATAAATAAGTTAATTATTTAAGAGGATTGTGATTGAGGTAATGATAAAATTATTATTGGATTAAAATTTTTTATTATAAATTTAGGAATGAAAATATAAAAATAGGTAAATTAAAACAAAAAAAGTAGAAGATAAGGTGGGGAGATAGATAAATTTAAAAGTTTTATTTTTATTGGAAGATTTTAAATAATCAAATTAGGAACTGTGGAAACAAGAACTAAGGAGAAACTTGAAAATAATGATGGGAATTTTTTATCAATCACAAATGAAGATGGGGGAAAGGAAAATTAATATGAGAAAAAAATTAGAAAAATTAAATAAAGAAGGAGAATATAGGATTTTATAAAGAGGTGGGGGGCAAAGGGAAGAGTAACAAATTAAGAAGGGTTAGACATGGGAATAGAGGAAGGGTGTTTAGAAGATAGAAAGTGGTGAGTGGGCTTCCAAGACTCAGTCAATTGATAACCATCATTGCGGTTAAAATTATTGGGATTCTTTTCAATTTCCAGGGCTTTGAGAATGACCTAATTGGAAAGAAAGGGAGTAGATGCTAAGATCTTGGATTTTTCCAAAAAAAATAAGGTGTTTGGTAGAATGGGAGTACTCAGCAATGGAATATTTTCCAATGGGGTTATGGCTATGTGTTCTTTCAAACCATTTTTGAAGGATCACCAAGTTTGAACTATGTAAGATTTGCCAAAAGAGCACGGGATCTCATAGAATCCTAGACCTAACATAGGATCTCTATTATCCTTGGATGATATAAAGAGTTGGATAAGGGTTTTTCTTGACTTGAAAAAGGTTTTAATATTATTTCTAGAGAGGTTCCTGGATAGACTCCTTGAATATAAGGAATGATTACATTTTCTAAGGGAGGGTAACTCCTCATCGTTAGTTGAATTAAGTTGTAGTGCTCCCCTCTTCTGGTCAACCTATCTTCCCACGCACCCTCCTTCAAAGTGTGTTTCTACATTAAATTGTGCAAATTTAAAATTGAATCCATTGACGCTCTTCATTATGGTCATAATGATAATATATCACTCAACATAAATCAAAATATTGGGATCCAAAATGGGAGATTTTACTGAGAATATCTTAATAACAATAAATCCTTCAAAACTTTTGATTCAATTTTTGAATGAGTAAATAATAATAAATATTTTTCCTATAATTCCTCTTCCCCTAATTCTAATTTAGTCTTTCCTTAATCCTTATCCAACTTGGGGTCCTCATATAAACTATCACTTTTTATTTAACCCCAACCCTAGTTGTTCTAACTTTATTAATAACTTTTCTAACAATAATTCTAATAAATTATATCTCATTATTAATGCTTATAATTCTCCTAACAATAAGTCTTCTCTCATTATTAATAATTCTAATTTTCCCTCTCCCCCTCCTAATCAAAACCTTCCTAGCCATATTTATCCTCCCTTCCTCCCTTCCACACTCAATCCCAACCCTCAGCCCTCCTTTCTCTCTCAACACAAAGGTGGTTAACCTCTCAATTGTAGTTCTTTATGCCCCATCATTAAGCCTTCTTGAGAAAGGTTTTATCTTCTCCCCTATTCCTCGTTCCATTCCATAGGAGGACATCATTTCCTCCCCTCCCATTCATCAAAAGAGCTTGGCCAAGAATGTGGTGGCAACTCCAAGATCCCCAAACTTAACCTCTCTAAGAATGAATTTATAGCCCTTCATAAGCTCAACTCCAACCCTAATATTCTCATTATTAAAGTTGAAAAGGGTAATGCCTATGTTATTATAAACTCTTTGAATTACCATGGTAAGATGATGGATCTTATTTCCTCCTCCTCCTACCATCCCTTATCTAAAAACCCCCTCCAATCCATTTCAGAAACCTCACCAAACCATTGAATCCTCTTCCCTTGACCCCATCACCCAAAATCACCTCACTCCCATTTACCCCATCACCCCTAAAATTTACACTCAATTTAAAAATCATAAGATGGATATCCCTTAGGCCTATGGTCAGTGCAATAGGAGGCCCCACCCATGGCATTTATAAATACCTTTCCAAGAAGCTTTTCCCCCATTCTCACCATTATTCCTCCTTTATGGAAGACTCCATCAATTTCATTAAGCACATAGAGACACTTAAACTTGATAAAAATGATATCATGGTTAGATTTTATGTCCTCATTATTTACCAATATTCCTATCCCTAAATAAATTGACCTCATTTCTAAGCTTCTTCATTCTCAAACTCTCAACCTTATCAATCTTTATCTTTCCACTACCTTCTTCACCTATGACATGGTGGGTTACTAAAAAACTGAGGGCACAACCATGGGCTCCTCTCTTTCCTTGTCTCTAGCCTCTCTCATGGATCCCTATCCCATCAGGTCTACTACAAAAATATTCATACAAGCACATACCTTCATGCAAACTCCCTACCTCATCTTGCTCAAAAGTCAGCTCTTATCAAAACCATTATGTCCCAAGCTATTCGAATCTCTTCATGGCAATAATTTCCCAACAAAAAAGTCCATATCTCAAGATCTCTTCAGTCTAATGATAAATCCTCATCCCAGATTAATAAATCGTTCCATTCTTGTTTCCATCCCTTTCCTAATAACACTTCAAACTCCCCTCCCTTAGCCAAGGTAACTCTTCCTTACATTAAAAACCTTAGCAATCATCTATTCAAAATCCTCTCTATAAAGAACATTAAAACCTTCTTCAAGCCCAAACCTACCCTTATCCATCTCTTTAGATCAATCAAGGATAAGACTAACCCTATGTTAGGACCAACAGTCTATGACATCCTCTACTCCTATAGAAATTTTTACATAGGTAAAACCTGGTGATCCTTCAAAACTAGGTTGAAAGAACACATGGGTGACACAAACCATAAGAGGATTGCAAAATATACCATTTTTTAGCACTCCCATTCTACCAAACAACTTATTTTTTTTGACAAATATAAGATCTTAGAATATTCTCCCTTTCATTCCAATAAATTTAACCATGATGATGGTTAGCAATTGAGTAATTCTTGGAATCCCACCATCCACTTTATATAATTCCAAAGTATAACACTTCATAACCCTTTCTAATCTATTACTCTCCTCTTCACCCCCCCCCCTCCCTCTTTATTAAACCATCTATTATCCTTCTTCTTTATTTAACTTTTCTTCATTTTTAATCATGTTAATTTTCAATCCACCCCATGTTCATTTGTGATCGTAAAAATTTCCCATCATTATTTTAATATTTCTGGTTAGTTCTTATTTCCATAGTTCCTAATTTGACTATTTAAATCTTCCAATAAAACAAAAAAAAATTAAATTTATATATCTCCCGTCAGTATCTTCTACTTTTGTCCTTTTAATTTACCTATTTTATTATTTTCATTCCTAAATTTATAATAAATTTTTTTAATCCAATTATAATTTTATCATTACCCCAATGAGAATCCTCTTAAATAATTAACTTGTTTATTTTAAGTGAATAACTATTTAAAAATTAAATTTAACCTATACAACTATTTGACTTAATTAAATCATGAATACTTCATTCTATTTCTCTAAGGGCTATTTCACTTTATTTAATTATTTTATATTAAATTAATTATTATTTTCAATTAAGTCTTGACCTAGTCAGTTTATTCCCTTAAATTTATAATGGCTAATAATTTAATTTTAATTTTGAATTCAATTATCCTCATATTTTTCTTGGGCTTTGTTGTAATTTTTAACTGTTATAATTTTTACCTCACCTTATGGCTTATCTGGTGGCTTTTTAGGCTCTTTGCAGGAATGTGGGAAAAGGGTAACTGTCCCTCTACAAAATTCATGATTGAGGCCAAATATCCTCCAAATGCTCTCTTTGTTTCAATGATCAATGTTGCTTATGTGCCACTGATATTTTTGGAATCTACAGAGACCTTTTGATGGGCAGTGCTTCATATCATTTTATCATGAGATAATGATTTTCCTGTAGCCTTCAACTTGTTGTACCTATTTATCAACTGTAGATGCCTTCATGAGCTCTTTAAGGTGTTTTTTCTCTGCCTCTATTTTGCTGTAAACAGGCATTCCTGCAGAAATTCTTGGGCATGGTAGATTTCTCTTTTTTAGACTAATTGTTGGATCAAGAGTGTACCTTTGGAGGTCATTTAATGTTCCTTGTATAATGAGAATCCTCAACTTTGTTCCTCTTGAATTCATCTTTGAATACCATGTAGGAATAGTGAAATCAGAGAAATGATAGTGCATAACGTAGGTGAACTTATAAACTGATTGTAATGTCCTTGGAGTAGGTTTTTGACTGAAAACATTGGATCAGGGTTTTTGGATGATGAGACAGGGCTTTGACACTATACTATACACCATCATCCTAGACAACTTAGACAAATTTGTTTTACTTCAGAAGGCCTTCTATAAAATATCTGACACCATAATTGCTTGAGGTACTTGGTGAGAAGGGGAGAAAGATTTGTTTACTTGGCTAAACTGTTGGGAAAAATACTGAGAGGGGGCGTGAATCAGTATTTAGAGCTGACTGACAATTTTTACTTTTTCTTTCTCTTAAAACCATATGTTGCATTACTGTATCCAACTTGTATGTCCAGAGATCTTATTATGTATTTACTTAGATCATTGCATCATTTATTCATCAGATAAGCAGTGAGCATGAACAGAAATAATAGAACAAACCATCAAACATAAGCAACACATGTGAACACCAGGATTTAAGGTGGAAACCCAATTCGGGAGAAAACCACCGCTGCTGTTATCTCAGTCTTCAATATTTATTATAAAGAAAATTTCTTACAATTTTATGCTGGCGCAGAATTATACCAGCACGCAGGCACCCACCTGCAGAAGGATACAACCTTCTCTCGTTTACCAGCCTTTCCTGGAAGGGAGCTACAACCCCCTGTTCTCGTTTACCAGCTACCACTGGAAGTGAGATACAACCCCCTCACTAAAGGCTTCGATCCTCAGCACCACTGCGGACCACGTTTCATCAGTTTCCACACGACATGCCTTGCATGCCACTAGATTTATTCATTTAGTATACTCACACCTATTCTTCATGATTTCGTCTGTCATTCAAACCAGAGATTCATCATCGTCAGATCATTATATCCATGGGTGCATCGTAGATTCAGATTTATCAGTTAAGAACAGAGTTGCCCATGCAGATATTCCTTAGGAAAATTTATTCATTCACAACCCTTACGCATACACACTCGTACTCTATTTCTCTTTTCCTTATATAGTTTTTCCTTTAATAAAACCATGAGTCAAAACCATCCAACTACCAATGCTATTCATATTAAAATTTGAACCAATCCAAATTGAAAATCCAATCTTCATTCTTCCATGCACGAAATCTCCCAAAGGTATTATTTTTCTCTGCCAAATAATTCTATAGCCAAGGTTAAGTAATATTAACGTGCCGCTGATGGTTTTAATTTCTTTTATTGGAGTTTTATTTATCAAATTCGTGGAATTGGATAAATAAATATTATTCACACCCTTTGATAATTAATTATTAATAATCTGTTCTTTTATCAAATGGCCTTTTTAAAATAGACCTTTGGATCCGGCCCCACATGCATAGTCGACGGCTTAATCAATATTATTTAAAACTGGGGCCCATTGCCAACAATCAACCCGATCGAAGGGCTCAAATTCCATCACGCCACATCATCCAATCCGACGGATATCGCTTGGGAAACTTGCATGGGCAATAACGCGTGATGGCACGCCATACTTGTGTTATTCTTCACGCACCTTCAACAAATGATGACCGTCCGATGACCCCTTCCCAGATCAACGGCGCTCAACGATATTGCTGGCATCCTGGGTCAAACTATAACACGCGATGGCGTGCAGTGGTAAGCGGTTTTGTGAAGTCATACAGGGACGCATGTCGATCACTCTATGGAAGCGCTCCTCAACCAGGAAATACCGCTCGCTCCGCATAGGTGGTGCGATGAAAACCATAAACCGCCTTCACTGTTCACTCGGTCATGGTTCCGCTCTTCCGCGCAGTGTTCCGTCGCCTTTTCAATGTATTATTATAATTAAGTTGTGCTTTAATGTTTTTCCTTTTATTACAGTTCCATTGCTAAGTTTAGAGTTCTATCTTGTCGCAATTCTGCTTCTAACTGCACATTCAAGTTCTTGATTCTGCAAACTGATTACTGTACTATGGTCCATCGCAATTATAATCTTTGCTATATTCATCATATCTCTGCAACCATTAATTCCTTCAATTTATACACTAAATTTTTAATTTTGAATCCTTGCCACAGGTTTTATGATGTTTACGGAAAATGATTCATAGTTGTCCACAGGGACTCAACTATCCTTCCTTATGAATTCTACCAAGAATATACATATAATTCACAGAAAATGCAGAACCTTTTTCTGTTTGATGGCCTTTTTCTCCTACTTTTTCTCTGGAAAATTCTGCTTTAATTATGCATTCTATTTCTATTCACTGTCTTTGCGTTGTCTGCTGCCTCAATTCCTTATCTGCCTTGCTTCCCCTCTGCTGCTTCTGCTATCTCTCTGTTACTATCTCTACTTCTTGTCTAATGCTGCTCCTTGCTTCTCTCTTTGCCTTGTTGTTGTTCAGATGCTCCTTCGTGACACTCCCTTTGCCATCAATGACAACA
Source organism: Pinus albicaulis (assembly GCA_034641835.2). Lineage (NCBI taxonomy): Eukaryota > Viridiplantae > Streptophyta > Pinopsida > Pinales > Pinaceae > Pinus > Pinus albicaulis. Next base: position 1,402,555,243 of record CM076580.1, on the reverse strand, counting down.
TTTCCAAAAATCTCCCCCTTTGGCATTGATGGCAATACTTTTTCTCTGTTTGTCTTATAGAAGCACTTTGTTGCTTTTCCTCCCCCTTTGACATCAATGGCAAAGAGTTGATCAATATCCTTTGAACTGACAATATCATTCTCCCCCTGAGATCATGCTGCATCTTCAAACATAACATGACCAACAATGCATCCTTTTCATATGACCAATGCTCCCCCTTAGCCTGTGCATTCAGAGATGCCTAACAGCACCTCACAACCAATTTAATCTTCTATATTTAAGTAGATATGATCCTCTGCATGGTAGAGACTACTCCCAATTTCTGTCTGAGATATTCGAACACTTCCCTGGATAGAGGTTTGGTAAATATATCAGCAACTTGTTCTTTGGAGGGAACATACTCCAATTTCACCTTTTGTTCAAGCACTTGTTCACGTAAGAAGTGATATTTGATGGGAATGTGCTTGGTCTTGGAATGCATATGAAGTTAAATTTATATGCGATAGCACTTTTATTGGTGTTCACTGGAGATAAGTGAACATTTGATTTTGAAAGTCTTGTAAAGTTTTCATCATCCGAAGAAATTGAAGAACAACATGATACGGCGACCCACATATTACCTTAACATGAATAAAACAATAAATTTACTTCCGCACTGAACAAAGATACTAACAGAGGCCCCATATAGAACAAGGCCCCATATAGAAATGCACCACCACTAGTGCCCTCCGATCATCAACACTTCTGACCCAATCTTTTGCTGTAATGTATGAAGAGTAAGATCAGCATTCTTTGGATACCATAGTCCAAAGTCTTGAGTTCCTTGTAGATATTTGAATATTCTTTTGATAGCTTGAAGATGAGACTCTTTTGGATTAGCTTGGAATCTTCCAACAATCCCAACATCATGCATAATGTCTAGTCTAGTCCCAGTGAGATAAAGTAGACTTCCTATCATAGATCTGTATTCTGGTTGGTTCACCATGGGGGAAACATCATGAGAACTGAGATTACATCTGGTTATCATTGGTGTACTTACACGTTTGCAATCTTCCATGCCATACCTCTTCAGGATTTGTTTGAGGTATTTTTCTTGTGATAAGAATATGTCATATGTTTCTTGTTGCACTTGCAAGCCAAGAAAGAATGTTAGTTCCCCAAGTAAAGACATTTCAAATTCTTGCTTCACATCAGAAGCAAATTTCTGACTCATAGACTATTCATTACTTCCAAAAATGATATCATCGACATATACAACCACAATCAATAGTTTTTCATTTTCAGTTTTTGTGTATAAGTTGCTATCAGCAGACCCTTTTGAAAATCCTTGTTGATGAAGATATTTGTCAAGACGATAGTACCATGCCCGTGGAGCTTGTTTGAGACCATATAGAGCCTTTTTAAGTCTACAAACAAGTTTTTCATCATTTACCAAAATGAATCCTTCTGGTTGTTCTATATAAACTTCTTCTTCTAGATCACCATTGAGAAAAGCAGATTTAACATCCATTTGATAAACTTTGATTTGTTGGAAGCTTGAAAAAGCAAGAAACACTCTTATGGCTTCAAGTCTGGCTATAGGAGAAAAATTTTCTTCAAAGTCTATACCTTCTTGTTGAGCATACCCCTTGCAAACAAGTCTAGCTTTATTTATTATAACATCCCCATTCTCATTTAACTTGTTTTTGAATATCCATTTAATTCCAATGACATTTTTGTCATGAGGTCTTGGTACTAATTCCCAAGTGTGATTCTTTTCAATTTGATCAAGCTCTTCATTCATGGCTTGAATCCAACATTCATCTTTGCTAGCTTGACTGACACTGTGAGGTTCAATAGTGGACAGAAATGCCAGATTGCTAGAAGATCCCATAAGAGTCCTTCTTGTTTGTACACCTGATCCCTTTTCTCCCAAAATTTGAGATTCTAGATGATTCTTTTGAACATATCTGGATGGAGCCTTTTCAGACAAATCATCTTCCGATTATTCATTAGGTTTACTATCTATATTATCCTTATTTGATGTAGAAGGATATATGTCATCATCGTCTTCATCTGTTGTTTGTTTTTCTTCTTTTGGAGCTGCAAGAGAATCATCAATAACAACATCAATACATTCAACAATCTTTCGAAGTATTTTATTGTAACATTTATATTCTTTACTCCTAGAGGAGTAACCAAGAAATATTCCTTCATCTGCTCTGGGTTCAGACTTGCCAAGTTTTTCATCATTATTTTTGATGAAGCATTTGCTTCCAAAAATTCTAAAATGCTTTATAGTAGGAGGATTACCATACCAGAGTTCATATGGAGTTTTATCACTATTTACACGAACATGTGCCTTGTTGAGAATGTTTACTGATGTATGTGCTGCTTCTCCCCAAAATGTGTCCGGTGTTCCAGAATCATCAAGCATTGCTCTAGCCATTTGTTGAACTGTTCTATTCATTCTTTCTGCAACACCATTTTGTTGTGGAGTGCCAGCTACCGAGAACTGTCTTTTTATGCCATGGTGTTCACAAAATTCAAGGAATTCATCTGATGTATATTCTCCTCCTTGATCATATCTGAGGCACTTAATTTTTAGATCTAATTCATTCTCAACCAGTGCTTTGAATACCTGAAATTTCTCAAATGCTTCATTTTTGTGTTTAAGCAGCCCAATCCAACACATTCTAGAGAAATCATCAATGAATAAGATATAGTATTCTTCACCATGTGGTGACTTTTTTCTCATAGGTCCACATATGTCAGTATGAATGAGTTCAAGAGGCTTACTTGATGATCCTTCCTTGGCATTAAATTGTACTCTCGTTTGCTTACCAAATTGGCAAGATTTGCATATGATATTTTCAGGTAGAGTAATATTGGGAAGATCACGAACAGCTTTAAGTCTGCTTGATTTGTTGATTTGAGAGAAGCTCAGATGCCCCAACCTTCTATGCCATAGCCAATTTTCTAAATATTTACTCAAGTAACATTGTTCTTTGCAGTTCTTCAATACATACAGGTTGCTTGGAATTATTTTTCCTTTTATAATTGCTTTACCTGTATCAAGATCACGTACCACACATTTTTTTGAAATAAATACAACTTCAGTTACTTGATCACACATTTGACTTACACTTAACAGGTTATGCTTTAATCCATCCACATACATAACTTCATTAGCTTTCACCTTTTCTTTTAGAAAAACAGACCCTTTTCCCTTAATGACCGCAGGCGTATCATTTCCAAATGTAACATTCTTTTCTTTTTCTAAAGAACTATATGCTATAAGTTTGTTTTTGTCACCTGTCATGTGTCTTGAGCATCCACTATCAATGTACCATTGGATTTCTTCATCTTCTGCAAATAACGCTATGCCACAATTTTCAACCTGTAATTCCTTATTTTTCCATACTTTGGAGCTTGAAGGAACATGTTCTTTTGGCTGAACTTTGCTCCTGCATTCTGATTCTTCATGGCCAAAGTTATTGCAATAAGCACATTCAAATTCATTTTGCAGAGGAGAAAAGTTGTTATAAGTATTCTTCTTTGTTTCAATATCAATCCTTTTCTTTCTTGCTTCTCTTGTCATGATGGTTTTATATGCAACACATTGAAAAACTTTATGACCAAAATTGTGACATGAGAAACATTGTCCATTGAAGAAGAAATTTCTGCAATCATAAAATCTTCTACTTGAATTTACCTGTTGATTGGTGTTTCTTTGAAAGACATTCCTGTTAGTGTTCTTTGAATTGAGATGATCATACTTTACCTATAAAGATTCTTTATTCCCTTGCTGAGTGGCAGCATGTTGTAAACCAGCTATAACTGCTTTTAGATAATTTGGTGCTGAAGCCTGAGAAGATTCTCTGATATATCCAAGACTTGTCTTTATAAGAGGAGAACGTTGTACCTTGATAATCTCATCTAAGGTTTCAGATCCTTTAGCAAATCTAAGATTCAGAGTCTTTACATTCTCAAGTTCTTTTCTTAGACTTACTACTTCACACTCTAATTTCTCATTGTGTTTCTTTTTTTCTTCAAGCTGATTTTTCAGAGTTTCTATGGTTATTTTACTCTCTTCTAAGAAAATTTTGAGTTTATTGTTTTCATCAAGAAAATCACTGTCTTCTAGAGCGTCCACAAAAGTAGCCTTTTCTTCTCTAGATTCTTTTTCAAATGCCATGAGAAGTCTAAGATATTGTTCACATTCTTCCTCACTATCAGATAACCCATCACTATCTTCATGAGTATAGTAACTCTTTCTAGTACTAAAACGATTCTTATTCCTTCTAGCTACTTCCTTCCCCTTTTTATGTGTTTCTTTATCAAGACACTTAGCAGCATAATGACCAACTCTTCCACAATCAAAACATTTGAAAGGAATCTTACCTCTGAACCGTCCTGTGCGAAGTTGAAGTTTCTTTACAAAGTTTATCTCATCTTCTTCTGAGATATATCCCGATCCTTCTGGTTTTTGTACTTCCTTCCCTTTTGTAGAAGTTCTAAAGACTGCTTATTTGACTTCAGATGGTCCTCCTCTTCTCATTTCATATGCAGTTAGTATGCCATGAAGTTGCACCACGATAAGCCAATTTGAAAGTCACCACTTTAATTCAAAATGACAGACACTGACTCAGAATTTTGTCGTTAGTGATCTTAAGACTTTCTCAAGCAAAGTAGATTCGGTTATTGTTTCTCCCGGATTTCTCATACGATTTACAATATCATCGAGAATTAAAAAGAAATTAGCGATGCTCTCCTCATTATCCATTTTTAGATTCTCATATTGAATTAAAGGAGTTTTGAGTTTAACTTTTACCTTGCATCACAACTTCACTGAGATACAGAATGATTTGCCCCTGTGCCTTCTTTGATGGTACATGAATTCTAGAGTTACGATTGGATGAACTTTCAATAGAACGTTGATACTTTCATTTGTTTCATAATTCTTTCTTTCCGTCGGATCTGTTGGTACTGCAGCTGGATATTGATATCCTCATTCAAAAATTACCCATACCTCTGCTCCTAGAGACTGAAGATAGGATCTCATCCTTGTTTTCCAGAAGATTAAATTTTTCCATTAAGAGCGGAGGCCTGATAGATGTTGTTCCATCTTGATTGCTCATATTGCTTGATCTTCCTTCTAACAGCTAATTTTTTTTAGAAGGACCTGCTCTGAAACCAATTATTGGGAAAAATACTGAGAGGGGGTGGGGTGAATCAATATTTAGAGCTAACTGACAATTTTTACTTTTTCTTTCTCTTAAAACCATATGTTACATTACTGCATCCAACTTGTATGTCTAGAGATCTTATTATGTATTTACTTAGATCATTGCATTATTTATTCATTAGATAAGTAGTAAGCATGAATAGAAATAACAGAACAAACCATCAAACATAAGCAACACATATGAACACCAGGATTTAAGGTGGAAATCCAATTCGGGAGAAAACCACTACTATTATTATCTCAGTATTCAATATTTATTATAAATAAAATTTCTTACAATTTTATGCTGGCGCAGACTTATACCAGCATGCATGCACCCACCTGTAGAAGGCTACAACCTTATCTCATTTACCAGCCTTTCCTGGAAGGGAGCTACAACCCCCTGTTCTCATTTACCAGCTACCACTGGAAGGGAGCTACAACCCCCTCACTGAAGGCTTCGATCCTCAGCACCACTGCGGACCACGTTTCATCAGTTTCCACACGACATGCCTTGCATGCCACCAGATTTATTCATTCAATATACTCACACCTGTTCTTCATGATTTCGTCTGTCGTTCAAACCAGAGATTCATCATCATCAGATCATTATATCCATGGGTGCATCGTACATTCATATTTATTAGTTAAGAACAGAGTTTCCCATGCAGATATTCCTTAGAAAAATTTATTCATTCACAACCCTTACGCATGCACAATCGTACTCTATTTCTCTTTTCCTTATATAGTTTTTCCTTTAGTAAAACCATGAGTCAAAACCATCCAACTACCAATGGTATTCATATTAAAATTTGAACCAATCCAAATTGAAAATCCAATCTTCGTTCTTCCATGCACGAAATTTCCCAAACGTATTATTTTTCTTTGCCAAATAATTCTATAGCCAAGGTTAAGTAATATTAACGTGCCACTGATGGTTTTACTTTATTTTATTGGAGTTTTATTTATCAAATTTGTGGAATTTGATAAATAAATATTATTCACACCCTTTGATAATTAATTATTAATAATCCGCGCTTTTATCAAATGGCCTTTTTAAAATAGACATTTGGATCCGGCCCCACATGCATAATCGACGGCTTAATCAATATTATTTAAAACTGGGGCCCATTGCCAATAATCAACCCGATTGAAGGGCTCACATTCCATCACGCCACATCATCCAATCCGACGGATATCGCTTGGGAAACTTGCACGAGAAATAACGCACGATGGCGCGCCATACTTGTGTTATTATTCACGCACCTTCAACAAATGATGACCGTCCGATGACCCCTTCCCAGATCAATGACGCTCAACAATATCGCTAGGCATCCTGGGTCAAACTATAACGCGCGATGGTGCGGAGTGGTAAGCAGTTTTGTGAAGTCATACAGGGACGCATGCCGAGCACTCTATGGAATCGCTCCTCAACCAAGAAATACCACTTGCTTCGCATAGGCGGTGCGGTGAAAACCATAAACTGCCTTCACTGTTCACTCAGTCATGGTTGCGCTCTTCCACGCAAGGTTCCGTCACCTTTTCAATGTATTATTATAATTAAGTTGCGCTTTAATGTTTTTCCTTTTATTACAGTTCCATTGCTAAGTTTAGAGTTCTATCCTGTTGCAGTTCCGCTTCTAACTGCACATTGAAGTTCTTGATTCCACAAGCTTATTACTGTACTATGGTCCATCACAATTATAATCTTTTCTATATTCATCATATCTCTGCAACCATTAATTCCTTCAATTTATACACTAAATCTTTAATTTCGAATCCTTGCCACAAGGTTTATGATGTTTACGGAAAATGATTCATAGTTGTCCACAGGGACTCAACTATCCTTCCTTCTGAATTCTACCAAGAATATACATATAATTCACAGAAAATGTAGAGCCTTTTTCTATTTGATGGCCTTTTTCTCCTACTCTGTCTCTCGACAATTCTGCTTCAATTATGCATTCTACTTCTATTCACTGTCTCTGCGTTGTCTGCTCCCTCAATTCCTTATCTGCCTTTCTTCCTCTCTGCTGCTTCTGCTATCTCTCTGTTACTATCTCTGCTTCTTGTCTAATGTTGCTCCTTGCTTCTCTCTTTGCCTTCTTGCTGTTCAAATGCTCCTTCGTGCCACTTCCTTTGCCATCAATGACAACATTTCCAACATAAACAGGGTGTAAAGATAGAGGGTTTAGGAAAACTGAGACAAATATTTATAGGCAAGGGTGGAAAATAAAAAAAGAGCAAGGAACATTAGTCCAATATGGGGTTTTATCTGGATGACAGATTCCCTAGGTTTGACAAGGAAAGCAGGATAGTGAAAAATTTCTATTTGAGGAGATTTCTAGAACACACATGATTCTTGAATTTTGATTTCTAAAAATATGAGACAAAGCCTTTAGTCATCTAAAACAGGTAAAAATTACTCATGAATAACACCTACCATGCACTATAAAACCAAGTATGTTGTACTCATTCTTAGATTCATGACTAAATATTTATATATATATGGTATTCAATTGCAATTTTCAATTTTAAGGAAATTGTAGGGCACATAAATAGAGATAAATTTCAATTGTAGGGCCCCACTGCTAAGAGCAGGTAGCATTGTGAATTCCATTATAGAATATAGTCTACCAGCCTTGCAAAATATAATAAGTATTTTGTACTCATTCTTAGGTTCATTACATAATACAGGAAATGAAGAGTCTATGCAGTGTTCTTGACTAGACTTTGAAGACACAAGAAGATTCATTGTCCCATACCTTGAAGACTTGGCTTCCTGAAAAGTGATCCGAACGGAGTCAACAGAGACTAGAGACTACATGCAGATAGCCATATGGTTGTATGTGACAAGTCCTAACAGTAAGATGTTCAAGTAAACAAATTTTTTTTTTTATGAAATAAAAAATTAGTGCTAACGAAGTAGTGCTCACATTATTTAGCTTACTTTTATTTGAAAAAATATGAATGGTGAAAACCCATTCAACTTAAGGAATAAATCGAGAATATAGACCTGTGTGCCCAGGAAGAGGCCAAATAATGAAACATGTACACTTTAAGGAAACATGTGCCTGAAGGTTTTAATGGGAAAATTTATTGATTATAATGAAACATGTACACTTTATTATAAGTTTGAGTACTAGTCTAATAGTTATTTCTCTGGGTAAAATGCATTCTTGAATGTGAATTTTAGTGAAGAAATATACATAGAACAACAACCTAGTTTCTATGCATAAAAACATGTTTACTTTATTTTAAGCTAAAGAGACCATTTTATGGACTAAACTTAAAAAGAAATACATGGTCACTTTGTTTTGTATGTTGAAGACCACTTCATAGACAAAACTTGTTTCAAAGGCATCTAATAAAAAATTAGATATGTATTTCCAACAATATGGGTTCAAAAATGAAAATCAAATCTAAATCCAATTGCAATGAAATTTTAGTTAAAAAACTTCTTATCATGTTTATACTTATTTAATTAGATAATTTAATAATTTCCTATTCAAATATTAATTTGATCAAAACTTTCAAATAAAACATTGTGTGTGAATTATTTAAAATATATTTCACAATCAAAACATGTATTAGATGTTCTAAATTTGTAAACTATCTGATACATTGTTTCTTTCACAATGAAAGCATGTACTAGATGTTCTAAATTTGTAAACTATTTGATACATTGTTGCTTTCACAATCAAAACATGTACTAGAAGTTCTAATGAAATCAAGATGCTTAATTGAAAAATTATTTTTACTCCATTTTAATATGAAGTTGTTAAACACCATGTTGAAGCACACACATGGTGTATGAGGAAGATGAGCACACACACAAGAGACTAAACACACAATGAAAGATAAGCGTGAGGCTTTCTTATTTTCCATTATACAAAGATGTACATTTATAGTACAATGGTGTGACTCTTGGTTTCATATTCCAAGGTCACTTGGACTCCATTGTGAGTTTTCGCATTCCACACCTACCCATGTAGGATTAGGTGTTCCAACATCCCCCCTTAATCCGAAGGGGTATGTGTGAGTCCAAGAAAAGAGTTGTAATACAAATATGCAAAGAATACATGGCAGCACTTGGGCTGAATCAACTCTCTGAAATGTTGGAAAAAAAGAGGTGGTTTTAGGATGACCACAAACACTGGAACGCAAAACTTGTTGCAGTTCCTGGAACTCTTCCAAAACTGGCAAGAAGCTGAAGGCTTCTGCTAGAGGAATTGTCCCTCATAAAAAAGGGAGACCTTCAACCTAAAAGAAGGGAGGTCTACTACCTGTGATGGTTTTAGGATTACCAACAACTCTGGAATGCTTTGAAGCATTTCATGGAACTCATCCAAAGCTGGCAAGAAGTTGAAGGCTGTTAAGCTGAAGGCTTCTGCTAGAGGAAGTGTTCCTCATATATGAAAGGGAGACCTTCGACCTGAAAGAAGGGAGGTATACTACCTGTGATGGTTTTAGGCTATCCACCAACCAAAGATGATGGTTTAAGGTTGTCCACCAACCGAAGGCATGCTCATGGGCATCCATGTCTCTAGCTACATCTCTGACTCTGGAATGACGAATTGTGGCTCAGGCTCACTTGAACTGCTGGCTACAACTCTGAACATGGAATGAGAGATTGTGGCTCGGGCTCGCTTGATATGTCATCGAAGCTTGTACATGACCACCATTTTCCCCCTGTCAGGGACAAGGTGAGATGATGGTGAAAAATCAACTACAAGTTTGCTCAATATCCGTGAACATGTTCTAACATGCGACTTAAACATCTTCTTCGCTGCTGATGCCCATTGCCAGGAAGCGATCCATCCAAGATGAGTCTTTGTTCTTCTGCAGAAGCCCATGCCGAGAAGCATACGTGTGAAGAATGGTTATGCGCGACCACCGTGCTTGCATGGATGAAGATCAAAACGGTGATCTTTCATATGGCCAACTCGATCACGGTGTTGGCATTTCTCAATGCGGTAGGTGGAGTAGGATGCGGAACAAGCTGCAGTGTTATCGCCATGGATACGACACTGCGAAAATATGAGTAGGCTTGGTGTGGTCAGAATATGAAAGGACACATCCTTATCATATCCAAGACCTGATTTTGTGCTCAATGAACCAAAGCAATTCCCAGAGTACGATGATGGGCTTCAAAGGAAGTGCGAGTTGAGCGCTACATCTGCATGAAAATGCGCTCTAATCGAGGCCAGATATGAATCATGTCACAACTTTAACTGCTGTGATGAGGTCATGCAATCTTCTGAACAGAAAAAGGTTCAGAATGATGACTCTTTTGCTGAATTTCATCTTGTTGGAGTTGAGATTCCAACTGCAAAAAATCAATCTTCTCATGTGCATATAACAAACAACTTTGAATGTTACAAAGAGAATCCTTGCTCATTTTTATCATGTCATCAACATTGGAATGAATGAGGTTATTCAACAACACTAATGCCTCATTGATTTTAGCCATTTCAACAACTTAGGCTCAAAAATGAAAGGGTGTCGGCTTCAACAGAAAATGCACCCGTTTACAATGTGATGCAACAAGAAATACAAATGACTCAAGAGAACTTCCAACTATGGAAATCTCAAAGTACAAAATGTGCTCCTCAAATGGAGGACAATCAACAATGACTTACATCAACAACTCAAATTCACTGATTCCAACTATGAATGAGCTACAAATTCCACTCAAAATACAATATCAGCTCAATACATATCTCTGCAAAATATTTGTAAATGTGTAGTTGAAAACACTTGTGCAAGAATATTTTTATGGCAGCTGAATTTTCTTCTTCAAAGAGCTATTTTCAATGATGGCAAACTTGTCTTCTCATGTAAAATTTCTTCAAAAAATCACCCTTCAAATCAATGCCACAAATCACAATGTAAATCTGCAAATTTCAGTCCATGTGCTCCTCATATGCCATTTTCTTCATTTCATTTATGTTGTTCTTATCTGCTCTTTTTCCTCTCTCTCTTCTGTTTTTTTTTTTTAATTAATTAAAAATTAATTAAAAAATAAATTAATTAAAAATGGAAAGGGAAATATGGGATGGGAAACTATATGGTTGGGGGGGGGGGGGGTTTAATTAATGGAAGGGAATAAATTAAAAAAGGAAGAAGATTAATTAAAAGGGAGGGTTATTATAATGGGGAGGAGGGATATTATATTAAAATAAATTTAAAAAGAAAGGGAATCGAAATTTTAAAAGAAATGTTAATTAAAAAGAAGATTATTAAAAAAAGGGAGTAATTAAAAGGGGGAGGGAGATTAATTGGGATGGGATAAAGGGGATTTTAAAAAATGAATTTAAAATGGGGATTAGTTTATAAATGGAGAGGAATGGGAATTTTAAATAGGAGGAATGGATTTTAAATATTTTAAAAAGGGAATGGAGTGATAAGGGAAGCGTATGGTGGAGTGTTAGAGAGCATATGGGAAAGGGGAGGTGGAAGAGTGGTAGGTAGGGCGGAGTAGTGTGAGCGTTTTAAAGCTGTGAGGGGGGCGTAAGTTTGGATGGGTGGTCGAGGTTTTAAGGGGAGCAAGCGACAGGGTGATGAGAGTGCGTTGCAGAGTGAGGGCGGGGTGAGGTTAAGGGAAAGCGTTTAAGAGGGCGGACGGGGGAGATACAAGGGCCACGGTGTTGGAGCGTTTAAGAGGCTGAAATGTGATTGCAGGGTGCGGAAGATGTGTTGTAAGGTGCAGGCGTACTGTAGGTGCATGGTTAGCGTGGAGATTTGAAATTTAAAAGGAGCGTATCAAAGAGCGAGGCGGGTAGATGCATAGGAGAGTCGATGGTTTAATCGCAGAGAGGGGGTGGGAAACGGTGTTCGAATGAGGTCGCGGGTAGTGGAGTAGGCGGGTATGCTGGGTAAGGTAGAGTAACGCAGGTGAGGGTTTATGCAGGGGCCGAGTGACTGAAGTTTGAATTGATTTTTTTTTTTTTTTTTTTTTTAAAGAACAGCAGAGTGGAGTAAAAACTCTAGCAACAAAATTTTCTTTCAAATATATAGCAGAAACAGATCCAACAGCGGCAGATATGAAGAATTTTTTTTTCAACAGAAAAACTCAGATTTCTTTCAGTGCAAACTTAGAAATCTCTCGAGTAGCCCAGCAGCAGGAAATTTCGTCAAAAATGCAGGATTTTAAGCAGTAATACATAGTAGCAGAATGCAGAATTTTCCAGTAAAACTTCAGAAATTTTCACAAATTTTTCAATGAAAAACTCAGAAAATTTTCCTTCAGAAACCCGCTTTAAACAATATTTTCAGCAGCTCTTCAAAAATGCAAAATCTTTCAATGGAAAAACTCATAATTCTTTTTCATTAAAAACCATAAAATTCTTCAAAAACCCACTTTGAACAGTATTCTAGCAGCTCTTCAAAGGAATAATTAAAGGCAGAAAATGCAGAGAAAATTTAGAATGAAAACCTTCAGATGCACAAGGCTGCTCTTTTTCAAAATCAGTGCTGGAATGCTGCCAATTTCTGAATGCTGCTCCTTCTCCAAAACACTTCTGAATGGCGGCAAAAACACTGCTGCAGAAATCTCTAAGTGCTTCGGATGTGCAGTGATGCTCCCAATTTCTGAGTGCTGCAAAAATGCCAAGAATTTTTGCACATATGCAAGCCATAAACACAAATGGCTCACTCAATTTGGAGCAGGGCCAACAATCGCCTGCTCTGATACCATGTTAAACACCATGTTGAAGCACACACATGGTGTATGAGGAGAAGAATGCACACACACAAGAGACTCAACACAATGAAGGATAAGCCTGAGGCTTTCTTATTTTCCATTATACAAAGATGTACATTTATAGTACAATTGTGTGACTCTTGGTTTCATATTCCAAGGTCACTTGGACTCCATTGTGACTTTTCGCATTCCACACCTACCCATGTAGGATTAGGTGTTCCAATAATATTACTAAATAATATTTTTCCAGGAAAATGGATGCTATATTATATAGGTAAATTTTTTTATATATATAATTTATTTAACACACCTTTTTTAAAATATTTATTTTGTAGTTAATTTAGTTCATCTTTTTATTAAAAAATGAGCAAGTGTTTTTAGTTGGTTTCTAAAATAATCTTGTATTGCATTCATACTCCATCACAATATCACATCCATTTTGGGTAATATACATTAATATGGATTGGGGTAGTGATGTTAAGGAGATGAAATTATAACTAGGTAATTTTCCATATTGGATAAAGATCTTTTACATAGATTTATTTAAAACAGTGGATAATTTCATTGAGATTTGTATTCTATACTCTAGTATGTAGACTATATTTATATACTATATATTTTTTTAAGAAAAAAAGTCTATATTTATATATTATATAAAGTGTTTCAATAAGGTAAAACTCTTATGGCTAAAACATTTCAAGTATCACTATTTTATATTTTTTCCATTTTCAATTATATTTTTCTATCAATTTTGTGTAAAATCTACTAAAGAATTATTGGAACTTCAAATTTAAACTTTGCAATTGAAGATCTCATTTTTTAGGTAATTGAAAACATTTATGCTTTCAAAAATATAATTTGAACAATGAAAAATTATACATGGTATGTGTACTCTAGAGAGAAGGAGAGAGGGAGAGAAACATAGATTTCAATCACTTTTATATCAAGTGTTAAGAGGCATCAAATCAATCTATCACATGTTAAGAAGGATCAAATCAACCTCTAGAGGTGTGAGCTTTTTTCAAGCTTTACACTCTAAAAGAAGTTTATACCTCAGAAAATTTGATCCAAGTTATTTTTAATTTTTCCTTCTTACTGTTTTTAGTATTTATTTTTTAATTCTTCACTTATAAATATTAATATACTTCATTAAATTTAAATTTCAAAATTTTCACATATCTTACTAATAAATTTTATTAAAATTTTGTGATAAAATTCATAGTTTTAAGAAAATTCATAATATAACTTGAAAATAAAAAGATAGAAAGAAAATATTTTAAAGGTTTAACCAAAAGGAGAGCAACAAAGGAGATTTGAAAACAAAATGTATTGTTACACATTAGAATTTGAGTTCGATCCTTTGTAAGGGAACATAATAATATTGTTATTGTTTTGTTGTTCTTTTGTGTTTGTATTTTTTTGTCAATAATTTGTAAACATAAGGATGAGATAGTGAGTAAAAATATTTTTTATTATTATTTTGTGAAGTGTACTGGTTTTCATGGATTAGAATTGTGTTTTTAAGTTGAATGAAAATATTTTAAAGGTTTAACCAAAAGAAGAGCAACAAAGGAGATTTGAAAAGAAATTGTATTGTTACACATTAGAATTTGAGTTCGATCCTCCGTGAAAATAATATTGTTATTCTTTTGTTTTATTTTGTGTTTGTAGCTTTTAGTCAATAATTTGTAAACATAAAGATGGGATAGTAAGTAAAAATAAGTTTTTATTATTATTTTGTGAAGTGTACAGGTTTGCATGGATTAGAATTGTGTTTTTAAGTTGAAGTTGAAATTATTGATTAATGATGTAAATGGATGTTAAATTAGCTGTTTAATTAAACATTAACAATAGTTAATAAATTAATATATTGCTGGATTTATAAATTGAGCAGCCTAAACGTTAAAAGAAACTTGAAGGATTGACTTTCCAAATTCTAAAGAGAGAAGGAAAAGCCCCCACCACTTAGAATACCTTGTGCTAAATATAAATCATGTACCTTTCATGTAATTAGTTTCATGTACTTAGGATATATGTACTTCTAACCAAATGCATAGGACAATTCATTATATCGATGACTATCCAAAATTAATCAAGCAATCTTCACAATATCACTGTTCAATTGCTTCACAATATGAGGGATTTGGGTCCATATGTAATAACTCTTTAGCTTAGTAACTGATTAATCAATTGTAACCATTAAAAAAACACCTATGAGAATGACAAAGATTCACAATGTTAATTATACTTAAGGGTTGCAAGCTTGAACCAAAATAATTGCAGCTGTTGAAAGTGCAATGACCCACTGAAATTACCAGGTTCTAAAAATACCATTGTTGTAATAGCAAAATATAACTGCTAAATTCAATCATGGAACAACTGCCATAAACATTGTCACAACTTATTTTTCCCCTTAAAAACCAATCTCATATATATATATATATATATATATATATATATATATATAGACAAACTGTAATAAGTAAGAATGAAAAAAAAAACAAATAACTTCATGATCATGTGAAAAATATTTACATCAAACGACGCCTAACTTTCCACATTAAAAAAAATATATTAATGCTAAACTTGTTCGGCTATAAGTTTAACTACACTCAAAATAATTTTTCATAAATACAGAATTCTGAAAATCCACTTAAAATCTCAGAAGCATAAAGCCACAAAAGAATAACTACACTTGTTTTCTTGATCACAGAAAGCTAAAAGTATTCAGCCAGCCATAAACATTAACACAACTTATATTGCTTCTTAAAAACAAACCTCATATATATATATATATATATAAGTAAGAATGAAGAAAAAAAACAAAGAACGTCATCATGTAAAAAATATCAACCTGAAAAGACAACTAACTTCATAATACCCAAAACCATAGGTCAGTGTAATGTAAAAATTGCTATGATATGGAAAAATTTGCACATAAAAAAAAATTTAAATGCTAAACTTGTTTAGTGATATACGAACTTAACTACACCCGAAATGCATAGGACAATTCATTATATGGACGAATATTCAAAATTCATCAAACAATCCTCACAATATCATTATTCAATTGCTTAACATTATGACGGATTTGGGTCCATATGTAACCGCTCTTTAGCTTAATAACAAATTAATCAATTGTAACTATTAAAAAAACACCTATGAGAATGACAAAGATTCACGATGTTAATGCTACTTAAGGGTTGCAAGCTTCAACCAAAATATAACTGCTGAATTCAATCCTGGAACAAGTGCCATAAACATTGTCACAACTTATATTTCCCCTTAAAAACCATACATATATATATATATATTACAATTATCACACTTATATTACTTCTTAAAAACCAACCTCTCATATATATATATATGGTAGTAAGTAAGAATGAAGAAAAAAAACAAAGAACATCCTCATATGAAAAATATCAACCTGAAAAGGCACCTAACTTCATAATACTCAAAACCATAAACCTTTGTCATGTAAAAATTGTTATGACATGAAAAATTTGCACATAAAAAAAACATTTAAATGCTAAACTCGTTCATTGATATACGAACTTAACTACACCAGAAAACATTTTCTAGGAATACGGAATTCTGAAAATCCACTTAAATTCTCAAAAGCATATAGCATTTCTAAAATAACAGTACCGATGCCTTTTAACAAAACTTAACAGTACCGATGCCTTTTAACAAAACTTAATTCCTGATCACAGGAAGCTAGAAATCCGTGTAAAACCTCAAAAAAACTACGGTTAAAGCCCTGTAACAAGATTTCGCTTTCGTTTAGTTTCCCCACGCTGTGAGGACGACACCTACCACACATCGTATTTCTGGTAAAACCACAAGAAAACAACGTTTAAATCCCTGCAACAAAAATAGGCCATTTCTTTATCTTCTTCGAGCGCTTTGGCCATTCCTTTATCTTCTTCGAGCATCCGTTCGATCCCATTCTCCACATCTTTCACTGTCTTCACGAAAAGCTCTACGCAGGCCTTCACGAATTCTTTCATATCTTCGTTTTCGGAGGTGTTGGGGAGCGGAGAGTTGTTAAGGTTATTGTAAAGGTCAATGAGGTAATAGTGGAATTTGAAGGGAGGCTTCGAGGTTGGGAGCCTCCTACCATTTTGGGGGCGGGGCAGTGTAGACACCTTTATCTCAAAGATGCGAGCAGCAACAGAAGCAGCGACTGCAGCCTCCACATCGGTGTCGTATTCACTGGACGTGAAGAGCTTCCCTGTGTCTCATCACCTGCGCATACCACTTCTTCCCTTCAGCGAATTTACGACGCACCATGGCGAAGCGGGACCGGCTCTGCCCTTTTACATATTCCCTGATCTGGTTCTCATCCAATCCTTCCACGTCCACCTCCATTTCTTCATCCTCCTCTTCAACTAGTTTCTCATTTTCGAGCCTTTCATTCTGATTCCTTGGTCCTCCCATTTCTAATATCTCCTGATCCTCTCTATCGCTTCGATTCTTAAGGTCAGTAGATCCTCGCATTGTTAATAAGCTCTCATCCTCTCGCAGATTTTCACTGTGGACTGGTGATCCATCACTCAATCCTGATAACTTGTTTTCTTCTCTCTGGCCATGATTTCGAACCCCGCAATTGCTTGGTCCTGCCATTTTTTATTTGAGTTTCACCCTTCTTTGCTAATTGATCCGTGAACAAGTATGTACTCAAACCCAGCTTCTATATGTAATCAAACCCTCCGAAAATATCACAACAACAAAAATGAGTGAATTGGATTTTGTTATATATTGCTTGTTTATATATAGTTTGTGCTATTGTGCCGATTTGTAATTCAAATAATATTTGGATTGTAGGCAGGTCAAGAGTTTCTTAGGGTGCCCATGGATGAGATCAGTTTTTAAGGTTTAATATATCTTAAATTTAGAAAAAGTAATTAATATCGATCAACTCAATGGATTAACTAATTCTCAATTATCTTATTTTTAGGATAATTCACTTTTAAAATATAATATAGAGTATTTCAAAAGGTACTAATGGGTTAACTGAATTACATATTTTCAGGATAGTTTATTTTTAAAATATAATATAGAGTATTTCAAAAGGTACTTATGGGTTAACTAATAGTGAATTACATATATTACATATTTTTAGGATAGTTTATTTTTAAAATATAATATAGAGTATTTGAAAAAGGTATAATCTAGTTATTATAATGGTCTATATTTATGGTATGGTTAAAAGGAAATAATATAATAATAAGCGATATTTGATATTTATCAATATTTATAAATATAAATGTTAAAACAAAGTTATAATATAACTATAAGGATTGTTGTTAGTATAGAATATGAATTCACCAAATTAATCGATTTTTTTACTAATTTTAATAAATTTAAGGTAAATATGTGAAGAAGTAGTACTAAATGGGTTTCACTCGGAAAGTTTTTGTATATTAGATTGAGACGTTGTTTACCAAGTGCATACTCCAAGTTAAGTTGAAAATGAAAATCTAAAAACTATATAATTTTTTTTAAAGTTTTCAACTATCTGTTAAATGTAATTAAACCTCCGAAAAGAATATAATTGTTTCTATATAAAATATCCATAGAGTGGTGTTATAAAGTTGTAGGGTTAAAACAATTGTGGATTATGGAAAATGGAGACTATTTTGACTAAAGGAAGAAGAAGAATACAAAGAATATTTTCATTATGATAGGTTTTCATAAATTTTCTTTGTTGCACTTATTTTTTTAATAAAAAGACTTAACTTCATTGTTTTGAATGTTGGAAAAACATCGACTATTGAGTGAATCCTTTAGAATAAAAGGAGTGTCTCATTCAGTTATAGTTTTCATTCCAGTAGAACATCCCATGTCATTGAAAAATCCTAGTTACCATGCAACCCCCATGTGATCTTGCTACATAGGCATAACCATCAACTAATTATATCACTTCGAATACATATAGCCAAGGTATTATAATCAAACTCAAGTTGGACATTATTCATTTTAGGAATTTTTACTAATCACCATCCAACTATATGCATCCTACTATCACAAATCAAATTTGTCTAACATGAGAGAATGATATCATCCATCTATGTTGACTCATTCCTCCTTAATTAGGCATTCACATAAATTCATTGTGTTTATCACGTTTTTTTCCTTTCCACATAAAACACACAATATATCAGATTGACAACCATATAATGTTATACTCAAGTGTTCTGAATGTAACACCTCATTGGTCATCTATCCTACTCCAAGAGACATCCTTGGTTCTCCTAGAATATTCCTAGTAAATTATCCTAATCATTTCATCAATCATCATGACATTATCACCAAGGCTCCCATAGCATATGAAATCACCATGAAACTTTCCAAGTATTCCCAACATCCCCTACATTGTACCATCGTCAATGGCACCTCAAGTGCAGACTCATGAACTCCATATATTAACCCCAACTTAAATTATTGGTTTTTTCATCAAGAAGGTTGTGATGAAAGGGGTGTAGGAGGTGCAGATAAATCTCAACAATTTCCACATTTAAGCATGGATCTAATACCATTTTTCATAAGGCTAGACTTTTCATTCCATTTGAGCATCTCAAACCACACAAAAATCCTAATTGCCATGTTTCATCAACATGACCTCGCTAATTGGTCATGACCATCAACCACTATGCCTAATCAACATTTCACATCCCTAGGGACTCTTGATGGCTACAAGGTTCATTTTTGGTTCCACTATGACCCATTAAGCATGTGTTTCACAACTCCCTAGTATAAAGGAACATTACTCCACCGAGAATATGCCTCACAATATGCTTACTTATATAATACTTATATTATAGGTTACTTATCATAAAACCACAACCATTCAATATAGTGCAAGTAAATCTTATTGTCACTTCTACATCATGTAAATTTCAGTTATAAACCATACATGAAAATTGTATGAAATATACTAAATGAGCAATAGTATCATCACATACATGCACAAAATATACTTCCCATGTCATTGAAATACCCTAGTTACCATGAAATCCCCACGTGATCTTGCTACATATGCATTACCATCAATTAAATATATCACTTGGAATACATCTAGGCAAGATGTCATAATCAAACCCAAGTTGAGCATCGGTCATTTTAGACATGTTGACTCATCACCATTCAACTATATGCATCCTACTTTCACCAATAAAATTTGAATAAACATGGTCCATGTTATACCATTTTTTTGGTCATCTAACATGTTACTATTAGATGGACCTAAGTACACCATTTAAGACCAATTTTACCCTAAGTAAAATTGCTTTCACTATGGAAAGTAACTTAGTAAACCACATTTAAGTTTTTTCTGGTCTAAACAGGAAACCTCGTGAGGAAATATTAAATAAATCTATATTTCTTCGATTTTCCTCAAGGAATAATTAGTTAAACAACATTTTAATTAATATTCCTCATCATATTTAACCAAAAACACGAAAATTAATTAGATAAATCACTATTTATATTACTATTTTCTAGGAATAATTTTTTAAACCTTATTTAAATAATATTCCTCGTTAAATTTGACAAAATCATTCATAAATAATCAAATAAATAATTATTTATTTTATTATCACTCAACCACATCCTTAAAATAATAAATAAATCATTTATTTATTTATTATTTACAAATAAAGGGATTTGACCCAAGTCAAATTCTCTTTCCATCCAACAAATATAACAAAATATTCCATAAAAGTTTGATCTCGATTTGGTTAATAATATTTTAATTATGTGCCACTATCTAGACTAACTCAATATTTTGTTATAAATAGAAGGGTTTTTCCATTCATTCACCACATTTTGTTGGCTAAAGATCACTATAGATCTATACTTTTGGTCAAACTTTGATCCACCATCATTGTGATATTTTTCTACCATTTTTCTTGTGAGCTCCATTTGAGTTCCATTTTTTGTCTCGATTTTCTACACCGTCAAGAGAGAGATTTTAGATCTGAAGTGTTGAGGACTTACAAGAACCCATCCCATTGAGGGGGACTGATAACATCTTTCTATTTTCCCTTCCTAGGTGCCAAAAAATATAAAAAATCTTCAAAAAAATCTCGTCTTGTCTATTGGATGCATGGAGCAACTCTTGGTTTTATTTATTGCTTAATGTCTTTTCATGCATAAATATAGATTTTGCAGCATTTATCTTGGTCAACTAATTACAGATCTAAAGTTATTTCCAGCCATCTTTGTTGTTAGGGTTGTTTTTTATGTATGACTAAAGTGTGCCTTTTTCGTATGCTTGCGATTAAGATTCATACTAACAACTCACGACTCCACAAGGGTTTACGATTACGACCTCTGTCGTTTTTCAGATCCCTGCATATCTAGCTGCTTTAAACCCTAGGATTTCTCTTCATATTCTTATTTTTCTTTTCTTGATGTTTTTTTTAACCTATAATACCCTAAATATTGAAAATTCTAACTTCCATGTGTTTTCGGACCTATTGTGCAGGTGACAGACATCATTCGCAACTTAGACAACACATTCTTCTGAAACCTGCTCCCGAGAGTGCTGAAAGTGCAAGTCACACTTTTTGGGCCAACACCTGTGACCTGAACCTCCAGGGCACAGAAAAAATACCAAAACATCGCTTGTAAAGAAAGCAATTAGAAACCGCTGACAGACTTTGTGAATTTTAAATTTTTGGATTTGTCAGTCCTCTTCAGTTTCTAACCTCATCTCCACTTATTTGGAACTATTCTTTTTTGTTTTACTCATCAAATGGGGCCCCAGCCCTCTTCCGCTTAAATTACATACCTTTAGTGGAAGAGTTTTCATTGTTGTAGGTGTTGAAATTTCGTGTTCGTATTTTCAAATATGATTCATACCTTGAGGATCCACCCATGTGGCTGTTATCCATAACACACCTATTTCAGTCTTGTTTCGGTTTCCCTAGTTCCCTCACTTCTCCTCCCGATTCACTTCCGCCCCCTCTTCCTCATAACTTTTTCTCTGATTTTTTGTTACTTTTCTGCACCTATTTCTAGCAGATTTTTTCTTTAGATGTTTGTACCTCTCGACCTTAGATCTATTCGCTATTTTAGTGTTTTTTACTAGATTTTTTCCCACCTACAGACTAGTTGTTGAGAGGCCCCCCTCCTTGGGTTTAGATTAACGCATAATTAGCTCTTTATTTTCTGTTATTTCAGTTTCGTATAATGTTATCTGCAGGTTTATTTACAGTTATACAACACACTTTTTCTTTTACTCTAAAAACATCTCGGTTTAAAAATTAAAATTTACACACTTAGCACACACACCCTAAGTGAAGAAGAGCTTGGTTAACACCGCCAAGCAAAGAATTTAATATTGTAATCAATTGATCTTGCACCTCTCTGCCCTTGTTTTGACATTGTAATAAGTTGATATTGCACCTCCTTTCCCTTGTTGATCTCCCTTCCCTTTATGCCGTGTTTGTGCCTTCATCATTGCCCCACGAAGGCATTTATCTCGGAGACTTCTTGGCCTTCATCCAAAATTTTCGATACAAAGACTTACTTCTTCGCGTAGGATTCTAGTTACTCCTCCACTGAGTCCGCACTCTGAATCCTCTTCTGGTTCATTGGGTTCCCATTCTGGTTCCCTCCTCGGTTCTCCCCCTCTCACCTTCACCATTTTTGGTTCAGGACCTAACGCTGGTGGTACCCTCGGCCCTAATGCTGGGAATACTACTAGTGGGACTGCAACAGGAGCTACCCCAGTTGCTCCCGTGCTCCCCTATATGGCACGCCTCAGTCTTCCCGATTTTGACTGGTTGATCAATGACGCTATACGCCATGATGCTGGTTGGGCTGCTATGCCAACCAAGCTCCCTTCCGACATCCCCAAGTTTGAAGGTCTTGCTGAAGAAGATCCTACAAATCATGTTCTATCTTTCCACATGTGGTGTTCGTCTAACTCCATTACCGATGACTATGTCCATCTTCCGTTGTTCCAATGTACGTTTACTGATGAAGCTTCTAAGTGGTATGCTGATTAGGCCTCATCCTCTCATACCACCTTTACGACGCTTGCCCAAGCTTTTCCATCTTATTTCCAGCATCCCATTCATTATGAAACTAGTACCGAACTTTTGACTTCTTTACGTCAATCATTTTCGATCCGCCTATATGATCATGTCGAGGAATGGCGGAGAAGAAAGAGCCTATGTCGAGCCCCTACCTTTGAAGACCATGTCTAAATGAACTAGTTCCTTAGATATTTTTTTCCTGTTATAAGCAAAGATATCACATCACATTTCCCTCTAATCGAAGAAGCTGCTCTTCAGATTGCCTTAAAATATGACCTGATCTACACTCAGTCGAGTTATGTTTATACCATTCTACCTGATCTTCCTAGACCTGGTGGTGCCAACGCACTGGGGGCATATCATGCCACCGATGGTATTGTTGGACCTCTTTCTCATCCATACATCAACCTCCCATGGGCTATGGTTTCCCTCAGGGAGGGACCAACACCTCCTGCACTTTTCCCCTTCCCGGTAGCATGTATCCAGGATAGTGCGTGCCTCCTTTTTCTCAACCTCCTGTTTACCACAATGCTTCCCAAACTCCTTATTATCTATATCTGCATCCTGGTGCTCTAGCTCCTCTAGCATTAGCACCTCTGCCTCCCTTTCCTTCTCAACCCCTGCAACAGCAGCCACCGCCCCCTCAGGGGCAGGTGTATGCATAGCAGGGTGCGACTAATCCTCATCCTTCCAAAAAGAAGAGGAAAGGCACTCAAAATCAATTTGCCTCCAATGATCCTGAACCTAATCCTAAAAATAGTACAACTAACACTGCTAACCAGCAACAGGGCACTTAGCCCAAGTAAGATAGGCATGTTCACATGAATACGCCTTATTCATGTTGTGGTGTTTATGGTCATTACACACATGATTGTCCTCTTTTACCACAGATGTGGTAGATGTGGGAGTATCAAGTAGCATTGCGAGGACAGTAAGCCTCCCCTTTCGTCCCTCCCAATGCTATGCCTAGTCAGCCGATTGTGTTTACTAAACCTTTCCCTCGGCAATAATTTGTGCCTACCCAACCACCTGAAGATCAGGCGGCCACTCAACCTCCTCCATCTGGTACCTTTGATTACGAGATTCTTATGATGAACTCTAACCAACCTATAACCGTTGACTCAACCTTCAGACTCTATCACGTCAGTACAACAAGCCTCCCGCTACGTCTGTCCCCGAGCCCATGTCTTCAGGTTCTACAGAGCCTCTTTTGACAACTAATGGTACTTTTTAGACACCTTAGCCTAAGTTAGAGGTTCATACAAAGATCCCTAAGGGAGCATTACCCCAAAATTTTGCTTCTTGCAAAGCTTCTAATTTGTATAGTATAGTAGATGATTTGGTGCAATCTCTTGTTGCGATCTCAATGCCAGAACTCCTCGAGTCGTACCGTTCACAACGAAAAGCTCTAATATCTTCCATTGGCATTGTAGATCATTCAGATGATCGTTTGATCATCTTCAATGTTGACTGGTCTGAACATCCTCCTCTTCTTGCTTCCATCGCCTTCCAAATCTCAGTCAAGATCCGGAACGCCAATGTTTCCTGTTGTATTATTGATGAGGGGGCATCCACCTATGTGATTTCCCCTTTAGTTTGGAAGAAAATTGGATCACCTGATCTGGCCCCTTCCATGATCACTCTTCGAGCGTCGGATGGCCATGCCTCCCAACCCAGTTTCCTATTATGCAATTGTCAAATTACTCTTTCAGGTAAGACTGTTTGCGTTGATGTAGAAGTCATTTTCCCCCCCTTCGATTATAACATTCTATTGGGTCGTAGGTACACCTATGCAATGTATATTATACCATCTGTGGTTCACTGCAAGATGTCCTTTCCCCATAATTGAAATATAGTCACCATTGACCAGTTGACATATTACAAACTAAACTCTCAGATCTCCCTTGAGTCCATCACGTCGACCCCTTGACTAGTGTCTCACCCGGAGTCTACAAAGACTCCACTTTGCTTGGTAAATTCCATGGTCTTCCTCCTCGTATCTCTGATCCAACCTCATCAAATGTTTGCATGATGCAATCGTCTCGGGCTTCCCTTAAGTAGCCTACTTCTGTAGTCAGTAGCCTCGGCCTCCGCAGCCTACTCCTAGCCCTTCGATTCAGCCTTCAGGACCCCCTCCTCTTGGCCCTTCACCTACAGCAGGTATCCATGAGCCTCTTTACCCTCCTGGAACGATTCCTCCAAGCCTTAACCATATTTGAGCCGTCCCGCCTGGCCATTACCCCTCCGATGAGATATCGTTCCTAGATCACCCTCCTGGAGTGTTCTCGGTACCTATTATGGCTACCCTATCCTTTCATAACCTGACCGTGGGGATTTTGATCTCGTACATTGATCCTTCAGCCATTACCCTGGTTGGTCAACCCAACCCTTATCTTTCTTTGACACTGGTTCAACTGGTCATCATGACCCCTGCCTATGCTACTGTGCCTCAGTGACCTCAACACGAACCTCCTCCTATTGCGACAGCTTCGAGTGAGGGGGGAAAAGCTCGCAAGTAGGCACCTAAATACAAGGCTGCCCCGAGAAACCATGCACCTCCTCAGCCTCAAAAGCATATACCTCTGTGTGCTTTGTGTGATGTTGTATATCATGCCACCCATAATTGTCCTAAATTTCCTCATCTCAAGCCCATGGTTAATGTCGTGTTCCTTGAGTCTACAGTCCCGGAAACCTCTGTTCGTTCTTCGACCGTGGCCAAGAACCCCAAGACTATTGACACCAACTGTTACACCATTTTTTGGTCATCTAACCTGTTACTATTAGATTGAATTAAGTACACCATGTAAGACCAATTTTACCCTAAGTAAAATTGCGTTCACTATGAAAAATAACTTAGTAAACCACATTTATTAAGTTGTTTATGGTCTAAACAGGAAACCCCATGAGGAAATATTAAATAAATCTACATTTGTTTGATTTTCCTTAAGGAATAATTAGTTAAACAACAGTTTAATTAATATTCCTGGTCATATTTAACCCAAAATAGGAAAATAAATTAGATAAATCATGATTTATCTTATTATTTTCCAGGAATAATTATTTAAACCTTATTCAAATAATATTCCTTGCTAAATTTGACTAAAATAATTTATGAATAATTAAATAAATCATTATTTATTTGATTATTACTCAACCACATCCTTAAGATAATAAATAAATAACTTATTTATTTATTATTTACAAATAAACGGATTTGACCCAAGTCAAATTCTTTTTCCCTCCAACAAATATAATAAAATATTCCATAAAAGTTGGATCCTGATTTGGTTCATAATATTTTAATTATGCACCAATATCTAGACTAACTCAATATTTTTTTATAAATAGAAGGGTTTTGAATTCATTCACTACCTTTTGTTGCCTAAAGATCACTCTAGATCTACACTTTTGGTCTCACTTTGATCCACCATCATTTTCATATTTGCTACCATTTTTCTTTTGAGCTCCCTTTGGGTTCAAGCATTTTGTCTAGGTTTTGGACATCATCAAGAGAGAGGGATTTTAGATCTAGAGTGCTAAGGACATACAAGAACCCATCCCATTGAGGAGGACTAGTAACACCCTTCTGTGTTCTCCTCCCATGTGCCATTAAGAAAAAATTATTTAAACATATTCTTGTCTTGTCTATTGGATGCATGGAGCAACTCTTGTTTTTATTTACTGCTTAATGCCTTTTACTGCATAGATCTAGATTTGTGGAGCATTTATCTTGGTCAACTAATTGCAGATCTAAAGATATTGGCAGGTCATCTTCGCTGTTAGGGATGTTTGTTATGCACAGCTAAAGTGGTCTTTTTTCGTACACTTGCGATTAAGATTCATATTAACAACTCATGACTCTACACGGGTTTACAATTACGACCTCTATCATTTTTCAGATCCCTGCATATCCAGCTACTTCAAACCCCAGGATTTCTCTTTATCTTCTTGTTTTTCTTTTCTTGATGCTGTTTTAAACCTATAAAACTCTAAAACATTAAAAATTCTAACTTTTGTGTGCTTTTGGACATATTGCGTAGGTGATCGGCATCAACCGAAGCTGAGATGACAGATTATTTTGAAACCTGATATTGAGAGTGCAGGAAGTGTAGTTCACACTTTTTGGGCCAAAACTTGCAAGCTGATCCTCCAAGGCACAAAAAATAGGCCAAAACTTGCGACCTCGACTTTTTGTGGGAGTTTTTCTGAATTTTTTTTTGGTTTGTCTGGGCCTCTGTTCAGGGTTGTCTAACCTCAATCTATGCCCATTTTGGACCTGTAATTGTTCTATTTTACTCAACAAAGTGGGAACCTAGCCCCTTAGGTCTTCAGTACCCTCCACCTTTTGTGGAAGATTTTTAGCTGCTACAGGTTGTCTGAAATTTCAATGTGTTCAGCCATTTTTTCAGATCTGATATCTTACCTTCATATCCACTTCATCTTGGTTATTTATCTATCCAAAACGCCTCCTTTAGTTTTTTTTGGGTTTTCCTTTAGGGCCCCCTACACTTCCCTCCAGGATATAGCCTTTCGCCACCTCATTTCTAACAATCTTTCCTCTGATTTTTTGTTGTTTTTCTACACCTATTTCCAACAGATCTGACCTTTAGATAATTTTCCCTCCCGAATTTAGATATATTTTCTATTTTGGTGTGTTTCGACTGTTGTTTTTCCCACCTACACACTATTTGTTGAGAGGCTCGCCTCCTTGGGTTTATATTAACACATAATTAGTTGTTTATTTTATGCTAATTTAGTTTCATATACTGTTATCTTCAGGTTTATTTATAGTTATACAACACACTTTTTATTTTTCTCTACAAACGTCTCAGTTTAAAAATTAAAAGTTACACACTTAACACACACACCCTAAGGGAAGAAGAGCCTGGTTAACACTGCAAAGCAAAGAATTTAAAACATTGTAATCAATTGATCCTGCACCTTTGTACCCTTGTTTCGACATTATAATTAGTTGATCCTACACCTCCTTGCCCTTGTTTGTCTCTCTTCCCTTTGTGTCATGTTTGTGCTGTCATCATTGCGCCTCCAAGGCGTTTATCCGGGAGTCTTCTTGGCCTTCATCCTCAATTTCTGGTAGGAAGAGTAATAGATTAGAAACTTGGGAAGAGTAATAGATTAGAAAGGGTTAGGAAGTGTTATACTTGGGAATTGAGGAAGGTCATTTATAATATAGAAAGTGGATGGTGGGCTTTGAGGAATTACTCAATTGATAACCATCATCATGTTTAAATTTATTAGGATGATTTTCAATTTCGAGGGATTCCATAATGACTCATTTGGAATGAATGGGAGAATATTCTAAGATCTTTGATTTGTGAAAACAAATTAGTTGTTTGGTAGAATGGCAGATTTTGCAATGCAGTTATGGTTAGTGTCACCCAGGTGTTCTTTCAACATAGTTTTGAAGCATCTCCCGGTTTGACCAATGTAAAATATTCCAGAGGAGTAGGGGATGTCATAGACTGTGGGTCTTAACATAGGTTCAGTCTTATCCTTGGCTGATCTGAAGAACTTGCTAAGGGTTCATTGGGGCTTGAAGAAGGTTTTAAGGTTCCTTCTAGAGATTTTTTTGAATAGATGATTGGTAATGTCTTTAATGTAAGGAAGAGTTACCTTGGCTATGGGAGGGGAGTTTGAAGTGTTATTAGGAAGGGGATGGAAACAAGAATGGAATGCATTATTAATCTTGAATGAGGATTTATCTTTAGACTTAAGAGATCTTGAGATATCGGCTTTTTTAGGAAATGATTGGGATGAGGAGATTTGAATGGTTGAGGACACAAGGGTTTTGATAACAACTAACTTTTGAGCAGGATGATGGTGGGAGTTTGCATGAAGGTATCTATCAATATGATTATTTTTTCACTAGACCTGATGGGATAGGGATTCATGTGAGAGGTGAGAGACAAGGAAAGAGAGGAGCCCATCATTTTTCCCTCAGTTTGTTCGTAACACACCCTGTCATAGGTGAAGAAGGTAGTGGAAAGACAAATATTGATAATGTTGAGAGTTTTAGAATCAACAAGCTTAGAAATGAGGTCAATTTATTTAGGGATAGGAATCTTGGTAAATGATGAAATGACATCAAAGCTAACCATGATGTCATTTTTATCAAGTTTAAGTGTCTCGATGTGCTTAATGAAATCGAAGGAGTCTTTCATAAAGGAGGAAGAATGGCGAGAATGGGGGAAAATCTTAGTGGAAAGGTATTTGGAAATGGCATGGTTGGGACCTCCTATTGCACTGATGAGAGGCCTAAGGGGGATATCTAGCTTATGATTTTTAAGCTGACCGTAAATTCAATGGGTGATGGGGTAAAGGGGAATGAGGCGCTTCTGGGTGGCGGGGTCAAGACAAGAGGATTTAATGGCTTTGGTGACCTTGTTGGAAATGGATTGGAGGGGGTTTTTAGATAAGGGATTGTAGGAGGAGGAAATAAGATCCATCATCTTACAATGGTAATCCAAGGAGTTCATAAAAACCAAGGCATTACCCTTGTTAGCTTTAAGAATGAGAATATTAGTGTTGGATTTGAGCAGATGAAGGGCCATAAATTCATCCTTAGAGAGGTTAAGTTTAGGGAGCTTGGATTTTTGAAGAATGCGACCAAATTCTTGGCCAAGATCTTCTGATGAATATGATCTGGATTTATGTAGGAACGCAACAGAATAAACATATAACCATAAATACAGAGATGTAGTGGAAATAACACTTCATTTCAATAATATCAAAGAACTGAAATTTGCTTACAAACAGAATGGAAATAAAACTAGCTAGGGCGCTGGTAGCTATCTCTGAGAAGAGATGTGGCGTCTACAGGCCTCTGAACTGAGTTTCCATGAGGCTCGAGGGCCTATTTATTATTTAGAAATAATGGGAAATCCTAAACATCCAAAACCCTAACCCTAGGAGATGAAGTGCCAAAACTATGGGCCCCATTTGGGTAAATTGGTGTTTCAACTTCCTAGGGGCGTAACTTTGGCATACGATCTCTGTTTGACATGTACCATACCTCGCTAGAAATATCTATTCGAGGAATACAAATTCTGAATGAGCAACATGGCTCCATGGACCGATTTTGCTCTCTGTTTTCCCAAAAAAGTGTCGTTTAGGGCCTCAAAACGGCTCCGGAAGTTCAGGACCCGAAAAACTGCTAAAAATAGTAAGTTGTGCCGAAACTGAAAAAATTAAAGAGACAATGGTGGGGCCCCAAGTGGAATAGGTGGATGACCACCAATATCCACCTGGATCATTCCTCCCCCCTTAGAAAGAAATTGTCCCCATTGCGTTAAGTTCCTCCATGAGATGAGGAAATTTCTGTTGAACTTGGTCCCCGGTGAACCACTTTCCTTGGTGCAGGAGTTGGCCAGATTTGACAACCCGATACAGTTGGATATTCTGTTGGTGAGTGTTCTTGATTTTCATGTCCATGATACAATCTGTGGTGGCCTGTTCCATGCAGTCTAGGTTTAACTCTTTTGGTGTGAGTTGTTCTGCAATGTCCGAGGTGTCCAGTAGAGGTGGGAAGTAAGGACGAAGGCGATCCACATTGAAGACTGGGTGAAGACCAAGAAATGGTGGAATACTGAGCTCGAAGGCATTGATCCCTACAACCTTGGTGATAGTGTACGGCCCGTATCGGAGCAGGCGAAGCTTGCGGTGGGGTCCAGTGAGGCGCTCCTTCTGAAATTTAGCCATACTTTGTCGCCTACCTGGAAGTTGTGTGGCACCCAGTGTTGATCATGGTGTTGCATGTACTTCGCATTGGCTCTGTCCAATATATCATGAAACTGTTGGCGGATGTGTTGAATTCGCTCGATGAAGCTACTTGCTTTGTCAACTTCAGACTGGACATGAGATGAATCAGCCTGAGCAGCTGCAAATGGCATGGCTACGTCAATGGGACATAGTGGCTAGAATCCCAAGCCCACCTGAAAGGGGCTATGGCCAATTAAACTGTGGAGAGAACGGTTATAACTATGTTGTACATAGGGGAGGCTATCGTCCCATGTGTGTGGATGCTTTGAATTGTACATGCATAGAATGTGTACAATCATTATGTTGATGACCTCTATCTGGCCATCTGTTTGGGGATGGAAAGCTGTGGACTTGGTGAGCTTTGTGTCCAACATTGACCAAAGGCTGGACCAAAATGTGCTGAGGAACCTGCTATCTCGATCTGATATGATAGACTGTGGGATCCCAAAGTGCACCCACACTCGTTCAAAGAAGAGTTTAGCAGTGGCTTCTGCTGTGATATTCTTCTTACAGGCCGCTATAATGGCCATCTTCAAGAATCTGTCAACGACCACGAAAACACAGTCATTTCCATTATTATTAGAAGGCAGGCCCGACATGTAATCCATGGAGATGGATTCCCAAGGTCGACTAGGGGTAGGTAGTGGAGTATATAGGCCTTGCTTCTTGATGGTCGGTTTGGCAATGGCACAAGCAGTGCAGGATCTGATGTGCTTCTCGACATCCTTTCGAAGGTTCGGCCAATAGAAATACTTCTGCAGGATTGCTACTGTTTTCTCTACCCCGAAATGCCCAGCGACTCGACTGTAGTGTGCTTCCCATATCATCTTGGCACGCTCGCTTGAAGGAACACAAAGGTGTCCCAGGTGACATAAAAGTGCATCTTGGAGGTGAAAATTTGGAACTTGTGTGCCCCCCAAGAGTGCCTTGTAAGTGTGGCCGAATTCTGGGTCACTCTCATAGAGAAGCGGCCAATCCGAAGTCTCATGCCCATAAGAGTTGAGCACGGTGGTGAGCGCCACGATCGGTGGTCGGCTGAGGCAGTCTGCAACATTATTGGTGCTACCCTTCTTGTACTTGATGTTCAAATGAAACTGTTGCAGATATGTGGACCACTTCTGATGGTGATCATTCTGCAACTTCCCTTGTGTTTGTATGAACTGCAGGGGCCGGTGGTTTATGTGGATGATTGTTTCCTTCGCCAAAATGTAATGCTTCGATTTTTGACAAGCTTGCACAATGGAATACATTTCTTTATCATAAGTGGGATACTTGCGAACTGTGTCAGACAATGTCTCTACTTGTGAACTGTGTCGGACAATGTCTCACTGTGATATGCCACTGGATGTCCCCGTTGAGTAAGAACTGCCCCAATAGCATTGTCAGAGGCATCTGTCTCGATCTCAAATGGTTGTTGCAAGTCTAGTAATGTGAGCACTGGAGCAGAACAGAGGCGATTTTTCAATTTTGTGAACGCCTTCTGTTGAGATACTGATCAAAAGAATTTTTCTCTCGCTTCTCCCTTGGTGACTTGGCTCAAGGGCCAAGTGATATGAGAGAATCCCAATACGAACCTGCAGTAGAAATTAGCAAGACCCAGAAAGGTGCGAAGCTCTCTTATAGTGGTTGGGGCTGGCCAATACCGAATGACTTGGATCTTGGTTGGATCCACATGCACCCCCCTTTCATCAATAATGTATCCCAGATATTGAACCTGGGTCATGCCAAACGTGCACTTCTCCAAATTGGCACACAACTTGTGTTGCCGCAGTGTTTGGAGGAGAATTCGTCAAACCATCATCCTCCAAACACTGCGGCAATTCGTCATCCATCATCCTCATGAAGGTTGTAGGAGAATTCGTCAAACCGAAAGGCATGACCAGCCATTCGAAAAGGCCTTCCTTGGCTTTGAAGGTAGTCTTCCACACATCGGAGGGTTCAATTGGTACCTGGTGATACCCAGACTTCAGGTCGATCTTGCTGAAATATTTTGCACCTTTGAGTTGGTCCAGAAGGTCATCAATCCGTGGGATTGGGTACCTATTCCAAACAGTGATCTTGTTCAGCGCCCGATAGTCAATACAGAGTCTCCACGTCCCATCCTTCTTCTGTACCAACACGATCGGGCTCCCACAGGGCGATGAACTTGGTCGGATGTGACCTTTCTGCAACAGCTCCTGAATCTGCCTCTTGATTTCATCATTTTCCAGAACAGAGCGTCGATAGATCGGTCCATTGGGTAGCGACGCACCTGGGGTCAGATCAATCGGGTGCTTGACCTGGCAGTGCAGAGGAACCCCTGTGGGTGAGGTGAAGATGTCCCCGTACTCCTCCACAACCTTATCCATTTGTTGTTGTCGTGCAAAGGAACCCCTGTGGGTGAGGTGAAGATGTCCCTGTACTCATCCACAACCTTATCCATTTGTTGTTGTCTGGAGGTCGTGGCCACAGTCGTCTTCTTGCCCTAGGGGCGGATCATCAGGAAAATGAATTTCCTAGTTTGGGAAATGAGCTTACTGCATTTTTTTACAGAGAACTAAAGAGATAGCTGGAGGAGGTACCTCCGGTATCCTGCTCGTACAACTTATTTCCCTAAGTAACAATAACAGCGCGAGGGCGAGACTTATACACAGCTTGACGCTTCCACAAGTATAGTTGTCCTAATAATACATCAGAAACATCAATAGGAGAAACGTCACATATTACCTCATCCTTGAAGGGCTTGATGCTATAGGGAAGGCGGCATTGCTAGCTGACGCGGAGATCTCGTCCTTAGTGAAGCCACCCGATGGTGTATGGATGTGGGTGAGCTGTGGTTGGCAAGCCCAACCACTTCACGGCGTCTGTCGAAATGAGGTTCTTTTGGCTCCCATTGTTGACAATGAACTGTACCGAGGAGCCCTTTACCCACATCTAGGAGTGGAAGAGACGTTCCTCCTCCTCCGGATCTTCCGGTTCCTCCTTCTAGATCTTCGTAGTGGCAACAGTGGCATTGGGCTCCACATCAATAATCTGTTTCCTTTTTCATTCCCCTTTTAGGTTCGATTCAAGTCGAGCATGCATCCGACTTGGAAGCCCCCGATCTCGCCATCAGCGACTCGCCGTCCACACTACCAGGCGAGGGAGCTCTTGCGGAACTCAGCCCATTTTCCCGTGTCCTTCTTTGGCTTTGCGGTGTTATTCTTTTCTTGTGGCATCAACGGCGGTTGTCTTTAGCCGCCATGCCTTGGCTCGTCCTTTTGTCCCGCGATTTAGAAGCACCTTTCCCCCTTGCTTTTGATTTGCGTATCCAAAGTCTGGCTTCTTCTGTTTGAATTACTGCTCAATCTTGGAAGCATACCAATATGTCGTACCAAGTGAGGAGATGTCGAGGAACTCCATTTCCTCCTGAATGTATTTGTGCAGACAATTTTGATACTTTAGCACCAAATGTTTCTTCGAATATTTGATACCCAACTTTGTGCGCAGGGTATGGAACAGATTTGTCAGCTCATGCACATCTTGATCCCTTTGTTGTTGCAGCGTGGTCCATTGTATCTACTTGTCCTCATAGCTCCCCACGGGATAGTTCTGTTCCTTGATGGCGTCTCGAAAATAATTCCAAGTTTGTACGGTCGAGAACAAAGAGGGTTCTGTCTAGTCCTTGTTCTCACAGTAAGTTTCCCACCAGTCCTTAACATCGGGGGTAGCTTTGAGGAGTGAAAAAATAATCTTCTCCCAGTCTGAAAAGTCATGAATAGAGAAATATCCTTCTAATAGATTCAACCATCTATCTACCGCATCTGCGTCTATTTGACCCTCCAATATGGGAATGTCAAAATTTACTTGTACCTTAAAAGGAGTCCCGCCTCCATAGTGGCTGCTAGATGCAGATGCGCCGCTGATGGGCAGCTGTTGAAGGATCTGAGCAAAGTTATCCGTCATCGCGTTCCTTTTTTTTTCAAGAGCCTCCTCGAGCAATATTTTGATAGGATTTCCTACTCCCTCATCTTTTTTTTCGTCCCCCATGGCCGTCCGTCGAGGTTTGTGAGGCTGATCTTGCAAAGGTTCCACCAGATCATGCCCTAGCTCCTTATACCTCGACCTCGTTGGGGACATGCAAAGAAGGATCGAGAAAAAGCAGACCGCTCTGATACCACTGATCCAGATTTATGCAGGAACGCAAAATAATAAACATGTAACCATAAATACAGAGATGCAGTGGAAATAACAATTCATTACATTAATATCAAAGAACTGAAATTTTCTTGCAAACAGAATGGAAATAAAACTAGCTAGGGCGCTGGTAGCTATCTCTGAGAAGAGATGTGGTGGCTACAGGCCTCTGAACTGAGTTTCCATGAGGCTCGAGGGCCTATATATTATTTAGAAACAATAGGAAATCCTAAACAGCCAAAACACTAACCCTAGGAGATGAAGCGCCAAAACTATGGGCCCCGTTTGGGTAAATTGGTGTTTCAACTTCCCATGGGCGTAACTTTGGCATACGATCTCTGTTTGACGCATACCATACCTCGTTAGAAATATCTATCCGAGGACTACAAATTTTTAACGAGCAACATCAGTCCATGCACCCATGTTGCTCTCCGTTTTCCCAAAAAACGTCGTTTAGGGCCTCAAAACGACTTCGGAAGTTCAGGACCCGAAAAACTTCTAAAAATAGTAAGTTGTGTCGAAACTAAAAAACTGAAAGAGACAATGGTGGGGCCCCAAGTGGAATAGGCAGTTTACCACCAATATCCACCTAGATCAGAATAGGAGGGAAGGAAATGGGAGATGTATTCAATAGATAAAATGATGTCCTCTTAGGGAATGGAACGAGGAATAGGAGAAAAGCTAAAACCTTTTTCATGAAGGCTTAATGATGGGGCATCAAGCACTACCATTGAGAGGTTAACGACCTTTGTGTTAGGAGAGGAAGGAGGGTGTGAGGGTTGGGATTCAGCGTGGAAGGGAGGAAGCCATGAGAAATCTGGCTAGGAAGGTTTTGATTAGGAGGGGGAGTGGGAGAATTATAATTATTAAAAATGAGAGAAGACTTATTGTTAGGAGAATTATAAGTATTAATAATGAGATATAATTTATTAGAATTATTGTTAGAGAAGTTATTAATAAAGTTAGAACAACTAGGGTTAGGGTTAAAAAAAAAATTATAGTTTATATGAGGACCCCAAGTTGGATAAGGATTAATGAAATATGAATAAGAATTAGGGGAAGAGGCATTATCAGAAAAATATTTATTATTATTTACTGATTCAAAAATTGAATCAAAAGGTTTGGAGGATTTATTGTTATTAAGATATTCTCAATAAAATCTCCCATTTTCGATCCCAATATTTTTATTTATGTTGACTGATATATTATCATTATGACAAGAATGAAGAGCATAAATATAGTCGATTTTAAATTCATAGGATGGAATGTCGCAACACATTGTGAAGGAGGGTGGGTGGGAATATAGGTTTACTAGAAGAGAGGGGGGCTGAGTTAACCTCAACTAACCATGAGGAGTTACCCTCTCTTAGCAAAGGTAACCATTCCTTACATTCAAGGAGTTATCTGTCATCTATCAAGGATCATCTCTAGAAATAATATTAAAATATTCTTCAAGTCACAATGAACCCTTATCCAACTCTTCATATCATCCAAGGATATTAGAGGACCTATGTTAGGTCTCGGAGTCAATGACATCACGTGTCGCCTTATCCAAATCTTCATATCATCCAAGGATATTAGAGAACCTATGTTAGGTCTCGGAGTCTATGACATCCTGTGCTCCTATGGAAAATCTTACATAGGTAAAACTGGGTTATCCTTCAAAAATGGTTTGAAAGAACACATGGCTAACACTAACCATAAAAGAATTGGAAAATATTCCATTGTTGAGCTACCAAACACCTTGTTTGTTTGGAAAAATCTAAGATCTTAGCATCTACTCCCTTTCATTCCAATTGGGTCATTCTAGAAGCCCTCGAAACTAAAAAGAATCCCAATAAATTTAACCATGATGATGGTTATCAATTGAGTCACTCATGGAAGCCCACTCACCACTTTCTTTCTTCTAAACACCCTTCCTCTATTCCCATGTCTAAACCTTCTTAATTTTTTACTCTTCCCTTTTCCCCCGACCTCTTTATAAAATCCTCTATTCTCCTTCTTTATTTAAATTTTCTTCATTTTAATCATATTAATTTTCCTTTCCCCCCATCTTCAGTTGTGATTATTAAAATTTTCCATCATTATTCTCATCTTTCTTCTTATTTCTTGTCTCGAGTCCCTAATTTGATTATTAAAAATCTTCCAATAAAAATAAAAAATTTAAATTTCTCTCTCCCGACCTTAGCTTCTACTTTTGTCATTTTAGTTTACCTATTTTCATCTTTTCATTCCTAAATTTATAATAAATTTTTTTAATCCAATTATAATTTTACATTACCTCAATCACAATCCTCTTAAATAATTAACTTATTTTTTTTAAATGAATAATAATTCTAAAAATCAAATTTAATCTATCCATCTATTTGACTTAATTAAATCATCAATACTTCATTCCATTTCTCTAATAACTATTTCAATTTATTTAATTATTTTATATTAAATTAATTCTTAATTTCATTTAACTCGTGACCTAGTCAATTTATTCCCTTAAATTTCCACTAAAAACTTAATTTTAATTTTGAATTCAATTATCTTCATATTTTTCTTTGTCTTTGTGATAATTTTTAAGGGCTATAATTTTCCTTATTTATATATTCATGGTATTCACTCTTCCTATCTTAGGCTAAGCTTCCTCTGCCTCAAGATGGGTGAAGTGTTCACCCTAAATTTAAAGATGTTCAATGAAAATACACATAAGTTCTCAACAACATAATTTAATTAAATTCTCCTTTTCATAACTTTCTCTACAATGCAGCAATAACCATGCTTTAATATAAACAATAACCAAATTCAATTTTGAAAAAAAATTAAAAACAAAATAAAACAAAACAAAATGCAAATAAAGCCCCAATCATCCAACTAAAAGAAAATTAGAAATACGTATACCTTTGGTTCTACCTTCTTCTTCTTAATTTCCATAAAAGATGATAATACCTTGTTTTTGAAGCTCCAACAACCCATTCTCTAGTAATTCCATATTTCTAAAGCTCCAACACACCATTTTTTTCTCGAAAAAAAAATCCCTACATAAACATAATTTGAAAGTTTCCTTTGAGTATACTTATATTGAAATTGATTTCCATTTCACTTTGTAGTCGGTACGAGTAAGCAGTGTTGGGAATGCCCCTATAGACTACTAGCCTTGCATTATACAACCAAGTATGTTTTATTTATTCTTAGGTTCACCATGAAATACTTTATATAGGGAGATATTCAAGAGGGCATAAAATAACTAGGATAAACTAACTAGGATAAATTATGTAGGGTGCAGTTGCTCAGAGTAAGTAGTGCTAGGAATGCAACTATTGACTACCAGTTGTTAGTGTCCCGTGATTTCGCAGATTGGCTAACCAAATGACACGGTAACATCAGACCAGTATTTGGAGTCCTAGGACCTAGCCTTCCTGGACTCAGAGAGGGCTATCTCTATTGTGCGAAGGATGTGAGCTTGTTCGCTATGGATGATTGATTTTAGGTTAGTTGCTAAGTGTATGTTTGTTTGTTTGTTTTGGGTTGGGGTAAGATGATCAAGCAGGATAGGTGGAATGAAATAATATTAAATCAATAGGGATATGGGGTGAGATGAAGTCTAGGGTGTCTAAATGATGTAACAGAGTGTATTGCAGGGTCGATTTAGCAAGGTTAATGGATCCTTTAGGTGATGTATGAGATGAAAATTGATTTTTGTGAAAAGAGTAAGAGGTATTATAGATCTATAATTTGAAGCAATAATTCATGAGGGAGGGAAAACTATTAATCTCTATGAACAATACTCATACTGATAAACATACAAGATGAACAATCCAGTGGTACGTAGAAGCATTAGAACTCCTAACTTTAGAAATCCACCTTCATATTTTTGAGAAAACACATAAGATAAAAAAGAAATTCAATATATGGAGAGGGAAATCCTAAAAAACATATATCAAACTATTGGGAAATCTGAAACAAGTTGATGAGCATGGGCAAAGGGAAAGATCAAAACAAAAACTCTTTGTATTAACCTAATCAATCAGTATTCCATAGAAAAGATTCACAATAAGTTTTTAAAAACATTAAATAAGTAGGGCATACCATGAATCATATGTATAAGCTAACATAATAATCATTAATGAAACAAAGAAAAATTTTTAGTGGGCCTAAGGAGCAGTAAAGAATTCCTTAAGGTGAACTAAAAGAAGAAAACATCAAAACTATAGCAAGGAGGAGGTTTGAGGTGCTTCCATGAGCATATCTCAACCAATACTTTTCTGATATATAGAAAATAAGCAGACTGAAACAACATGAGGAAAAGAAAACTGTAATAGGTTAGAAAAACATCACGATTCACCAAGCTATGGAATACTGCAAGCAAACCTCTCCAACATCAAGCCACACAAGCCATTCATTCACTTCATAAAACCAAATATCTTCTCCAAGCTCATAAACCATGTATTTCTCTATAACACATCAAGTCCCAACTATTTACAATGAATCCTCATTGCTTATATAACAAGAAAGGAGGAAGAGAACTCACTAGTGCATCTAGAAGCCTATTGGCCAAAAACAAATATCCTAACTTGTCCTTGAGGTCCTATAAGGTCCAAGGCACAAAATATCTTCCAAAATATCTTTTTTGGACTAAAATAGAAAAAATATTGAATTTTAGGCTCTCACATACATGATTATACTTTCCTAACGCACATTTGATCAGTTACACACAGGAACGCAGCATATTGTCTCAAAATTTGAAAATTTTCCAGGAGCGCAGCACCAAAAAAGGTCTTTTTGCAACAGATTTTTGGAGGCCTTTCCGATGTTGGAAAGTTGTGGATGTCTACTTTCCAAATATACCTTTGTTTCCTCAATATGATCTCTAAAAGTTGCCCAAAAAGTGGAAAAATCAAAAGCTGCCACAAGCGCAGCACTTGCTCAAAAAAGAAGGCAGAAAGGTGAGCAATTAAGTGTTTTTGACCCTTTTGGGGGACCAAAACAACTCCAATTGAATTGAAATTTGGTGATCATACTCCTCTCATGATGGGAATCCAAAATTGTAAGTTGATCCCTCTGAAAATCTCCCTAGGAAACAGCACAACATAGGGGGTGTTGCATTCTTAGGCTTGAAATTTTGCAAAAAACAAAAACTTGTTCAATTCTCCCCAAATTTGGTATGTAGGCACCTCAAGGGTCCTTAGAGACCTGTAGAGAAACTTGGGCAAAATAATAAGCCTATCTTGGTATTTTTCATCATTTTGTGTCGGGCCCTCATTTTGGGCAGTTTTGAGCTTTTGTTTTGCAAAGTGATTTCTCCATTTATAATGCTCAGTCATCCTCCTTTGCAAGCTCAAGTCTTATTTTTATTTACATAGAGTATTCAATATATTTACAAAATTCCAAAGTGGCAAAAGAATTGGTACTTTGAATGCTAATATATTTGTTAAATTTTACAATTATTCATTTTGTTGGAACACCTAATCCTACATGGGTAGGTGTGGAATATGAAAAGTCACAATGGAGTCCAAGTGACCTTGGAATATGAAACCAAGAGTCACACCATTGTACTATAAATTTAAATCTTTGTATAATGGAAAATAAGAGTGCCTCACGCTTATCTTTCAGCTCTTGTGTTGATTCTCTTGTGTGTGTGTTATTCTCCTCATACACCATGTGTGTGCTTCAACATGGTGTTTAACATGGTATCAGAGCGGGCGATTGCTGGCCCTGCTCCACTTTGAGTGAGCCATTTGTGTTTATGGCCTATGCATATTTGCAAAAATTGTTGGTTTTTTTGCAGCACCCAAGTGTTTGTAGCAGTCTTTTTGCCACATTCAGAAAGTGGTTTTGGAGAAGGAGCAGCATTCAGAAGAAGGAGCAGCATTTAGAAGAAAGAGCATCATTCAGAATTTGTTTTGAAGAAGAGCAGCAGTGGTTTTGAAGAAAGGCAGCACTGCCCATCTGAAGGTTTTCATTCTCATTTTTTCTGCAATTTCTGCTCATTAAAATCTGCATCATTTTGAAAGAGCTACTGAAAAGTGTTTAAATTGAGTTTCTGAAGAAGAAGTTTCTGGTTTTTATTGCAAAAGAAATCTGAGTTTTTTCTGCTGGAAAATTCTTCATCTCTGCATTTTTTGAGTTGCTAGATTACTGAAAGATTTCTGAGTTTGCATTTATTCAATATCTGCTGCTTTAAACTCTGAAGTCTCAGTTTTTCTCCTCTGCCGTTGGAAGAAAAAAAAATAATTTGCTCTCTATTCTCTGCTCTCTACTGTTCTAAATTTAAAAAAATAAAATAAAATAAAAAATAAAAATCATCAAATTTTGGCCCTTCGGGCTTCCCCTCCTCTGCAACCTGCATTTCTTTACAACCATACACCCTACGCTACCACGCCTTACCCACGCCTTACTCCACTCAACACTCTCCTCACTCGAACCCCACGCCCTCTTGCGATACACTACTCCAGCTGTTCCTCCCAACTCCCTAAACTCTACACCCCAACCGGCTCTCTCCATACTCACGCTGCAATTTTTTACACAGCCAATCGACCTTACTCCTTCACTCCCACGCGTTCATAGCACTGCGCCTACGGAGCTCACAACCCTTATCACAATCCACACCACTTAACTCACCTCCACTCTACGCTTGAGCTACGCACCTTATCAAACCTCACGCCAACATTGTTTAACGCTCCTTTTGATACGCCCCAATCCGCCTTGCAGACACTTCCCACGCGGGCCTTCAAACTCTGCAAACTGGCCCTCCCATTACCTCACGACTTATCCCTAAGCTACGCCCCTTCCCTCCCTGTTAACTCCGCCCTCCCCTCCTTCGCCTGCAGCTCGGCCTTTCCGCTCTGCAATCTCCCCATTCCACCCTCTTATCGCTCCAGCTTCCAACAAAACTAATACCGCCCCATTTTAATAATACCACTCCACTTTACAATACTGCTCACCCTCCAATATACAGTTCCGCCTTTTAATTAGGCTCTTTTTTAAATTCGACTTTTAAAATTCTGTATTCCCCTTTCCATTTAATTCGATTCCCTCTCGTTTTTTAATACTACCTCCTTTCAATAAATTTCCCTTCCCTAATATAATACCTCCCCTCCCATTTCATTACAATTCCCTTCCCTCCTTTTTAAATTTATTTAATATAATACCTTTCCCTCCCCTCCTTTTAAATTAACTTTTCATTCCCATTATTCCCATTAATTTATTTTTAATTAATTAAAAAAAAAAAAAAAAAGAGGAGAGAGAGAGAGAAAAGAGAGAGAGCAGAAAGAGAGAGAAGAGAAGATTTGAACAGCAGAAAAAGAGGAATGACATGTGAGTAGATTGAAGAAATGACATGGACAATACATAGAAAATTGCAGATTTGACATTGTGTGAATTGTGACCTTGACATAAGGGTGATTTTTCTGAAGAATTTTACATGAGAAGACAAGTTTGCGAGCTCTTTGAAAAAAAAATTCAGCTTCTTGCACACGTGTTTTCCGCTGCACATCTACAAAATATTTTGCAGAGATATTGTATTGTATTGACATTGTATTGCTTCTTCATAGTTGCAATCAGTATTTGAGTTGTTGAATTGTTGATTGCCCTCCATCATTTGAGGAGCACACTTTGTACCTTGAGATTTCCATAGTTGGAAGTTCTCTTGAGTCATTTGTATTTCTTGTTGAATCATATTGTAAACGGGTGCATTTTCGGTTGAAGCCGACACCCTTTCATTTTTGAGCCTAAGTTGTCAAAATGGCTAAAATCAATGAGGCATTAGTGTTGTTGAATGACCTCATTCATTCAAATGTTGATGACGTGATAAAAATGAGCAAGGATGCTCTTTGTAAAATTCACAGTTGTTTGCTAGATGCACAAGAAAAAATTGAGTTTTTGCAGTTGGAATCTCAGCTCCAACAAGACGAACTTCAGCAAAAGAGTCACCATTCTGAACCTGTTTCTGTTCAGAACATTGTTAAAGACTCCCATCAACATCAAGTCAGCAAAGTTGCAGTTGATCCACATTCAGCAGATGTACATGCAGATGCAGCAGTTCAACCTGCACTTCCTAAGCCCATCATCAGACCTTGGGAAGAGCTTGTCCACAACAAGCACCGAACTGGTCTTGGATATGACAAGGATGTGTCCTTTCATATTCCAGACTACACAAAGCCCATAATATTTCAGAGTGCCAGATTCATGTATGACAGTTCACCTGCAGCTGTTCCAGATCCTGTTTCACTTCAACATCAGATTGAGAAATGCCAACACTGTGATCGAGTTGGCCATATGAAAGATCACTGTTTTGATCTTCATCCATGCAAGAACTGTGGTCGGCACACCCATTCTTCACACAGATGCTTCAGACACAAGCCTCCTGCAAGAACCAAGATTCATCTTGGATGGATCGCTTCTTGGCAATGGGCATCAGCAGCCAAGAAGATGTTTAAGACACATGTTAGAACTTGTTCTCAGATATTGAGCAAACTTGCAGTTGAATTTTCGCCATCATCTCACCTTTTCCCTGACAAGGGGGAAAATGGTGGTCATGTACAAGCTTCGACGACAGATCAAGTGAGCCTGAGCCACAATCTCTCATTCCATGTTCAGAGTTGTAGCCAGCAGTTCAAGCGAGCCTGAGCCACAATTCGTCATTCCGGATCTCGTAGATGTAGCCAGAGACACCTGACATGTTCATGAGCATACCTTCTACAGGGATAACCTAAAACCATCATCTTTGGTCGGTGGATAACCTAAAACCATCATCTTTGGTTGGTGGACAGCCTAAAACCACCACAGGTAGTAGACCTCCCTTCTTTTAGGTTGAAGGTCTCCCTTTTTTATGAGGGAAAATTCCTCTAGCAGAAGCTTTCAGCTTCTTGCCAGTTTTGGAAGAGTTCCGGGAACTGCAACAAGTATTGCGTTCCAGTGTTGGTGGTCATC
This sequence comes from Pinus albicaulis, assembly GCA_034641835.2. Lineage (NCBI taxonomy): Eukaryota > Viridiplantae > Streptophyta > Pinopsida > Pinales > Pinaceae > Pinus > Pinus albicaulis. The sequence goes on along the minus strand of CM076580.1, from coordinate 1,402,511,427 downwards.
CTTAAACCACCTCTTTTTCCAACATTTCAGAGAGTTGATTCAGCCCAAGTGCTGCCATGCATACTTTGCAGATTTGTATTACAACTCTCTTCTTGGACTCACACATACCCCTTCGGATTAGGGGGGATGTTGGAACACCTAATCCTACATGGGTAGGTGTGGAATATGAAAAGTCACAATGGAGTCCAAGTGACCTTGGAATATGAAACCAAGAGTCACACCATTGTACTATAAATGTACATCTTTGTATAATGGAAAATAAGAGTGCCTCACGCTTATCTTTCAGCTCTTGTGTTGATTCTCTTGTGTGTGTGTTATTCTCCTCATACACCATGTGTGTGCTTCAACATGGTGTTTAACACATTTGAGTTATTTGTTTTGCTTAATCTTTTGTAATAAATTTGAAGGAATAAATTTAGGAAGTGCCATATTAGTTTGAAGATTATTGTGGTGTGGGTTTTGACATGAGGAATTAGGAATCTCCACATTATCCATTTTTAAGTCTAGGTTTAGAGTCTAAAGAAAGACCCATCATGAGTACAAAAGTAAAAATTTGTGAACATATATATAAAGTTTCATGAGCCTTTTCTATTCATTTATTCAACTCTTTACATTTTTGAAAATAAATACAAAGGTGACCATGATGATCATTATTCTAAACATAGAGTGGATAGCATTACCAAAATATATGTACAAGAAAATAGGAATATGATAATGACTTTATGATAAAGTGTTACAAATCACTAATCTAGTTTGAGGAATTTGCATGAGATAACTTGATTGATGGCAAGCCATTAATGTAGAATATGATACATTGATGAAGTAACAAACATGGGAACTTATTCCTCTTCCTAAATGAATAAATTTTATAAGTTGTAAATGAATTTATAAGAAAAAAACTAATTCAAATAGGATCATACATAGATTGAAAGTTAGATTAGTACCTAAAGGTTTTAATGGGAAAATTTATTGATTATAATGAAACATGTACACTTTATTATAAGTTTGTGTACTAGTCTAATAGTTATTTCTCTGGGTAAAATGCATTCTTAAATGTGAATTTTAGTGAAGAAATATACATAGAACAACAACCTAGTTTCTATGCATAAAAACATGTTTACTTTATTTTAAGCTAAAGAGACCATTTTATGGACTAAACTTAAAAAGAAATACATGGTCACTTTGTTTGTATGTTGAAGACCACTTCATAGACAAAACTTGTTTCAAAGGCATCTACTAAAAAATTACATATGTATTTCCAACAATATGGGTTCAAAAATGAAAATCAAATCTAAATCCACATGCAATGAAATTTTAGTTAAAAAACTTCTTATCATGTTTATACTCATTTAATTAGATAATTTTATAATTTCCTATTCAAATATTAATTTGATCAAAACTTTCAAATAAAACATTGTGTGTGAATGATTTAAAATATATTTCACAATCAAAACATGTATTAGATGTTCTAAATTTGTAAACTATCTGATACATTGTTTCTTTCACAATGAAAGCATGTACTAGATGTTCTAAATTTGTAAACTATTTGATACATTGTTGCTTTCACAATCAAAACATGTACTAGAAGTTCTAATGAAATCAACATGCTTAATTGAAAAATTATTTTTACTCCATTTTAATATGAAGTGAATCTTACTAAATAATATTCTTCCAGGAAGATGGATGCTATATTATATAGGTAAATTTTTATATATATATAATTTATTTAACACACCTTTTTTCAAATATTTATTTTGTAGTTAATTTAGTTCATCGTTTTATTAAAAAATGAGCAAGTGTTTTTAGTTGGTTTCTAAAATAATCTTGTGTTGCATTCATACTCCATCACAATATCACATCCATTTTGGGTAATATACATTAATATGGATTGGGGTAGTGATGTTAAGGAGAGGAAATTATAACTAGGTAATTTTCCATATTGGATAAAGATCTTTTACATAGATTTATTTAAAACAGTGGATAATTGCATTGAGAGTTGTATTCTATACTCTAGTATGTAGAATATATTTATATACTATATATTGTTTTAAGAAAAAAAGTCTATATTTATATATTATATAAAGTATTTCAATAAGGTAAAACTCTTATGGCTAAAACATTTCAAGTATCACTATTTTATATTTTTTCCGTTTTCAGTTATATTTTTCTATCAATTTTTTGTAAAATCTATTAAACAATTATTGGAACTTCAAATTTAAACTTTGCAATTGAAGATCTCATTTTTTAGGTAATTGAATACATTTATGCTTTCAAAAATATAATTTGAACAATGAAAAATTATACATGGTATGTGTACTCTAGAGAGAAGGAGAGAGGGAGAGAAACATAGATTTCAATCACTTTTATATCAAGTTTTAAGAGGGATCAAATCAATCTATCACATGTTAAGAAGGATCAAATCAACCTCTAGAGGTGTGAGCCTTTTTTCAAGCTTTACACTCTAAAAGAAGTTTATACCTCAGAAAATTTGATCCAAGTTATTTTTAATTTTTCTTTCTTACTGTTTTTGGTATTTATTTTTTAATTCTTCACTTATAAATCTTAATATACTTCATTAAATTTAAATTTCAAAATTTTCACATATCTTACTAATAAATTTTATTAAAATTTCGTGATAAAATTCATAGTTTTAAGAAAATTCATAATATAACTTGAAAATAAAAAGATATAAAGAAAATATTTTAAAGGTTTAACCAAAAGGAGAGCAACAAAGGAGATTTGAAAACAAAATGTATTGTTACACATTAGAATTTGAGTTCGATCCTCTGTAAGGGAACATAATAATATTTTTATTGTTTTGTTGTTCTTTTGTGTTTGTATTTTTTTGTCAATAATTTGTAAACATAAGGATGAGATAGTGAGTAAAAATAATTTTTTATTATTATTTTGTGAAGTGTACTGGTTTGCATGGATTAGAATTGTGTTTTTAAGTTGAATGAAAATATTTTAAAGGTTTAACCAAAAGAAGAGCAACAAAGCAGATTTGAAAAGAAATTGTATTGTTACACATTAGAATTTGAGTTCGATCCTCCGTAAAAATAATATTGTTATTCTTTTTTTTTTTTTGTGTTTTTATTTTTTAGTCAATAATTTGTAAACATAAAGATGGGATAGTAAGTAAAAATAATTTTTTTTATTATTTTGTGAAGTGTACAGGTTTGCATGGATTAGAATTGTGTTTTTAAGTTGAAGTTGACATTATTGATTAATGATGTAAATGGATGTTAAATTAGTTGTTAAATTAAACATTAACAATAGTTAATAAATTAATATATTGCTGGATTTATAAATTGAGCAGCCTAAACATTAAAAGAAACTTGAAGGATTGACTTTCCAAATTCTAAAAAGAAAAGGAAAAGCCCCCACCACTTAGAATACCTTCTGCTAAATATAAATCATGTACCTTTCATGTAATTAGTTTCATGTACTTAGGATATATGTACTTCTAACCAAATGCATATGACAATTCATTATATCGATGAATATCCAAAATTCATCAAACAATCTTCACAATATCACTGTTCAATTGCTTCGCAATATCAGGGATTTGGGTCCATATGTAATAGCTCTTTAGCTTAATAACTGATTAATCAATTGTAACCATTAAAAAAAAACCTATGAGAATGACAAAGATTCACAATGTTAATGCTACTTAAGGGTTGCAAGCTTGAACAAAAATAATTGCAGCTGTTGAAAGTGCAATGACCCACTGAAATTACCAGGTTCTAAAAATACCATTGTTGTAATAGCAAAATATAACTGCTAAATTCAATCATGGAACAAGTGCCATAAACATTGTCACAACTTATTTTTCCCCTTAAAAACCAATCTCATATATATATATATATATATATATATATATATATATATATATATATATATACAAACTGTAATAAGTAAGAAAAAGAAAAAAACAAATAACTTCATGATCATGTTAAAAATATTTATTTATAACATGGAAAATTTTCCACATTAAAAAAGATATATTAATGCTAAACTTGTTCGGCTATATATAAGTTTTCCATAAATACAGAATTCTGAAAATCCACTTAAAATCTCAGAAGCATAAAGCCACAAAAGAATAACTACACTTGTTTTCTTGATCACAGAAAGCTAAAAGTATTCAGCCAGCCATAAACATTATCACAACTTATATTGCTTCTTAAAAACAAACCCCATATATATATATAAAAGTAAGAATGAAGAAAAAAAACAAAGAACTTCATCATGTAAAAAATATCAACCTGAAAAGACAGCTAACTTCACCATGTAACTGCTAAATTCAATCATGGAACAAGTGTTTATATTTCCCCTTAAAAACCATATATATATATATATATATATATATCCAAACTATAATAAGTAAGAAGGGAAAAAAAGAAACAAAGAACTTCATGATGGTGTGAAAATATTTACATCAAGCTACACCTAACTTGATAAAGTAAAATTTATGACATGGAAAATTTTGCACATTAAAAAAAATATATTAATGCTAAACTTGTTCAGTTATATACTAGTTTAACTACACCTGAAATAATTTTTCATAAATACAAAATTCTGAAGATTCACTTAAAATCTCAGAAGCATGAAGTCACACAACAATAACTACACTTATTTTCCTGATCACAGAAAGCTACAAATTATTCAGCCGACCATAAACATTATCACACTTATATTACTTCTTAAAAACCAACCTCTCATATGGTAGTAAGTAAGAATAAAGAAGAAAAACAAAGAACATCCTCATATGAAAAATATCAACCTGAAAAGGCACCTAACTTCATAATACTCAAAACCATAAACCTTTGTAATGTAAAAATTGTTATGACATGAAAAATTTACACATTAAAAAAACATTTAAATGCTAAACTCGTTCAGTGATATACGAACTTAACTACACCCGAAAACATTTTCCAAGAATACGGAATTCTGAAAATCCACTTAAATTCTCAAAAGCATATAGCATTTCTAAAATAACAGTACCAATGCCTTTTAACAAAACTTAATTCCTGATCATAGGAAGCTAGAAATCCGTGTAAAACCTCAAAAAAACTACGGTTAAAGCCCTGTAACAAGATTTCGCTTTCGTTTAGTTTCCCCACGCTGCGAGGACGGCACCAACCACACATCGTATTTCTGGTAAAACCACAAGAAAACAACATTTAAATCCCTGCAACAAAAATAGTAGCAAAAAGTTTTCGACAAACAAAGTACTTAGTAAAGAAATACAAACAAAGGTACTTCACTAGAATTCCTACAACGAACGAACCGTTATTTCAACGACATAATTTGATGTGACATCAGGCCGAAGATGTGACGGTTTAACGTCAAACAAGGGAAGTGGAGGCATTAGGGCCACCAGCAGCTCCGTCACTTTCCACAAGATTTCATTTTCGCTTATTTTCCCTACGCCGTGAGGGCGGCACCTCCCACACATTGTATTTCTGGTCGTAACGTACAGCTTCCGGGTACAGTCTAATGGCTTCGGCCATTCCTTTATCTTTTTCGAGCGCTTCGGCCATTCCTTTATCTTCTTCGAGCATCCGTTCGATCCCATTCTCCACATCTTTCACTGTCTTCACGAAAAGCTCTACGCAGGTCTTCACGAATTCTTTCATATCTTCGTTTTCGGAGGTGTCGGGGAGCGGAGAGTTGTTAAGGTTATTGTAAAGGTCAATGAGGTAATAGTGGAATTTGAAGGGAGGCTTCGAGGTTGGGAGCCTCCTACCATTTTGAGGGCGGGGCAGTGTAGACACCTTTATCTCGAAGACGCGAGCAGCAACAGAAGCAGCGACTGCAGCCTCCACATCGGTGTCGTATTCACTGGACGTGAAGAGCTTTCCGTTGAGTACGCGGGGTCTCATCACCTGCGCATACCACTTCTTCCCTTCAGCGAATTTACGACACACCATGTTGAAGCGGGACCGGCTCTGCCCTTTCACATATTCCCTGATCTGGTTCTCATCCAATCCTTCCACGTCCACCTCCATTTCTTCATCCTCCTCTTCAACTAGTTTCTCATTTTCGAGCCTTTCATTCTGATTCCTTGGTCCTCCCATTTCTAATATCTCCTGATCCTCTCTATTGTTGGAATTTTCAGAATTCCAGAACAATAAAATGTCCCTTCTTTAACACAGAGAATAATTCTAAAATTTGCACACACAGTGACAGAGTTTTCTCATAAAAAAATTCTATTCATAAAAAAAACTTGTTACAATCTTTCCTCACTGCAGAGGAATTACAAACTGTTGACTGCTCCTAACACAGTTCATACAGTAAATCTCTGTCTATTAAAAATAGCTCTCTGTTTTTCAAAACAGATATACACTGCTGTGTATATTAATTCTGCACTCTGTCTTTTAAAAAAAAACTCAAAGCACTGCTTTGCATATTACATAAAAATAGAACTTCACTGTTCTATATATCAGCAACAACAGAAATTATAATTCTGTTCTATATTTATAACCAAAATATCTAAATTCAATTAATGTGATTTGTTGACTAAAATCACAAAATTCTACCACTTGAAAAATAACATTAATGGTGCCTTAAATTTCTGTCAGCACCGCATAAAAAAATTTATGGCAAATTTGAATCGTGGCACCATTAAAAATTTCCGCGTTAATTTCCAATTTTCATGGTGGCAGACTTTTCCCGCGGCGGTGGTGTCGGAACGGTGGCGCGCTGTGCACATGTGGCGGAGCCACCTCAAAGTTGGTGGTTGCGGGGGGTAAGGTTCTGGCCGTACCCATCAAATGGGTGACCCCCCGCACTAAACCACAGCCGCACATTTGTGGTCAACGGCCCCTTGGCTGGTCAACTGCGGGGGGTATGGTTCCGTTAACGGTCGCGCTATTCGACCCCCCGCGCATCGTTGATTACCTGTCAACGTGCTGTCGATTTAACTCCACGCCTGATCGACCATGCTGCCTCCATCCTGCGCGCTGTGCTGATTTGTTGCCACCTGCAACTTGATCGGCAGTTGGAATTACATTCCAACACTCCCCCTTAATTTCAACTGCTGGGTTTTCTTGCATACCCATGCATTTTCTGAAATGTTCAAAGCTTTTCTGCGCAAGTGGCTTTGTGAGGATATCTGCAAATTGATCCTCCGTTCTGCAATGTTGCAAAACTATCTCGCCATTGTTAACCAATTCACGTATGAAGTGAAACTTGGTGTCAATGTGTTTAGTCCTCTTATGAAAAACATAATTTTTAGACAATGCAATAGCTGAGCTATTGTCACAAAAGATCATTGTCCCTTTTACCTGTTCTTGACATAAGCTTCTCAACATTTTCCGCATCCAAGCTGCTTGACACGCTGTTGCTGTAGCTACCACATACTATGCTTCTGCTGTAGACAATGCTACAATAGGTTGTTTCTTAGAAGCCCATGAAATGGCTCCTGAACCCATATGAAAAACATAACCGGAAGTGCTCTTCCGATCATCAACACTTCCAGCCCAATCACTGTCTGTGTATCCAACTAAATCTGATTTTTCTGAAGTAGTATAAAAAATACCAAACCTTTTAGTACCTTTAACATACCTCAAAATCCTTTTTGCTGCTTGCCAATGTGCATCCTTTGGCTTTTCCATGAATCTGGAAATCAAACTAACAGCATGCATTATGTCCGGCCTAGTTGCAGTCAAATACATGAGGCTGCCAACTATGCTCTTGTATAAGCTAGGATCAAAATCCTTACTATTGTCCTCTCTGCTGAGCTTTAATCCCATCACTGTGGGAGTGATCGCTGCTTTGCATTCCTGCATGTTAAATCTTTCAAGCACCTCATTAACATACTTTGCCTGTGAGATGAAAATCCCATTTTCATCTTGTTCTACTTCTATTCCCAAGAAGTATCTCAGCAAACCCATATCAGTCATTTCAAATTCCTCTTTCATGACTGTTTTGAAATGTTCAATAAGGCAATCATCATTACCTGTAAAAATAACATCATCAACATATAAGACTACAATCAAAATTTTACCATCTTGTTCTTTGATGTAGAGGGTGGGTTCTCCCTCACACTTCTCAAAACCATTTTCTAGTAGATATGAATCTATCCTACTGTACCACGCTCTTGGAGCTTGCTTCAGCCCATAAAGAGCCTTTTTCAACTTGCAGACCTTGTGCTCTTGGCCTTTCTTCTCATAACCGAGAGGTTGATCAATGTAAACCTCTTCCATTAACACTCCATTCAGGAATGCTGACTTTACGTCCATTTGGTAAACTTTCCATTTGTTTTGTGCTGCTATGGACAACACTGCCCTCATGGTTTCCATTCTTGCAACCGGTGCGAAAGTTTCCTCATAATCAATGCCATGCTTCTGCTTATAGCCTTTGACAACAAACCTTGCCTTGTGTCTCTCTATCTTGCCTTCAGCATTACTCTTGGTCTTGTAGACCCATTTAACACCAATGACATCTTTACCTTTTGGGAGTTCAACCAAATCCCAAGTTTTCTTCCTCTCTATGGCATTTATTTTCTCATCCATAGCTTCTATCCATTTCCTATCCTTGATAGCTTCTTCGAAATGAACAGGATCATCAACATGACAATATAAAGCAAACAAAGAATTGATACCTTCATTTGTTATATCTTTTTCATAAATCTCTTTCAAACTTCTGAATTTCTTACCTCTTACAGTAGGTGTATTAGTGCTTGAAGAAGCACTTGAATTTCCTCCTTGTGGTGTGCTTGGAGAAGCACTTTCATTTCTCCTCAAGGGTGTGCTTTGCTGCCCTTGTATTGGTGCTGCTATTTGGGGATTTATTTCAGCCACCTCATCATCATTCTCATCATGAGATAAACAATGTTTTACATTCACTGTTTTCTCTATGCTTCCATCCCAAGCTTCCTCTTCAATAAACTGAACGTCCCTGCTCACAAGAAACTTCTTGCTGGATGGGTTATATAACCTGTATGCCTTGGATTCCTCACTGTATCCAATGAAAATACACTTCTCCCCCTTGATGTCCAACTTCTTTCTTAGCTGATCCGGAATGTGTGCATAAGCCACACATCCGAATACCTTCATGTGTGTGACACTTTGCTTTGCGCCACTCCATGCCTCTTCCGGCACTTTGTTCATGACTGCTTTTGTAGGGCACCTGTTCAAAATATACGCTGCACAATGTACAGCTTCGGCCCAATAATCATTCGGCAAATGCTTTGCCTTCAACATACTCCTCGCCATGTCCATTATGGTTCGGTTCTTCCTTTCGGCTACTCCATTTTGCTGCGGTGTATATCTAGTTGTAAACTGCTTATGTATTCCATTTTCTCTACAAAAACGTAGAAAATCTTTAGATATATACTCACCTCCTCTATCAGTCCTTAAGACCTTGATATGCAGCCCACTCTGGTTCTCAACAAGTGCTTTGAAATTACGGAATTTTTCAAACACTTCACTTTTCTTTTTCAAAAAGTAAACCCAAGTTTTTCTTGTAAAGTCATCTATGAATGTTAACACATAGTGGCTGCTTGCAAGCGATGGAGTTTGCATCGGTCCACATACATCTGAGTGGACAATCTCTAAGGGTGCTTTTGCCCTTATGCTTTTCCCGAAAGGAAAACTTTCTCTGTGTTGTTTCCCAAGAATACAACCTTCACAAAGGCTGTCCGGTTTCTCTATCAATGGTAAACCACTTACCATTCCTTTTCTGTTCAACAGATTAAGACCTCCAAAGTTGAGATGACCAAATCTCAAGTGCCATAACCAGTTATCATCCTTTGGTTCGCTTTGGAATGTCTCCTATGCAACTACTGCTTTCTCTTCGCCATTCTTCAAATCTGCTCTCATTCTGAGAGGGAACATCCTGTTCCTTGTCATCCTCACTTCAGCAATACACTGTTTGCTGGGTGGTTTATCCATGATGGTACAAACATCATTATCAAAAAAAACATTATACCCCTTATGGACAAGCTGTCCAACACTTAACAGGTTACACTTCATTCCAGGAACATAATAAACATCTGCTATGGTTTTCTTTGCACCTAATCTTGTTAAAACATTTACATCTTCTTTTCCCATAACAGAAACTTTGCTATCAGTTCCTAGTGTGACTTGTGAGTGCACACTTTCATCTAGCATAGAAAACATGGCTATGTTTCATGTCATATGGTTACTACAACCGGAGTCTAGAAACCATAAATCTTCATTCTTTTCTTCAGCCATATTACAAGCTAAAAACAAATTGTTTTGGCTGCTATTTTCTTTTGTGAAATTTGCACTAGTTCCACTTCTCATATCTTGTTTCTTCTTTCTACATTCATTAGCATAATGACCATATTTCTTACAATTGTAACATTGAACATTGGATTTATCATACCTTTGTCCTTGATCATTCTGCTGGCTGTTGCCTTGGCCTTGATGCTGATTGCTGCCCCTTCCATTTGAATGTGAAGGGTTGTTCCTTCCACCTCTGTTTTGGCTTCTGCCTCTTCCTCTGCCTTTTCCTTTCCCTCTTCCTCTTCCGAAAGACATCTGGGTCTTAAAGGCATGTTCAAGAGATGAGTTTTCACTCCTACTCAATCTCTGTTCATGGGTAATCAGTGATTCATGTAATTCATCCACTGAAAACTTTGTGAGATCCCTTGTCTCTTCTATGGTGGTGACAATCACATCGAACCTTGAGGGTAGACTCCTCAAGAGTTTTTCAACAATCCTCTTGTCCTCAAAAGTCTCTCCATGTGATCTAATTTGTGTAACCATGCCAATCACATGAGTGAAGAATGAGTCAATAGTGTCTGACTCTTTCATGCAGAGAGTCTCAAAGTCTCTCCTCAGCAACTGAAGTTTTGCTGTCTTCACTTTCTCCATGCCCTGATAAGCTGTCTTGAGAGTTTCCCATGCTTCACTAGATTTCTTGGCTGCTGCTATCCTTGGAAACACACTCTCATGCACTGCTTGATACAAAAAGAAAAGAGCCTTGGCATCTCTCTTCTTATTGTTCTTCAACTGTTCTCTTCCTGCTTGATTTAACATAAAAAACTCTGCTTCATCTTTTGGCTCTTCAAAGCCATCCTCAACTAATTCCCATAACTCTTGTGAGATAAATAAAGCTTTCATAGTTATTGACCAGTAGTCATAATTCTTTCCATTGAATTGTGGGAGATGGACACTTCCCAAACTCATACCTGTGCTGGCTGCTCCAGCCATTCTGCACTCTTAACTATGATCTCAAAAACACTTGACTGTGTGTTTAAAACTAACTGTATTGCAACAATTACACAAAATCTGTATAGAGAAATACCTTTAAATCCTTTATGGCTGAGTCTTCACACTGCTGGAGAAGCTGCTGCAATCAAAGAATTCGTTTCCTTCAGCTTATTTGACCTTCAAATAGCCTGGATTGGCTCCGATACCATGTTGGAATTTTCAGAATTCCAGAACAATAAAATGTCCCTTCTTTAACACAGAGAATAATTCTAAAATTTGTAGACACAGTGACAGAGTTTTCTCATAAAAAAAATTCTATTCATAAAAAAAACTTGTTACAATCTTTCCTCACTGCAGAGGAATTACAAACTGTTGACTGCTCCTAACACAGTTCATACAGTAAATCTCTGTCTATTAAAAATAGCTCTCTGTTTTGCAAAAACAGATATACACTGCTGTGTATATTAATTCTGCACTCTGTCTTTTAAAAAAAACTCAAAGCACTGCTGTGCATATTACATAAAAATAGAACTTCACTGTTCTATGTATCAGCAACAACAGAAATTATAATTCTGTTCTATATTTATAACCAAAATATCTAAATTCAATTAATGTGATTTGTTGACTAAAATCACAAAATTCTACCGCTTGAAAAATAACATTAATGGTGCCTTAAATTTCTGTCAGCACCGCATAAAAAAAATTTATGGCAAATTTGAATCGTGGCACCATTAAAAATTTCTGCGTTAATTTCCAATTTGCATGGTGGCAGACTTTTCCCGCGGTGGTGGTGGCGGAACGGTGGCGCGCTGTGCACATGTGGCGGAGCCACCTCAAAGTTGGTGGTTGCGGGGGGTAAGGTTCTGGCCGTACCCATCAAATGGGTGACCCCCCGCACTAAACCACAGCCGCACATTTGTGGTCAACGGCCCCTTGGCTGGTCAACTGCGGGGGGTATGGTTCCGTTAACGGTCGCGCTATTCGACCCCCCGCACACCGTTGATTACCTGTCAACGTGCTGTCGATTTAACTCCACGCCTGATCGACCATGCTGCCTCCATCCTGCGCGCTGTGCTGATTTGTTGCCGCCTGCAACATGATCGGTAGTTGGAATTACATTCCAACATCTATCGCTTCGATTCTTAAGGTCAGTAGATCCTCGCATTGTTAATAAGTTCTCATCCTCTCGCAGATTTTCACTGTGGACTGGTGATCCATCACTCAATCCTGATAACTTGTTTTCTTCTCTCTGACCATGATTTCGAACCCCGCAACTGCTTGGTCCTGCCATTTTTTATTTAAGTTTCACCCTTCTTTGCTAATTGATCCGCGAACAATTATGTACTCAAACCCAGCTTCTATATGTAATCAAACCCTCCGAAAATATCACAACAACGAAAATGAGTGAATTGGATTTTGTTATATATTGCTTGTTTATATATAGTTTGTGCTATTGTGCCGATTTGTAATTCAAACAATATTTGGATTGTAGGCCGGTCAAGAGTTTCTTAGCGTGCCCATGGATGAGATCAGTTTTTAAGGTTTAATATATCTTAAATTTAGAAAAAGTAATTAATACCGATCAACTCAATGGATTAACTAATTCTCAATTATCTTATTTTTAGGATAATTCACTTTTAAAATATAATATAGAGTATTTCAAAAGGTACTAATGGGTTAACTGAATTACATATTTTCAGGATAGTTTATTTTTAAAATATAATATAGAGTATTTCAAAAGGTACTTATGGGTTAACTAATAGTGAATTACATATTTTTAGGATAGTTTATTTTTAAAATATAATATAGAGTATTTGAAAAGTATAATCTAGTTATTATAATGGTATATATTTATGGTATGGTTAAAAGGAAATAATATAATAATAAGCGATATTTGATATTTATCAATATTTATAAATATAAATGTTAAAACAAAGTTATAATATAACTATAAGGATTGTTGTTAGTATAGAATATGAATTCACCAAATTAATCGATTTTTTTACTAATTTTAATAAATTTAAGGTAAATATGTGAAGAAGTAGTACTAAATGGGTTTGACTTAGAAAGTTTTTGTATATTAGATTGAGACATTGTTTACCAAGTGCATACTCCAAGTTAAGTTGAAAATGAAAATCTAAAAACTATATAATTTTTTTTTTAAGTTTTCAACTATCTTTTAAATGTAATTAAACCTCCGAAAATAATATAATTGTTTCTATATAAAATATCCATAGAGTGGTGTTATAAAGTTGTAGGGTTATAACAATTGTGGATTATGGAAAATGGAGACTATTTTGACTAAAGGAATAAGAAGAATACAAAGAATATTTTCATTATGATAGGTTTTCATAAATTTTCTTTGTTGCACTTATTTTTTTAATAAAAAGACTTAATTTCATTGTTTTGAATGTTGGAAAAACATCGACTAATGAGTGAATCCTTTAGAATAAAAGGAGTGCCTCATTTAGTTATAGTTTTCATTCCAGTAGAACATCCCATGTCATTGAAAAATCCTAGTTACCATGCAACCCCCATGTGAGCTTGCTACATAGGCATAACCATCAACTAATTATATCACTTTGAATACATATGAAAGAGGTATTATAATCAAACTCAAGTTGAACATTGTTCATTTTAGGAATGTTTAATAATCACCATCCAACTATATGCATCCTACTATCACAAATCAAATTTGTCTAACATGAGAGAATGATATCATCCATCTATGTTGACTCATTCCTCCTTAATTAGGCATTCACATAAATTCATTGTGTTTATCACGTTTTTTTCCTTTCCACATAAAACGCACAATATATCACATTGACAACCATATCATGTTATACTCAAGTGTTCTGAATGTAACACCTCATTAGTCATCTATCCTACTCCAAGAGACATCCTTGGTTCTCCTAGAATATTCCTAGTAAATTATCCTAATAATTTCATCAATCACCATGACATTATCACCAAGGCTCCCATAGCATATGAAATCACCATGAAACTTTCCAATTATTCCCAACATCCCCTACATTGTACCATCATCAATGGCACCTCAAGTGCAGACTCACGAACTCCATATATTAACCCCAACTTAAATTATTGGTTTTTTCATCAAGAAGGCTGTGATGAAAGGGGTGTAGGAGGTGCAGATAAATCTCAACAATTTCCACATTTAAGCATGGATCTAATACCATTTTTCATAAGGCTAGACTTTTCATTCCATTTGAGCATCTCAAACCACACAAAAATCCCAATTCCCATGTTTCATCAACATGACCTCGCTAATTGGTCATGACCATCAACCACTATGCCTAATCAACATTTCACATCCCTAGGGTTTCTTGATGGCTACAAGGTTCATTTTTGGTTCCACTATGACCCATTAAGCATGTGCTACTCATGTGTTTCACAACTCCCTAGTATAAAGGAACATTAGTCCACCGAGAATATGCCTCACAATATGCTTACTTATATAATACTTATATTATAGGTTACTTATCATAAACCCACAACCATTCAATATAGTGCAAGTAAATCTTATTGTCACTTCTACATCATGTAAATTTCAGTTATAAACCATACATGAGAATTGTATGAAATATACTAAATGAGCAATAGTATCATCACATACATGCACAAAATATAGTTCCCATGTCATTGAAATACCCTAGTTACCATGAAACCCCCACGTGATCTTGCTACATATGCATTACCATCAATTAAATATATCACTTGGAATACATCTAGGCAAGATGTCATAATCAAACCCAAGTTGAGCATCGGTCATTTTAGACATGATGACTCATCACCATTCAACTATATGCATCCTACTTTCACCAATAAAATATGAATAAACATGGTCCATGTTATACCATTTTTTTGGTCATCTAACATGTTACTACTAGATGGACCTAAGTACAACATTTAAGACCAATTTTACCCTAAGTAAAATTGCTTTCACTATAAAAAATAACTTAGTAAACCACATTTAAGTTTTTTCTGGTCTAAACAGGAAACCTCGTGAGGAAATATTAAATAAATCTATATTTCTTCGATTTTCTTCAAGGAATAATTAGTTAAACAACATTTTAGTTAATATTCCTCGTCATATTTAACCAAAAACACGAAAATTAATTAGATAAATCACTATTTATCTTACTATTTTCTAGGAATAATTTTTTAAACCTTATTTAAATAATATTCCTTGTTAAATTTGACAAAATCATTCATAAATAAATAAATAAATAATTATTTATTTTATTATCAGTCAACCACATCCTTAAAATAATAAATAAATCATTTATTTATTTATTATTTACAAATAAAGGGATTTTACCCAAGTCAAATTCTTTTTCCCTCCAACAAATATAACAAAATATTCCATAAAATTTTGATCTCGATTTGGTTAATAATATTTTAATTATGTGCCACTATCTAGACTAACTCAATATTTTGTTATAAATAGAAGGGTTTTTCCATTCATTCACCACCTTTTGTTGGCTAAAGATCACTCTAGATCTATACTTTTGGTCAGACTTTGATCCACCATCATTGTGATATTTTTCTACCATTTTTCTTGTGAGCTCCATTTGAGTTCCATTTTTTGTCTCGATTTTCTACACCGTCAAGAGAGAGATTTTAGATCTGAAGTGCTGAGGACTTACAAGAACCCATCCCATTGAGGGGGACTGATAACATCTTTCTATTTTCCCTTCCTAGGTGTCAAAAAATATAAAAAATCTTCAAAAAAATCTTGTCTTGTCTATTGGATGCATGGAGCAACTCTTGGTTTTATTTATTGCTAATGTCTTTTCATGCATAAATCTAGATTTTGCAGCATTTATCTTGGTCAACTAATTACAGATCTAAAGATATTTCCATCCATATTTGTTGTTAGGGTTGTTTGTTATGCATGACTAAAGTGTGCATTTTTCGTATGCTTGCGATTAAAATTCATACTAGCAACTCGCAACTCCACAAGGGTTTACGATTACGACCTCTGTCGTTTTTCAGATCCCTACATATCTAGCTGCTTCAAACCCTAGGATTTCTCTTCATATTCTTATTTTTATTTTCTTGATGTTTTTTTAACCTATAATACCCTAAACATTAAAAATTCTAAGTTCCGTGTGTTTTTGGACCTATTGCGCAGGTGACAGACATCATTCGCAATTGAGAAAACACATTCTTCTGAAACCTACTCCCGAGAGTGCTGAAAGTGCAAGTCGCACTTTTTGGGCCAACACCTGTGACCTGAACCTCCAGTGCACAGAAAACAGACCAAAACGTGCGACCTCTACAGAAAATAGGTCAGAAATCGCGACCTGGACTTTTTGTGGGAATTTTTCTGAGATTTTTTTGGGTTTGTCTGGTCCTCTGTTCAGGGTTGTCTAACCTCTGTCTCCACCCATTTTGGAACTATTCTTGTTCTTTTTTACTCATCTAAGTGGGAACCTAGCCCTCTTGGGCTTCAGTACCCTCCACCTTTCGTGGAAGAGTTTTAGCTGTTGTAGGTTATTTGAAATTTCTGTGTGTTCAGCCATTTTTTCAAATATGATTCCTTACCTTCAGATCCACTTTATATTGGCTATTTATCCATCAAAAACACCTCCTTTCAGTGTTGTTTGGGTTTTCCCCTAGGGTACCCTCTGCCTCACTCCAGTTCATAGCCTTTCGCCACCTCATTTATAACAACTTTTTCTCTGATTTTTTGTTACTTTTCTGCACCTATTTCTAGCAGATTTGTTCTTTAGATATTTGTACCTCCCGACCTTAGATCTATTCGCTATTTTAGTGTTTTTTACTAGATTTTTTCCCACCTACAGACTAGTTGTTGAGAGGCCCGCCTCCTTGGGTTTAGATTAACGCATAATTAGCTCTTTATTTTCTGTTATTTCAGTTTCGTATAATGTTATCTGCAGGTTTATTTACAGTTATACAACACACTTTTTCTTTTACTCTAAAAACATCTCGGTTTAAAAATTAAAATTTACACACTTAGCACACACACCCTAAGTGAAGAAGAGCTTGGTTAACACCGCCAAGCAAAGAATTTAATATTGTAATCAATTGATCTTGCACCTCTCTCCCCTTGTTTTGACATTGTAATAAGTTGATATTGCACCTCCTTGCCCTTGTTGGTCTCCCTTCCCTTTATGTCGTGTTTGTGCCTTCATCATTGCCCCACGAAGGAATTTATCTCAAAGACTTATTGGCCTTCATCCACAATTTTCGATACAAATTCTTACTCCTTTGCATAGGATTCGAGTTAGTCCTCCACCGAGTCCGCACTCTGACTCATCTTCTGGTTCATTGGGTTCCCATTCTGGTTCCCTCCCCGGTTCTCCCCCTCTCACCTTCACCATTTTTGGTTCAGGACCTAACGATGGTGGTACCCTCGGCCCTAATGTTAGGAATACTACTAGTGGGACCGCAACAGGAACTACCTCGGTTGCTCCCGTGCTCCCCTATATGGCACGCCTCAGTCTTCCCGATTTTGACTGGTTGATCAATGACGCTATACGCCATGATGCTGGTTGGGCTGCTATGCCAACCAAGCTCCCTTCCGACATCCCCAAGTTTGAAGGTCTTGCTGAAGAAGATCCAACAAATCATGTTATATATTTCCACATGTGGTGTTCGTCTAACTCCATTACCGATGACTATGTCCATCTTCCGTTGTTCCAATGTACGTTTACTGGTGAAGCTTCTAAGTGGTATGCTGATTAGGCCTCATCCTCTCATACCACCTTTACGACGCTTGCCCAAGCTTTTCTATCTTATTTCCAGCATCCCATTCATTATAACACTGGTACCGAACTTTTGACTTCTTTACGTCAATCATTTTCGATCCACCTATACAATCATGTCGAGGAATGGCGGAGAAGAAAGAGCCTATGTCGAGCCCCTACCTTTGAAGACCATGTCTACATGGACTAGTTCCTTAGATATTTTTTTCCTGTTGTAAGCAAATATATCGCATCACATTTCCCTCAAACCGAAGAAGCTGCTCTTCAGATTGCCTTAAAATATGACCTGATCTACACCCAGTCGAGTTATGTTTATACCATTCTACCTGATCTTCCTAGACCTGGTGGTGCCAATGCACTGGGGGCATATCATGCCAACGATGGTATTGTTGGAGCTCTTTCTCATCCATACACTCAACCTCCCATGGGCTATGGTTTCCCTCAGGGAGGGACCAACACCTCCTGCACTTTTCCCCTTCCCGGTAGCATGTATCCAAGATAGTGCGTGCCTCCTTTTGCTCAACCTTCTATTTATCACAATTCTTCCCAAACTCCTTATTATCTATATCTGCATCCTGGTGCTCTAGCTCCTCTAGCATTAGCACCTCTGCCTCCCTTTCCTTCTCAACCCCTGCAACAGCAGCCACCGCCCCCTCAGGGGCAGGTGTATGCATAGCAGGGCGCGACTAATCCTCCTCCTTTGAAAAAGAAGAGGAAAGGCACTGAAAATCAATCTGCCTCCAATGATCCTGGACCTAATCCTCAAAATAGTACACCTAACACCGCTAACCAGCAACAGGGCACTTAGCCCAAGTAAGACAGGCATGTTCACATGAATAAGCCTTATTCATGTTATGGTGTTTATGGTCATTACACACATGATTGTCCTCTTTTACCACAAATGTGGTAGATGTGGGAGTATCAAGTAGCATTGCGAGGACATTAAGCCTCCCCTTTCGTCCCTCCCAATGCTACGCCTAGTCAGCTGATTGTGTTTACTAAACCTTTCCCTCGGCAAGAATTTGTGCCAACCCAACCACCTGAAGAGCAGGCGCCCACTCAACCTCCTCCATCTGGTACCTTTGATTACGAGATTCTTATGATGAACTCTAACCAACCTATAACCATTGACCTCAACCTTCAGACTCTGTCACGTCAGTACAACAAGCCTCCCGCTACGTCTGTCCCCGAGCCCCTGTCTTCAGTTTCTACAGAGCCTCTTCTGACAACTAATGGTCCTTTTTAGACACCTTAGCCTAAGTTAGAGGTTCATACGAAGATCCCTAAGGGACCATTACGCCGAAATTTTGCTTCTTGCAAAGCTTCTAATTTGTATAGTATAGTAGATGATTTGGTGCAATCTCTTGCTGCGATCTCAATGCCGGAACTCCTCGAGTCGTACCCTTCACAACGAAAAGATCTAATATCTTCCATTGGCATTGTAGATCATTCAGATGATCGTTTGATCATCTTCAATGTTGACTGGTCAGAACATCCTCCTCTTCTTGCTTCCATCGCCTTCCAAATCCCAGTCAAGATCCGGAACGCCAATGTTTCCTGTTGTATCATTGATGAGGGGGCATCCACCTATGTGATGTCCCCTTTAGTTTGGAAGCAAACTGGATCACCTGATCTGGCCCCTTCCATGATCACTCTTCGAGCATGGGATGGCCATGCCTCCCAGCCCATTTTCCTATTATTCAATTGTCAAATTACTCTTTCACGTAAGACTGTTTGCATTGATGTAGAATTCATTTTCCCCCCTTCGATTATAACATTCTATTGGGTCGTAGGTACACCTATGCGATGTCTGTTGTACCATCTGTGGTTCACCGCAAGATGTCCTTTCCCCATAATGGAAATATAGTCACCATTGACCAGTTGACATATTACAAACTAAACTCTCAGAGCTCCCTTGAGTCCATCACGTCGACCCCTTGACTAGTGTCTCACCCGGAGTCTACAAAGACTCCACTTTGCTTGGTAAATTCCATGGTCTTCCTCCTCCTATCTTTGATCCTACCTCATCGAATGTTTGCATGATGCAATCATCTCGGGCTTTACTCAAGTAGCATGCTTCCGCTAGTCAGTAGCCTCACCCTCCGCAGCCTACTCATAGCCCTTCGATTCAGCCTTCAGGACAACCTCCTCTTGGCCCTTCACCTACAACAGGTATCCATGAGCCTCTTTACCCTCCTGGAATGATTCCTCCAAGCCTTAACCATATTTGAGCCATCCTGCCTGGCCATTACCGCTCCGATGAGATATCGTTCCTAGATCACCCTCCTGGAGTGTTCTCGGTACCTATTATGGCTACCCTATCCTTTTATAGCCTAACCTTGGGGATTTTCATCTCGTACATTGATCCTTCAGCCATTACCCTGGTTGGTCAACCCAACCCTTATATTTCTTTGACCCTCGTTCAACTGGTCATCATGACCCCTCCCTATGCTACTGTGCCTCAGCGACCTCAACAGGAACCTCCTCCTATTGCGACAACTTCGAGTGAAGGGGGCAAAGCTCGCAAGAAGGCACCTAAATACAAGGTTGCCCCGAGAAACCATGCACCCCCTCAGCCTCAAAATCATATACCTCTGTGTGCTTTGTGTGATGTTGTATATCATGCCACCCATAATTGTCCTAAATTTCCTCATCTCAAGCCCATGGTTAATGTCGTGTTCCCTGAGTCTATAGTCCTGGAAACCTCTGTTCCTTCTTCGACCATGGCCAAGAATCCCAAGACTATTGACACCAACTGTTACACCATTTTTTGGTCATCTAACCTGTTAGTATTAGATTGAATTAAGTACACCATGTAAGACCAATTTTACCCTAAGTAAAATTGCGTTCACTATGAAAAATAACTTAGTAAACCACATTTATTAAGTTTTTTATGGTCTAAACAGGAAACCCCATGACGAAATATTAAATAAATCTACATTTTTTTTTATTTTCCTTAAGGAATAATTAGTTAAACAACAATTTAATTAATATTCCCGGTCATATTTAACCCAAAATAGGAAAATTATTTAGATAAATCATTATTTATCTTATTATTTTCCAGGAATAATTATTTAAACCTTATTCAAATAATATTGCTTGTTAAATTTGACTAAAATAATTTATGAATAATTAAATAAATCATTATTTATTTGATTATTACTCAACCACATCCTTAAGATAATAAATAAATAACTTATTTATTTATTATTTACAAATAAACGGATTTGACCGAAGTCAAATTCTTTTTCCCTCCAACAAATATAATAAAATATTCCATAAAAGTTGGATCCTGATTTGGTTCATAATATTTTAATTATGCACCAATATCTAGACTAACTCAATATTTTGTTATAAATAGAAGGGTTTTGAATTCATTCACTACCTTTTTTTGCCTAAAGATCACTCTGGATCTACACTTTTGGTCTCACTTTGATCCACCATCATTTTCATATTTTCTACCATTTTTCTTTTCAGCTCCCTTTGGGTTCAAGCATTTTGTCTAGGTTTTGGACATCATCAAGAGAGAGGGATTTTAGATCTAGAGTGCTAAGGACATACAAGAACCCATCCCATTGAGGAGGACTAGTAACACCCTTCTGTGTTCTCCTTCCATGTGCCATTAAGAAAAAATTATTTAAACATATTCTTGTCTTGTCTATTGGATGCATGGAGCAACTCTTGTTTTTATTTACTGCTTAATGCCTTTTACTGCATAGATCTAGATTTGTGGAGCATTTATCTTGGTCAACTAATTGCAGATCTAAAGATATTGGCAGGTCATCTTCGCTGTTAGGGATGTTTGTTATGCACAGCTAAAGTGGTCTTTTTTCGCACACTTGCGATTAAGATTCATATTAACAACTCATGACTCTACACGGGTTTACAATTACGAACTCTATCGTTTTTCAGATCCCTGCATATCCAGCTACTTCAAACCCCATGATTTCTCTTTATCTTCTTGTTTTGCTTTTCTTGATGCTGTTTTTAACCTATAAAACTCTAAAACATTAAAAATTCTAACTTCTGTGTGTTTTTGGACATATTGCGTAGGTGATCGGCATCAACCGCAGCTGAGATGACAGATTCTTTTGAAACCTGATATTGAGTGTGCCGGAAGTGCAGGTCACACTTTTTGGGCCAAAACTTGCAACCTGATCCTCCAAGGCACAGAAAATAGGCCAGAACTTGCAACCTCGACTTTTTGCGGGAGTTTTTCTGAAATTTTTTTTGGTTTGTCTGGGCCTCTGTTCAGGGTTGTCTAACCTCCATCTATGCCCATTTTGGACCTGTAATTGTTCTATTTTACTCAACAAAGTGGGAACCTAGCCCCTTAGGGCTTCAGTACCCTCCACCTTTTGTGGAAGATTTTTAGCTGCTGCAGGTTGTCTGAAATTTCAATGTGTTCAGCCATTTTTTCAAATCTGATATCTTACCTTCAGATCCAATTCATCTTGGTTATTTATCTATCCAAAACACCTCCTTTAGTTTTGTTTTGGTTTTCCTCTAGGGACCCCTACACTTCCCTCCAGGATATAGCCTTTCGCCACCTCATTTTTAACAATATTTCCTCTGATTTTTTGCTGTTTTTCTACACCTATTTCCAGCAGATCTGACCTTTAGATAATTGTCCCTCCCGAATTTAGATATATTTTCTATTTTGGTGTGTTTCGACTAGATTTTTTCCCACCTACACACTATTTGTTGAGAGGCTCGCCTCCTTGGGTTTATATTAACGCATAATTAACTGTTTATTTTCTGCTAATTAAGTTTCATATACTATTATCTTCAGGTTTATTTATAGTTATACAACACACTTTTTATTTTTCTCTACAAACGTCTCGGTTTAAAAATTAAAATTTACACACTTAACACACACACCCTAACGGAAGAAGAGTCTGGTTAACACTGCAAGGCAAAGAATTTAAAACATTGTAATCAATTGATCCTGCCACTCTCTACCCTTGTTTCGACATTGTAATTAGTTGATCCTACACCTCCTTGCCCTTGTTTGTCTCTCTTCCCTTTGTGTCATGTTTGTGCCGTCATCATTGCGCCTCCAAGGAGTTTATCCGGGAGTCTTCTTGGCCTTCATCCTCAATTTCTGGTAGGAAGAGTAATAGATTAGAAACTTGGGAAGAGTAATAGATTAGAAAGGGTTAGGAAGTGTTATACTTGGGAATTGAGGAAGGTCATTTATAATATAGAAAGTGGATGGTGGGCTTCGAGGAATTACTCAATTGACAACCATCATCATGTTTAAATTTATTAGGATGCTTTTCAATTTCGAGGGATTCCATGATGACTCATTTGGAATGAATGGGAGAATATTCTAAGATCTTTGATTTGTGAAAACAAATTAGTTGTTTGGTAGAATGGGAGTGGTTAATAATGGCAGATTTTGCAATGCAGTTATGGTTAGTGTCACCCAGGTGTTCTTTAAACATAGTTTTGAAGGATCTCCCAGTTTGACCTATGTAAAATATTCCAGAGGAGTAGGGGATGTCATAGACTGTGGGTCTTAACATAGGTTCAGTCTTATCCTTGGCTGATCTGAAGAACTCGCTAAGGGTTCATTGGGGCTTGAAGAAGGTTTTAAGGTTCCTTCTAGAGATTTTTTTGAATAGATGATCGGTAATGTCTTTAATGTAAGGAAGAGTTACCTTGGCTATGGGAGGGGAGTTTGAAGTGTTATTAGGAAGGGGATGGAAACAAGAATGGAATGCCTTATTAATCTTGAATGAGGATTTATCTATAGACTTAAGAGATCTTGAGATATGGGCTTTTTTAGGAAATGATTGGGATGAGGAGATTTGAATGGTTGAGGACACAAGGGTTTTGATAACAACTAACCTTTGAGCAGGATGATGGTGGGATTTTGCATGAAGTTATCTATCAATATGATTATTTTTTCACTAGACCTGATGGGATAGGGATTCATGTGAGAGGTGAGAGACAAGGAAGAGAGGAGCCCATCATTTTTCCCTCATTTTGTTCGTAACACACCCTGTCATAGGTGAAGAAGGTAGTGGAAAGACAAATATTGATAATGTTGAGAGTTTTAGAATCAACAAGCTTAGAAATGAGGTCAATTTATTTAGGGATAGGAATCTTGGTAAATGATGAAATGACATCAAAGCTAACCATGATGTCATTTTTATCAAGTTTAAGTGTCTCGATGTGCTTAATGAAATAGAAGGAGTCTTTCATAAAGGAGGAAGAATGGCGAGAATGGGGGCAAATATTAGTGGAAAGGTGTTTGGAAATGGCATGGTTGGGACCTCCTATTGCACTGATGAGAGGCCTAAGGGGGATATCCAGCTTATGATTTTTAAGCTGACCGTAAATTCAATGGGTGATGGGCTAAAGGGGAATGAGGCGATTCTGGGTGGCGGGGTCAAGGGAAGAGGATTTAATGGCTTTGGTGACCTTGTTGGAAATGGATTGGAGGGGGTTTTTAGATAAGGGATTGTAGGAGGAGGAAATAAGATCCATCATCTTACAATGGTAATCCAAGGAGTTCATAAAAAAAAAGGCATTACCCTTGTTAGCTTTAAGAATGAGAATATTAGTGTTGGAGTTGAGCAGATGAAGGGCCATAAATTCATCCTTAGAGAGGTTAAGCTTAGGGAGCTTGGATTTTTGAAGAATGCGATCAAATTATTGGCCAAGATCTTCTGATGAATATGATCCGGATTTATGTAGGAACGCAACAAAATAAACATATAACCATAAATACAGAGATGTAGTGGAAATAACACTTCATTTCAATAATATCAAAGAACTGAAATTTTCTTACAGACAGAATGGAAATAAAACTAGATAGGGCGCCGGTAGCTATCTCTGAGAAGAGATGTGGCGGCTACATGCCTCCGAACTGATTTTCCATGAGGCTAGAGGGCCTATTTATTATTTAGAAACAATGGGAAATCATAAACAACAAAAACCCTAACCCTAGGAGATGAAGCGCCAAAACTATGGGCCTCGTTTGGGTAAATTGGTGTTTCAACTTCCCAGGGGCGTAACTTTGGCATACGATCTCTGTTTGACACGTACCATACCTCGTTAGAAATATCTATCCAAGGACTACAAATTCTGAATGAGAAACATCGGTGCATGGACCCATGTTTCTCTCCGTTTTCCCAAAAAACGTTGATTAGGGCCTCAAAATGGCTCCGGAAGTTCAGGACCCGAAAAACTGCTAAAAATAGTAAGTTGTGCCGAAACTGAAAAACTGAAAGAGACAATGGTGGGGCCCCAAGTGGAATAGGTGGATGACCACCAATATCCACCTGGATCATTCCTCCCCCCTTAGAAATCAATTTTCCCCATTGCGTTAAGTTCCTCCATGAGATGAGGAAATTTCTGCTGAACTTGGTCCCTGGTGAACCACTTTCCTTGGTGCAGGAATTGGCCAGATTTGACAACCCGATATAGTTGGATCTTCTATTGGCGAGTGTTCTTGATTTGCATGTCCATGATACAATCTGTGGTGGCCTGTTCCATGCAGTCTGGGTTTAACTCTGTTGGTGTGAGTTGTTCTGCAATGTCCGAGGTGTCCAGTAGAGGTGGGAAGTAAGGACAAAGGCGATCCACATTGAAGACTGGGTGCAGACCAAGAAATGGTGGAATACTGAGCTCGAAGGCATTGGTCCCTACAACCTTGGTGACAGTGTACGGCTCGTATCGGAGCAGGCGAAGCTTTCGGTGGGGTCGAGTGAGGCGCTCCTTCTGAAATGTAGGCATACTTTGTCGCCTACTTGGAAGTTGTGTGGCACCAGGTGTTGATCATGGTGTTTCTTGTACTTCGCATTGGCTCTGTCCAATATATCATGAACCTGTTGGCGGATGTGTTGAATGCGCTCGATGAACTTGCTTTATCAACTTCAGACTGGACATGAGATGAATCAGCTTGAGCAGCTGCAAATGGCATGGCTACGTCAATTGGACATAGTGGCTAGAATCCCAAGCCCACCTGAAAGGGGCTATGGCCAATTGAACTGTGGAGAGCCCGGTTATAACTATGTTGTACATAGGGGAGGCTATTGTCCCATGTGCGTGGATGCTTTGAATTGTACATGCGCAGAATGTGTACAATCATTCTGTTGACGACCTCTATCTGGCCATCTATTTGGGGATGGAAAGTTGTGGACTTGGTGAGCTTTGTGTCCAACATTGACCAAAGGCTGGACCAAAATGTACTGAGGAACCTGCTATCTCGATCTGATATGATAGACTGTGGGATCCCAAAGTGCACTCACACTCGTTCAAAGAAGAGTTTAGCAATGGCTTCTGCTGTGATATTCTTATTATAGGCCGCCATAATGGCCATCTTCGAGAATCTG
This sequence comes from Pinus albicaulis, assembly GCA_034641835.2. Classification (NCBI taxonomy): domain Eukaryota; kingdom Viridiplantae; phylum Streptophyta; class Pinopsida; order Pinales; family Pinaceae; genus Pinus; species Pinus albicaulis. The sequence continues at coordinate 1,402,485,144 of CM076580.1, read as the reverse complement.
TCAACGACCACGAAAACACATTCATTTCCATTCTTATTAGAAGGCAGGCCCGACATGTAATCCATGGAGATGGATTCCCAAGGTCGACTAGGGGTAGGTAGTGGAGTATATAGGCCTTGCTTCTTGATGGTCGGTTTGGCAATGGCACAAGCAGTGCAGGATCTGATGTGCTTCTCGACATCCTTTCGAAGGTCTGGCCAATAGAAATACTTCTGTAGTATTGCTACTATTTTCTTGACCTCGAAATGCCCAACGACTCGGTTGTAGTGTGCTTCCCATATCATCTTGGCATGCTCGCTTGAAGGAACACAAAGGTGTCCCAGGTGACATAAAAGTGCATCTTGGAGGTGAAAATTTGGAACTTGCGTACCCCCCAAGAGTGCCTTGTAAGTGTGGCAGAATTCTTGGTCACTCTCATAGAGAGGCGGCCAATCAGAAGTCTCATGCCCACAAGAGTTGAGCATGGTGGTGAACGCCACGATCGATGGTTAGCTAAGGCAGTCTGCAACATTATTGGTGCTACCCTTCTTGTACTTGATGTTCAAATGAAACTGTTGCAGATATGTGGACCACTTCTGATGGTGATCATTCTACAACTTCCCTTATGTTTGTATGAACTGCAGGGGCCGGTGGTTTATGTGGATGATTGTTTCCTTCGCCAAAATGTAATGCTTCGATTGTTGACAAGCTTGCATAATGGAATACATTTCTTTATCATAAGTGGGATACTTGCGAACTGTGTCAGACAATGTCTCACTGTGATATGCCACTGGATGTCCCTGTTGAGTAAGCACTGCCCCAATAGCATATTCAGAGGCATCTGTCTCGATCTAAAATGGTTGCTACAAGTCTGGTAATGTGAGCACTGGGGCAGAAAAAAGGCGATTTTTCAATTCTGTGAATGCATTCTGTTGAGGTTCCGACCAAAATAATTTTTCTCTCACTGCTCCCTTGGTGACTTGACGCAAGGGCCAAGTGATATGAGAGAATCCCAACACGAATCTACAGTAGAAATTAGCAAGACCTAGAAAGCTGCGAAGCTCTCTTATAGTGGTTGGGGCTCGCCAATCCCGAATGAAGTGGATCTTGGCTAGATCCACATGCACCCCCTTTTCATCAATAATGTATCCTAGATATTGAACCTGGGTCATGCCAAACGTGCAATTCTCCAAATTGGCACACAACTTGTGTTGCTGCAGTGTTTGGAGGACTTGTCGGACCTGGTGAAGGTGCTCTTCCCAAATCTGGCTGAAGATCAGAATGTCATCCAAGTACACCACCACAAATGAGTTGGTGAATGGCCACAAGATGTCATCCATCATCCTCATGAAGGTTGCAGGAGAATTCGTCAACCCGAAAGGCATGACCAGCGATTCGAAAAGGCCTTCCTTGGCTTTGAAGGCAGTCTTCCACACATCAGAGGGTTCAATTGGTACCCGGTGATACCCAAACTTGAGGTCAATCTTGCTGAAATATTTTTCACCTTTGAGTTGGTCGAGAAGGTCATCAATCCGTGGGATTGGGTACCTATTTCGGAAAGTGATCTTTTTCAGCGCCCGATAGTTAATACAGAGTCTCCACGTCCCATCCTTCTTCTGTACCAACACGATAGGGCTCCCACAGGGCGGTCAAATTGGTCTGATGTGACCATTCTGCAACAGCTCCCGAATCTGCCTCTTGATTTTATCATTCTCCAGAACAGAGCATCGATAGATCGTTCCATTGGGTAGCGGCGCACCTGGGGTCAGATCAATCGTGTGCTTGACCTGATAGTGCAGAAGAACCCTTGTGGGTGAGGTTAAGATGTCCCCGTACTCATACACAACCTTATCCATTTGTTGTTGTCGTGCAAAGGAGCCCTGTCTGGAGGTCGTGGCCACAGCCTTCTTCTTTCCCTAGGGGCGGATCATCAGGAAAACAAATTTCCTAGTTTGGGAAATGAGCTTACTGCATTGTTTTGCAGTAACCAAAGAGATAGCAGTAGGAGGTGGTACCTCTGGTATCCTGTACAACTTATTTCCCAAAGTAACAATAACAGCATGAGGTCGAGACTCATACACAGCATGACGCTTCCACAAGTACGGTTGTCCTAATAATACATCAGAAACATCAATAGGAGCAACGTCACATAATACCTCATCCGTGAAGGGCTTGATGCTATAGGGAGGGCGGCACTGGTGGCCGACGCGGATATCTCGTCCTTGGTGAAGCCACCCGATGGTGTATGGATGTGGGTGAGCTATGGTCGGCAAGCCCAACCGCTTCACGATGTCTGTTGAAATGAGGTTCTTTTGGCTCCCATTGTCGACAATGAACTGTACAGGGGAGCCCTTTACCCACATCTGGGAGTGGAAGAGATGTTCCTCCTCCTCTGGATCTTCCGGTTCCTCCTTCTGGATCTTTGTAGTGGCAACAGTGGCGTTGGGCTCCGCATTAATAATCTGTTTCCCTTTTTCATTCCCCTTTTTAGGTTCTGATTCGGAGTCGGAGCATGCATCTGACTCAGAAGCCCTCATCTCAGCCACTAGCGACTGCTTGGCCCGACACTCACTTGTGTTGTGAGTGGAGCTCTTATGGACCTCACACCACTTTCCCGTGTCCTTCTTTGGCTTTGCGGTGTTATTATTTTCTTGTGGCATCGACGAGTTGTCTTTAGCCGCCATGCCTTGGCTCTGTCCTTTTTCCTGCATTTTGGAAGCACCTTTCCCTTGCTTTTGATTCGCAGATCCAAAGTCTTGCTTCTTCTATTTGAATTTCTGCTCAATCTTGGCAGCATGCCGGTAATCCGTACCAAGTGAGGAGATGTCGAGGAACTCCATTTCCTCCTGACTGTATCTATGTAGACAACTGTGATACTTTAGCACCAGATGTTTCTCTGAATATTTGATACCCAACTTTGTGCGCAGGGTATGGAATAGATTCGTCAGCTCATGCACATCTTCATCCCTTTGGTTTTGCAGCGTGGTCCATTGTATGTACTTGTCCTCATAGCTCCCCACGGGATAGTTCTGTTCATTGATGGAGTCTCAGAAAGAATTCCAAGTTGGTACGGTCGATAACATAGAGGGTTCTGTCTGGTCCTTGTTCTCATAGTAGGTTTCCCACCAGTCCTTAACATCGGGGGTAGCTTTGAGGAGTGCAAAAATAATCTTCTCCCGGTCTGAAAAGTCATGAACAGAGAAATATCCTTCTAATAGATTTAACCATCTATCTACGGCATATGTGTCTATTTGACCCTCCAATATGGTAATGTCAAAATTTACTTGTACCTTAAAAGGAGTCGCGCCTCCAGAGTGGCTGATAGATGCAGATGCGCCGCCGGTGGGTAGCTGTTGAAGGATCTGAGCAAAGTTATCCATCATCACGTTCCTTTGTTTTTTGAGGGCCTCCTCGAGCAATATTTTGATAAGATCTCCTACTCCCTCATCTTTCTTTTCGTCCCCCATGGCCATTCGTCGAGGTTTGCGAGGTTGATCTTGCAAAGGTTCCACCAGATCAAGCCCTAGCTACTTATACCTCGACCTCGTTGGGGACATACAAAGAAGGATTGAGAAAAAGCAGACCGCTCTGATACCACTGATCCAGATTTATGCAGGAACGCAAAAGAATAAACATATAACCATAAATACATAGATGCAGTGGAAATAAAAATTCATTTCATTAATATCAAAGAACTGAAATTTTCTTACAAACAGAATGGAAATAAAACTAGCTAGGGCGCTGGTAGCTATCTCTGAGAAGAGATGTGGTGGCTACAAGCCTTTGAACTGAGTTTCCATGAGGCTTGATGGCCTATATATTATTTAGAAACAATAGGAAATCCTAAACAGCCAAAACACTAACCCTAGGAGATGAAGCGCCAAAACTATGGGCCCCGTTTGGGTAAATTGGTGTTTCAACTTCCCAGGGGCGTAACTTTGGCATACGATCTCCGTTTGACGCATACCATACCTCGTTATAAATATCCATATGAGGACTACAAATTTTGAATGAGAAACATAAGTCCATGGACCCATGTTGCTCTCCGTTTTCCCAAAAAATGTTGTTTAGGGTCTCAAAACGACTTCGGAAGTTCAGGACCCAAAAAACTTCTAAAAATAGTAAGTTGTGCCGAAACTGAAAAACTGAAAGAGACAATGGTGGGGCCCCAGGTGGAATAGGCGGTTTACCACCAATATCCACCTAGATCAGAATAGGAGGGAAGGAAATCGGAGATGTATTCAATAGATAAAATGATGTCCTCTTAGGGAATGGAACGAGGAATAGGGGAAAAGATAAAACATTTCTCAAGAAGGCTTAATGATAGGGCATCAAGCACTACCATTGAGAGGTTAACGACCTTTGTGTTAGGAGAGGAAGGAGGGTGTGAGGGTTGGGATTCAGCGTGGAAGGGAGGAAGCCATGAGAAATCTGGCTAGGAAGGTTTTGATTAGGAGGGGGAGTGGGAGAATTATAATTATTAAAAATGAGAGAAGACTTATTGTTAGGGGAATTACAAATATTAATAATGAGATATAATTTACTAGAATTATTGTTAGAGAAGTTATTAATAAAGTTAGAACAACTAGGGTTAGGGTTAAAAAAAAAATTATAGTTTATATGAGGACCCCAAGTTGGATAAGGATTAATGAAAGACGAATAAGAATTAGGGGAAGAGGCATTATCAGAAAAATATTTATTATTATTTACTGATTCAAAAATTGAATCAAAAGGTTTGGAGGATTTATTGTTATTAAGATATTCTCAATAAAATCTCCCATTTTCGATCCCAGTATTTTTATTTATGTTGACTGATATATTATCATTATGACAAGAATGAAGAGCATAAATGTACTCGATTTTAAATTTGTAGGATGGAATGTCGCAACACATTGTGAAGGAGGGTGGGTGGGAAGATAGGTTGACTAGAAGAGAGGGGGGCTGAGTTAACCTCAACTAACCATGAGGAGTTACCCTCTCTTAGAAAAGGTAACCATTCCTTACATTCAAGGAGTTATCTGTCATCTATCAAGGATCATCTCTAGAAATAATATTAAAACTTTCTTCAAGTCACAATGAACCCTTATCCAACTCTTCATATCATCCAAGGATATTAGAGGACCTATGTTAGGTCTCGGAGTCAATGACATCACGTGTCGCCTTATCCAACTCTTCATATCATCCAAGGATATTAGAGAACCTATGTTAGGTCTCGGAGTCTATGACATCCTGTGCTCCTATGGAAAATCTTACATAGGTAAAACTGGGTTATCCTTCAAAAATGGTTTGAAAGAACACATGGCTAACACTAACCATAAAAGAATTGGAAAATATTCCATTGTTGAGCTACCAAACACCTTGTTTGTTTGGACAAATCTAAGATCTTAGCATCTACTCCCTTTCATTCCAATTGGGTCATTCTAGAAGCCCTCGAAACTGAAAAGAATCCCAATAAATTTAACCGTGATGATGGTTATCAATTGAGTCACTCATGGAAGCCCACTCACCACTTTCTTTCTTCTAAACACCCTTCCTCTATTCCCATGTCTAAACCTTCTTAATTTTTTACTCTTCCCTTTGCCCCTGACCTCTTTATAAAATCCTCTATTCTCCTTCTTTATTTAATGTTTCTTCATTTTAATCATATTAATTTTCCTTTCCCCCCATCTTCAGTTGTGATTATTAAAATTTTCCATCATTATTTTCATCTTTCTTCTTAGTTCTTGTCTCGAGTCCCTAATTTGATTATTAAAAATCTTCCAATAAAAATAAAAAATTTAAATTTCTCTCTCCCGACCTTAGCTTCTACTTTTGTCATTTTAGTTTACCTATTTTCATCTTTTCATTCCTAAATTTATAATAATTTTTTTTAATCCAATTATAATTTTACATTACCTCAATCACAATCCTCTTAAATAATTAACTTATTTTTTTTAAATGAATAATAATTCTAAAAATCAAATTTAATCTATCCATCTATTTGAATTAATTAAATCATCAATACTTCATTCCATTTCTCTAATAACTATTTCAATTTATTTAATTATTTTATATTAAATTAATTCTTAATTTCATTTAACTCGTGACCTAGTCAATTTATTCCCTTAAATTTCCACTAAAAACTTAATTTTAATTTTGAATTCAATTATCTTCATATTTTTCTTCGTCTTTGTGATAATTTTTAAGGGCTATAATTTTCGTTATTTATATATTCATGGTATGCACTCTTCCTATCTTAGGCTAAGCTTCCTCTGCCTCAAGATGGGTGAAGTGTTCACCCTAAATGTAAAGATGTTCAATGAAAATACACATAAGTTCTCAACAACATAATTTAATTAAATTCTCCTTTTCATAACTTGCTCTACAATGCAGCAATAACCATGCTTTAATATAAACAATAACCAAATTCAATTTTGAAAAAAAATTAAAAAATAAATAAAACAAAACAAAATGCAAATAAAGCCCCAATCATCCAACTAAAAGAAAATTAGAAATACGTATACCTTTGGTTCTACCTTCTTCTTCTTAATTTTCATAAAAGATGATAATACCTTGTTTTTGAAGCTCCAACAACCCATTCTCTAGTAATTCCATATTTCTAAAGCTCCAACACACCATTTTTTTCTCGAAAAAAAAAATCCTACATAAACATAATTTGAAAGTTTCCTTTGAGTATACTTATATTGAAATTGATTTCCATTGCACTTTGGAGTCGGTACGAGTAAGCAGTGTTGGGAATGCCCCTATAGACTACTAGCCTTGCATTATACAACCAAGTATGTTTTATTTATTCTTAGGTTCACCATGAAATACTTTATATAGGGAGGATATTCAAGAGGGCATAAAATAACTAGGATAAACTAACTAGGATAAATTATGCAGGGTGTAGTTGCTCAGAGTAAGTAGTGCTAGGAATGCAACTATTGACTACCGGTTGTTAGTGTCCCATGATTTCGCAGATTGGCTAACCAAATGACACGGTAACATCAGACCAGTATTTGGAGTCCTAGGACCTAGCCTTCCTGGACTCAGAGAGGGCTATCTCTATTGTGCGAAGGATGTGAGCTTGTTCGCTATGGATGATTGATTTTAGGTTAGTTGCTAAGTGTATGTTTGTTTGTTTGTTTTGGGTTGGGGTAAGATGATCAAGTAGGATAGGTGGAATGAAATAATATTAAATCAATAGGGCTATGGGGTGAGATGAAGTCTAGGGTGTCTAAATGATGTAACAGAGTGTATTGCAGGGTCGATTTAGCAAGGTTAATGGATCCTTTAGGTGATGTATGAGGTGAAAATTGATTTTTGTGAAAAGAGTAAGAGGTATTATACATCTATAATTTGAAGCAATAATTCACGAGGGAGAGAAAACCATTAATCTCTATGAACAATGCTCAAACTGATAAAAATAGAAGATGAACAATCCAGTGGTACACAGAAGCATTAGAACTCCTAACTTTAGAAATCCACCTTCAGATTTTTGAGAGAACACATAAGATAAAAAAAAAATTCAATATATGGAGAGGGAACTCCTAAAAAACATATATCAAACTATTGGGAAATCTGAAACAAGTTGATGAGCATGGGCAAAGGGCAAGATCGAAACAAGAACTCTTTGTATTAACCTAATCAATCAGTATTCCATAGAAAAGATTCACAATAAGTTTTTAAAAACTTTAAATAAGTAGGGCATACCATGAATCATATGTATAAGCTAACATAATAATCATTAATGAAACAAAGAACAAGTTTTAGTGGGCCTAAGGAGCAGTAAATAATTCCTTAAGGTGAACTAAAAGAAGAAAACATCAAAACTATAGCAAGGAGGAGGTTTGAGGTGCTTCCATGAGCATATCTCAACCAATACTTTTCTGATATATAGAAAATAAGCAGACTGAAACACCATGAGGAAAA